>JAODKF010000047.1:12322764-12335096 GCA_026779585.1 Mormyrus proboscirostris
CCCCACCCCCCCCCCCCCCCCCGACCCTGCATAGGACAATGGAGGAATGGGTTCAAGTCAAGAGAATAACCAATAGCATCACAGCTTGTGATCGGCAGTGATGTAGCAAGTAAAGAGATATTATACTGTATGTTGATCTGCAACCGCCAGAATAGGACGGTCCCTCGTGTGATGCTCAAAGATGGGTCTGAGATTTCAGTTTTGGAAGCACTAAAAGTCAAGGCCACAAGTCTGGTCATGGTGTCGCCGCAGTGTGGTTTTCACGGATGAGGACTTGAAGGAAAACCACAGATTTTACCGGAATGTTTACCTTCTTTTAAACCAGCGTTTCCCAGTCCAGCCCTTGGGGACCCAGAGACAGTTCACGTGTTTGCTCAGGGAACAAAACTGTGGACTGTATGTATTTCAGAGGGAACGAAAACATGGACTGACAGTGGTTTCCCAAGCAGTGGACGGGGAGTCACTGCTTTAAACTGTACCCCAGCTCAGAAGGAGGCGTCGTTTTATGGGGCCTGCTAAGAAGCAGAACATCAGCCCAAGATCCTGTCCAATTACATTACAGCCTGGGTAAACGGCAAACCACTCAAGCCACCAGCTGCACTGTAAATAAAAACGCAATTACTTTTTTGCCACGGCTGCGCTAGACTCAAGCCCTCGGCCGCTCACAAGCGTCTGGCCGTCACCCCAGACGCTGGTGACCCTCACGGAAAGCACTGGAGTGTTTCAGAAGGGAAATATAATTCAGGTGATGACAGTGATGTGGAAAATTCTTTTAAGCACCTCTGCCGTTTTTAAGAAAAGCTCTTCGAGGTTCACCGCGCAGCGTTTCATTAAAAGATAAACACTAACGCCTGATCACGTTATTGCCGATACGGTCGCATGCTGCTCCAGCCTCCGCCTCTGATGGCTCGAATACATTACGCTCGCTTGACGGAGACATGCTGTGTTTCGGTATCCTCCCGGCCTGCGGGTCGCCTTGCAGGCCCATATTGGAGGGTATGCAAGACCTTTGGTGCCTGAACGTTTAGGGAGAACCGGCCTCAAGATCTGGGGTAGCAGTTGAGGGGCCTACTCGCCAGGATGCGTTTCCGTTCCTCCCAGGGAACCTCGGATGATTCCTGAATGTGTTTCTGTTCCTACTCTGGAACCTCGGATGATTCCAGAGTGTGTTTCTATTCCTCCCGGGGAACCTTGGATGATTCCAGAGTATGTTTCTGTTCCTGCCAGGGAACTTCAGATGATTCCTGGGTGGAAATTTAATCAGCCAGATTGAATCGATTATATATCCGAGCTTTGGAGCGCGGTGGGACAATATAATAGCTTAAAAAGTACCACCTAATACTTCTTCTAGAAATGAGCAGTGGCTTGGTTTCCCCCCACACAAAACCTACGCCACAGTCTCTGTCTCTATTTAGATTTTTCTTACAGTAAACACTTTTTAAATGATCTTTTTCTGAAAAAATCCATGTGTTCATACAGAATCACCTGAAAGAAAAAATCGGTATCTCTGTGTTTCTCAGGCCACAGAATTCAAAATGCCCCAGGGATCATTCTGGAAGAGCAGGCAGGACGGAGCCCACCTTCTCACAGTCGTTGGCTTGCCTCCCCATCGGGGCTCAAAGCTGTCCGGCAGGCCTGGGAAACTGGCCCACATTTTCCACACCCGTGAGGGACATTTTACAGACGGCCCCCTCTAAGACCCCTCCAAGGTTCGTCCTCTCACCTCAGCAGTCCTCTGCCCAGCCGCTCGCGCCTAAGGGGGACCGTCGACCTCCATGTCCTTCGACCAGCAGCGGGTTTTCGCCAGATCGCAGAGCACTGCTTACCCTTTGCCGGCGCTCCCTCCGCGGCTGCAGCACGACTAGGGCACCTCTCCCAGGATGACTTAATCTATTTTGCTTTCCTTAGTGGGGCCGATGCCGATATTAGAGGACAGTAATAATCCTTTAAGAGGGGCATATTAAAGGAAACACATGAGGGCCTTGGTAGAACCAGCCTAAAGAAATCACAGGGTCACACAGGCCCAAGGATACAACCACCTCCTGCAACTCACACTATCATAAATTAAAACGACAGTTTTATTTGT
Organism: Mormyrus proboscirostris; assembly: GCA_026779585.1. Taxonomy (NCBI): domain Eukaryota; kingdom Metazoa; phylum Chordata; class Actinopteri; order Osteoglossiformes; family Mormyridae; genus Mormyrus; species Mormyrus proboscirostris. Next base: position 12,324,851 of record JAODKF010000047.1, read on the forward strand.
GCTGCGTCATACCGGCTCTTCGCTCTCTAGCATCGTAAACAGTGCAGTAACAGTGCACGATACCCGCGTCTGTCGTCTTCCCAGTTAAATTTACATGCAAGTGCCAAATGAGTAATGGCCCAGTGAAGATGAGGCCCTTGTAGCTAAACAAAAAGCTATTGTGCACTTAAACTGGGAAGACATTAAGGGTGTTCACATGTCAATGACTTCAAAAAGGGGTCCTCTGAACACTGTGTCTGCTCACTGCCTGCAGGTCCTGGTCGCACATGTTGTGCGTGACCTCGCACTGACCATTCAGGGGATCCAAAAATAAAATAAATACATGGGAGTGCCCGCCATTGTGGTCAACAGGCCGTTAAGATAAATGTGTGACTTTTCTCCCCGGTCAGATTTCTCGCAACACATTCTTTATGAAAGAACATGTCCTAATGTGATAAAATGAGGCTCCCGTCACATTTTTCAAACCCTGCACTTTGTCACGCCGAGTTTACAACGTCTACATGGCATGTTTTCTAAGTTAAAATAAACAACAGCTGCACTCATTCAGAACCATGAGCAAACTTTTGGCTCTCCATGTACCCGAGCTTCCACCGGTCACCCATAAGCGCTTATCTCAGACAGGGTCAGAGGTGGAGATTTCAGGTCCAGAAAGTACAAATCCAGACCAGGATTTTGTTTCAACCAACCACTTGAGTACAAAAAGTCACAGTCACAGAGTACTCAACTGGCTGGTTGAAACAAAATCCTGGTCTGGATTTGTACTTTCTGGACCTGAAATCTCCACCTCTGGACAGGGTTGAGTTGTCTGTTTGGAGCCGTCCCTGGGAGGGAGGAGGTGGTCACCCTGGACAGGATGCCAGTCCCTCCCAGGGCGCACACACACACACACAGGGTTGTCTTTTTATGGGGACTCTCCATTCATTTCTATGGCCAAGACCCTAATCCCAGCTATGCCAACCTTAACCCCTACCAAGCCCTAACCTTGATCATAAGTAACCAAAAAAGATACTTGAGTGTATGTGCAGGAAACCCTCACACACAGGGCAGGGGGCGATTGGTTCCTATGCTGGACACAATGCTGTTCTGATGGGGGCTGCAGGAGAGCCAGGACGTGAAGGGGGGACACTGGCCAGGCTTGGGGAGGCCGCTGTCCCAGACAGCCGGTGCTGCCCCAGTAACAGATAAGCTTGGCAGCCGGGTGCCAAGGCACAGCGGGCCAGCGGGCCTGGCATCGACCTGCCCGGTGTCCAGCTACAGCGCCGGCCCAACTCCTCGCCCGTGCCCCCACCAAGCCAGAGCCTCCTTTGGGTCCAATCCACCTTCAACATGGAGAAACATATTATTCTGTCATCGGGGTATCTGAGCAGACCGAGTCAGAGAGGTTTCGGATCAGAACGCTGGCAGAGGGAAGTGAGCCGGTCCTATGCGCCGCTCTGGGCGTGGGCTGTGACGTTAGCCAGCGCTACTGCGCTCAATTTCACGCGCCCCTCGTAACGAAACCGTAAGTCGCCATCACACGTCGCTCTCTGGACACTGCCTTGACGAGGTCTCCTGTTGCTCAAGTGGAATTCTCAACAAGCTCCTGTCTCCATCGGGGCCTCCACGGCAAGGCTCCAGATGGTCACGTCCAACTTAAAGGAACGCATAGCATACCAGCTGTGTGTTCTGTTCTTTCTGTTTCTATGGAAACAGTCAGATTGCAATGGTTTAGTCTATGCCAGAGGCACATATAGGGGCGTGGCCTGAGGGGTACTGGCCCCAGCTGGAAGTTGATTGGCCCCCAGAGTGCCCTCTCCTCTGTCATTCAAAAAATCAAAACATGTCATTGGCTAATGATAAGTATGGCTCCCGCACATGAATTATAACCCCTCTTATGCCCCCAACCTAAAAAAAAAAAAAATGACCGAATTGCCCATATATTCCCAGCAGTCCCATGTCAGGCCCGGTAAGGCCCACCAGTGGCAGGCCACCCCTGGAGCCTCCTGACAGGTAGTAATCTCCAGCAGATATAAGTGCAAATGCCAATCACACAGAGCCAGTTATGAGCGGCGCGAATCAGGCGAGCAGCACAACACGTCGACATCAGATAACATTGAAAGTGCCAGGCAATCATATTTAAATCCGCACCTATAAATATTCATGCATACAGAACCCAGAAATGTCAGGGTGACACTGACCAAGCTCTGTGTTTCTGAATACATAAAGAAAAATAAAACGATGTGCCGTGTGGCCCAGGGATCTTTAATTTAAATAAATGTCCTCAAGCATTTCCGTCATTACGTTTAAGTAAAGAGGTAAAACAAAAAAAGCCTTATTGTTTTATTTTTAAATCCTTTCACGCGGCTTTACATTAGGACACCCCACGGCAAACGATTCTTGCAATAAGTTCCGGAATTAAGGCTCTATTCCTGAAAATGGCGGAGGGCGGGGCCTCACACATTCCATCTCTCCCATGCCGGAATAACGGAATAACTCCAAGCAGAATGCTGACGCAGTGCAACACAAGCCGCTGACTGGGCTGGACTCCGTCTCCTTAGCGTCCACGGGCGGCTCGGTGGTGAGGACCTCTTTACACAGATGGGGTCCCGCGAGCTCTTTGGATATCGGACTGCCTATGTCTTTATGAACCGCCCGATTAGCCAGGGGTCTGCCTGAAACGGCCTTGGGATTAAATTAGAGTTTCTAAAATTGTGACTTTCATCCTCTTTTACTTCTGTTTGTGTAAGAAAGTCCTTGGTGTAATGTAAAGGGTTTAAAAACTGACAGGTATTTTCAGAGGAGCATTTTCAGATAAAGGCCTCAGCATTTTGCCTCACACTAATGCTGTAAAGCTTTGCCAGTGGGTCAATAGTAATGAGATACGTTTTAATTCGACCGCTAAGCTATAGTATGAAAAATGTACCTACTTAGGCTGTGAGATTTCTCTCCATACGCGACTCCAGGCTAATTCGCTAAATTGTCTGTAAGGAATCATCTTGATTCATGAGCAGGTTCCTACCTAACCAACAGTACAGAGCACTGTGGTCCCTTACCTCCAGTGTCAAGGGTCTCATTTCGGCCCCAGCCGTGTGTTGGGTGGGCCTGTGTCATGTGACTGTTCCTCAAGTTCTCAGAAAACATATACGTGCATGTGGACCGCAGTGTGCGAGTAGTGTGTGACGGACCAACATCCTGCCCTGAGTGACCTGGAGCTCCTGGTCCGTCAACACCCAGTTACAGAAAATGAGTGGATGTAAGTCTCACTCCATACTTACAAAGGCATCCTAGGTCGAAAAAACACTGAGCAGCATCCTTAGTTAATAAACAGCAGGAATCTCCAGAGAGCCTACGGTGGTCCAGGCTGCAAGACGCGTGGTAGAAAGAGACAAGAACACTAGGCATGTGTGAAGCGCATAGTCTGAAAGGGGCGGGGGACACGGCCAAAGCCTGCAAACTGAGGACACCCCCCCACACACTCACACACATATGCAGCCAGTGTTTGGGAAACAGCCCAGGCAAGAGAAGACGGGAGCGATTCAGTTCCGCGTCGCTGCCGGACGAATTCATCCACGAGGAACGGCGCCATAAATCTCACCAGCGTGACACAGCAGTTAATCCAGGAGAAGCAGCACCATTTCAGTATCATGCCGTGTGCAGTTAATGCTCGAAAGCCCCTGTAAAACACATTCGCATGTTCACCCCAGGTCTGTGTTTCCCTTCACACATTTGAGTAGATGTTGACACTCAAAGTCACAGGGGAATATAGTGCTCATCTCTCAGCAGGTTTCCAGGGACTCATATATGTGTATTTGATTATCACCTCATCAACGGCATGGTTACGCTAGCCAATCGGTGAGGGGCAGTACCAGCGGTGGCCAGATGCCTATGTGCGCCTAGTGGCTAAAGTCAGCCTTGCACATAAGCACTTGAGCCCTGTAAAAAGTAAACAAATGACATACCTGTTTTATTTTCATGGGAGCCTGGAAGCCGGGAGGATGAGTCACACCTCTACACAAGCGTGTCCCTTCAGCGCCCCCCCAAGGAAACTACTGCAGTGTGTCAGTGCCAAAGACTGTGGGGGGAGGGGGGCAAGACACCACACTGCACTTCCTGACACCGCGTCACGTTGGACTCAACCCAGCAGGGCTTTCCGGTAACAAACACAACAACTGCTGTTGGAATCATCCTCATTAATAAGCAGGAGGAAGGGGGGGGGGGATCTTTTTTAGGTCTAAAATGAAACGCCGATAAAAACGGCCAAATGAAACCCTTGAAAGGCCAGTAAAAATGGCCAACTGAAAAACCTGATCAGTGACATGAGACTGGCCTTGTCTGGGCACTCAGGGTCCCAGAGGGAGTAGAATCGACGACAACTGAAAGAGGTTTAAAAGGGAAAAAGTACTAAACAAGATAAATGAGATAGATATAGTCTTAAAGATGGCGTTGTGAAATGCTGCTGACTTATGCAGCAAACGCATCCAGCTCCCGTTAAAGGAGTCTGGGCCTGCTCTCACCCTCCAAGTGACTCCAACCCATCAAAGGCAAGCGCCAAGGGTCGGGGGGGGGGGGTCACCAGTGGCGGGGAAGCTGCCAGCGGCTCAAATGAGCCGAGACGGGCGACGGCGAAGATGTGGGGGCAGGGCGCTCCCAGGCGACGCGTGTGTCTACGCCGACGTTTAACACTGACTGTTAGCGTGTTTACAGCGAGCTGCTTCCGGTAAGATTTCATAAATAATGACCTATTAGGCAAATTAACAGGATTACCCTGAGGATCGCAGGGCCTGTCCCAGCCCACATTCCCGTCCGTTCAGAACCGACACGCTCGTGTGACACCACGCAGCTACATGCGACCTGACAGTAATTAATCAGAGACAGCCTGCCACAGCTGTCCCCCCCAGCCCCCTGCGCTGTAAACCGGCACCGATGGCAGGTCAGGCAGGGGCTGTAAATCAGCCGTAAAAATGGCAGCCGCTTTCGGACGCGTGATGTGGGGCGTACTGTCCGTCGTGCCCGCAGTGGCGGGGGCGGCAGGGTGAACACCTCCACTCTGGGCAGGTTGGCCGTGATGGATCGCTAGCCTTACGCCAGGAGCTGGAGGGGCGGGGTCGTATTGCCGTTCCGGATCGTTATTCGCTGTTATTTTACCGCTCAGTTGACACATCAGTCTTGGGTGGTGGGAACGTTTCAATCCATTCACACAGCCTGGGATTCACAGATGGAATGTAAGAGGTACATCTTCATGGACACTGGGGAGCAGCGGGAATAGTGAAAATGGTCATGGAGGTAGTAGGGATGATTATGGGAGAGTTGGCAGTGGTTATGGGAATACTCAGAATAATGGAATAGTTTATGGGAGAAGTGGGAATGGCTGTGGTAGTACTGGGAATGATCACAGAAATCTTTGTCAAAGATGTTTTTCCGCCAATGGAAAGCTTGAAGCCCTAGAGTCATCTGCTAAATTACCCCTGCCCCCGCGCCGCCTGTCCACCCAGGAGACTCAGCTGAAAGAGCAGGGGTGTGCCCCCCCCCCGCAGGCCGCCGTTGGAGCTACATGTGCACATGCTACCAGTCACATCCGGCTGCTCCCCCTGGGAATTTGCGGGCCTAATTGGATAATGAAAATCGGATTTAATTCCCTCTCCTACGGCAGCGCTATCGCCGCGATCGCTGGAGTGTTGCGTCTGTTTTGATTGGTTCTGATTTGCTGGGGTATACGGAATAAGGCGCTGGGTGGAGTAGCGTCGCGCTCCTCTCTTTCCCGTCTCCCCGACCCGCTGGTCTGCGGCGCCCGCAGATCACAGGGAGGCGGTGCAGAGCGCTCCGGCTTGGACCTGCCGGCGCTCATTTGGACTCCTTTATTAACATTCACAGTCAGCTTTCTCGCTCTTTTTTCTTTTGCAAAGAGAGCTTTTCAAACATAATGTTAGAGACAGCCACCCGTTCGATGCCCAGCCCTGGGCGGGGTGGCCAAGCTCTGTTCCGTTTCCCTTTTAAAGATCCTTTCATCTGAAATGATGGTGGTCCGCGCGACACAAAGCCACATCGGCCATCGGCACTGAGTGCCAGACGTGAATGGGAAAGAGGGTGGGCCGCAACCAGCTTACTGGCCCGAAAGCACTGAATTCGGAGCGCACCCAGACCCAGAAGGGGTCCCTTCCCTTAACCGCCGCACCCCCTGCTGGTGTGCCGAGGGACTCCAGCGCGGCTTGCACGCATGTCCTCCAGGCCTACAGCCTTGGCTCTTCTTTGTAAGCATTTCTCGCCGCATTCTGCTGACTCGCGCCCAGGACGCCTGGGGGGGGTGGCGTGCATGAAGTTACGCCGACCTTCAGACTACACTTCTGAGATACAGAAAGAGCTGTGGGGGGGCTGTCTGTGAGCACACTGGGAAGGGGGACCTAACGTGGCGTGCTTTTAGAGGGACCTGCAGAAACCGTGTTATCGTCTGGAGGGTTCTTAGGGATGTAGGGAGATCCCCAGGAAGGGTGAGAGAACATTGCTGTTGCCGTGGAAACTATACAGCGCTATATCTTTCTCGTCCAAGGTATGAAACACACCCCCCCCCACCCATTCCTGAGGGACAACTTCTCCAGTATATTAGACTTTCTATAGTGGTTTAAGTAACCCCACTCCCCCCCCCAGCCTCTGCTTTCCCCAATTTTTATGGTTCCGTAAAAATGGTTCCATCTCAATCAGGCCAACTGGATTGTCAAGAGAAGCTGGTGGGAAAGGCCATTGTCCAGCAGCAGGACTTCCGCCAATTACCCGCAGGGCTGCGGGTGCCGATGATTCGCACACCCGGCCATGCCAGCTCCCTCCCAGGGGGTTACCTCCAGGTCTCAGTGCCCACTACGTTCCTGTAGCTGGTTTCCACAGGTTCAAGGACCACAAACCTTGAAAGCAGTGAAGACTGCATGACACCCCAAGATCAAGCCTTTCCATGACAGTCACAGGACGAGATTTCGAAGATCAGTTTTCTCAAAAAATAATGTTCAAAATCTAAATACTTTACGCACTTTCTTACATCAGAGATGTGAATGTGTCCATTTGTAAAACCAGGCAATTGCAAGCCTTTCTGACCAGAAATAAATGTATTAAGTGACAGGACCTTTTTTCCCTTTAATTCTCTTAATTTCAGATTCCCCCTGTTTCTATAAGTGTCCTGTGCAGGGCGCCATGCAGAATGTGTGTGTGTATTTTACGCTATAAACAGCATTTTCCTGGCAAAAATCTTCCCATATTGTTATAAGATCAAAGCAGACTTTCGGTGGATGTGGCTGTGAAGAAGGATGTTTATGCAGTGCTGGGAAAATTCATCACCGCTGTGTGCCGTGTCAAAACAAGCGTGCCGTGTGATACTGACTCCATACCCACACTGGCAGATGTCCACGGGTGCTCATACATGCACGCACACACAGACCTGTACTCATATCTTTGTGAAGACCATCAATTCATGTCTATGGGAAAAATCCTAATCCCAGCAATGACAACCTTAACCCCTAGCCAAGGATAGGCAACCTTAACTATAAGTAACCAAACTACAAAGTTTTTTTACAGACATTTTTACTTTTGCAGTTCCTGATTTAAAAAAATAACAATAAAAAATGGGTCACAGCGTAAAAAATAGCAGGTTTTTAATCACATTTTGAGGACATTTAGTCCCCACAATGTAATATATACCTGGACCACACACCCACATCCACACACACACGCACGTGCGCATGAAGCAAACTATATTGCCAAGCTAAACATTGTTGGATCTCATACATAAAAAGCTGTTAGTGATTCCAGAATATTCTGGCCCCCGTGAAATGAAAGGTTTCCAGCACACGACTCCATGCCTGAGTGCATGAGACAGGGTGAGATAGCAGAATAATACGGCCAACCTGTATTAAAACTTCAGACTGAGGGTCTCCAGCGATTGTGGGGGGTCAATAGCCTGATCAGCTCTCCTGTCCTGGGGTCCAAAGTTAGTTATACCTCCGCTGACAGATAAATCTAATTTCTCCCCCATCCGAAACAATAGAAATTTTCTGGTGGAGAGTCACCACAGGACTGATTTCAGCTCCCTTCCTGGACCAGCCTCATTGCATATGGAGCAGTGAGTATCTTTTTCAGCCCTGCTAAGGTGGAGGCGACCTCTGTACTCCTACAGACCAGCCAGCCAGAGACAAGCCCATAGTACCCCCAGAAACTCTTGCCTTAATATTTCCATCCATCCTTCATAGCAGCTTATCCAGTATGAGGTTCCAGTGAGGACAATGTGCAGGGCAGGTGACGCTCCAGATGGGATGCTTTAATAACGGTATCCTGATAAGAGAATGCATTTCAGTGTTTTATTTTTATTTTTTTAACAAGTGACTCAAGGCTCCAGGGCTAAATTAAACTGGCTCGCGAAGTATTTGGATCTGAGTGGCTTTGTTACGAAGCTGCGAGATCTTTTGTTTTCACGTGAGTGGTAAGCATGCAGCACACCTTTCGGAAATTTGCATTGCAAGGCTACATCCACCAAGGCTAACAAGACCATTACTTATTGCCTATGATCCAAGAGCATCTTTTTTGTTTTGAATAAGAGTCTAAAGGTCAGCGGACGACGCAGTGAGACACTGAACGCCAGTTTTCCGTGCTGTCAGTTAGTGACGGACAGAGTCAAAGTCAAGGCCAAGACACAGGGAGGGACAAGATTGAGTCAAGACTGAGACTTTGGGGGGTTCGAGATTGAGTCATGGACAGTGATTTTGGGGTGGTTGTGACCGAAACCAGAAAATTAAGTCCATTTCAGGTACCATGGTTCTAATTATACACATTTAGTATCATCACTCCTACCAATATATAAAAGCAAAACTCATACTCAACACTAAACCTATGTGAACCAGATAAAATGTTCATGTGAGTCACTCAGGGTGAAAGATGTGTAAATAGCTGCAAGTACTTTACTTGAACATAACTAGCACATGTGTGGCTCAGTGTGACTGTAATCAGAAGGTTGCTGGTTCAAGCCCAGCCTCAGCATATCTGTAGGTCCTTGAGCAAGGCCCTTAACCCCCAGCTCCCTATGGGTGGCAGCCCTTCACAGCCAGATTGCTCTCACCTACTGGGGGAGGCGTAAAGAGAATTTCCTCACAGGGATCAATTATCACTAGGGTCACCCACTTGCTGAATGTTGGGGGGGGGGTAGAGTGGAAGCAATCACATATTCAGGGAAAGTACAGGACAAATCACATTACCATGCTGCTTCATAAAGGGGGACAGCATTTTATTTTTCAATAAGAGACAATCCGTAACATAAGGGGTGGGGGGCAACTCTATTCAGAAATGATTGATCTTTTTCCCCCATTTGATTTTATAAGCTCAGGAATGATTTAAACCAGTCAGAACAAATAAAAAGAAAGAGAAAGGATTTGTGGTATGTCTAAGAATGCTTGCTGTTTATTCTACTAGTGCTACCTGATTTATGTAAAGCGGATAATGTAAGGATAAAGGAAACTAATCAAAGAATGCACATAAATGGCATAAAACAGCAGTTACCAGCACCACACCTGCGTGACTCGCAAGAGCTTCTGGGGAGAGCTAACCGCGTGAGACACTCACTCTGGTTCTAAGAACATCCACTGGACTTTAGAGCTTACTGTATAGTGTGCTTGCGTGTTAGAAAATCACTTTAAGGTAGTAAAACCAAATAACAACTGACTCCGTTCTGAAGGGATTTCCCAAGCCGCGATGCACTCTGGGACCATCTTTCGAAGACAAACAAAATAACTTCAGTATCCAGCCAATACAATTAAAATAAAAAATTACTACTTTTATTTTACTGATTGTATTTTATTTTAATAATGTGTATTGTTATTTCAAGAAGAGTAGGAGAAATGAGTTTACCATTGAGGTGAAAAAGAAAAAAATCGTTTTGCATTGCGTTCAAAAATTATCCAAACCATACACACTATAGTCCGAAACAAATTCAAGACCAAGTACAAAAGCTTTCAATTCTGAGACAAGACCAAGTATGTGAGTGAGGAAGACTGGACTCGAGTACTGCAACACTGCTGTTGGTAGCTCGATACCGACGGCCGCCACAGTACAACAGTGTGGTTGTCGCGGTGACTCCTGAGCTTGCGCCACTAGAGGCCACCGATTCTGGACGTAGTTTTTATCAGAGGTGGAGATTTCAGGTCCAGAGAGTACAAATCCAGACCATGATTTTGTTTCAACCAACCAGTTGAGTATAAAGGCATCTTCATCAAGCTGGGCTTCCCCGTGTTTGTTGGTT
>JAODKF010000047.1:12335196-12347433 GCA_026779585.1 Mormyrus proboscirostris
TGTTTCAACCAACCAGTTGAGTATAAAGAGTCACAGTCACAGAGAACTCAATTGGTTGGTTGAAACAAAATCCTGGTTTGGATTTGTACTCTCTGGACCTGAAATCTCCACCTCTGGTTTTTATTTAAGAAAAATGATCAATCTGTATGTCATTTTCACAGAATTTTAAACAAGGTGACAATTGATGCAGCCAAGGACAGCGACGCTGATAATGGAATAGAGCAGATATAAACATCACCTTCTGTGATAATGTGCTTGCGTCGTGCTATGCCAGTTAGAGGCCCCGTATCACTGTGTGATGTTCGACGAGCCCTGAGACGCACAGCGCATTTGTATACTAAGCTAGCAGTGTATCGTTAGCCTCGGGATAAGCAACAGCCCCCTGGGATCTCTGAACGCGGCAGTCACCATTAAAAGGGGGACAGCCCTTCAGAGACTAACCCCCAGTGTGAGAAGAAGGAGTCCTGATGGGGACTGCATGGACGACTGCAAAGACTGAGAGGAGACCTTCAGAGGGATTCCGGAAGACAGGTTTGCAGCCGTAAACGGGTAGCTCATACAAAGACTCTGTACCAATTCAACACGCCTGTGGAACTTCCAGCCCCTTCGCAAAACCCCAAAAAATCCCTTGAGGTAAGGAAAATAACAGCTCCCCTGAAGCTCATCTTCTCAAGTAACTCTGTCACCCGATGTCTGACTCAATCTTCGCCGTTCTTTGGTGGGCTCATACATCTGAATGACTGGCGCCTGGAACCACGAGAGGGAGATAAGCCCAAACAGACAAAACAATCGGTGTTTGAAAATAATAATAAATAAACAATAGCTGCGACACTCAAATGGCACCATCTGTGACTTCCGCAGATGTCAGTGAGCTCTGGCAACGGGTAACGGCGTGGCCTAGATGGACAGAGGCTCCAGGGAGAGCTGGAGATGTTGAAGCTTTCCTGCAAGAGAACAGTGCCAGGCGGGGTGCGCCGTGCCAGGAAAGGCTGGCCTCGTCAGGGTGGCCTCATTCTTAACATGAAATGGAGGGGGGGCTCCTGATGAATCAACAACCTCCGAAACAGGCTCAGAAGGTTTCTATGAGTGTGTCTCCATTGTAATGATAGAAGGGATAGCAGACCGTTAAGAGGACAGGTAACAGTTTAGGGGAGAGCAGACCATTATGAGGAAAGGTATCGGTACAGGGGAGAGCAGATTGTTACCTCTTGTTTGTTTCTGTTTTTCGGCTGCAGAAATCAAACAAGTACTCATACATATTCTAACTCAAATGCATTAAAAGCGCTGCTTAAGGGACAGGTGCCGAAGGAGGTGCAGTACTGGGGAAGGAACATGGTGTAGCCCCTTTCAGACGTGCTGATATGGTGTTGATAGGCATGTTATTTACCAGTTACTGGCACATTCATTGCAAATAAGCAGGCCTCGCCCAAGCAGCTGCAGGCCAATCATTCTCCTGGATGCAACGTGAAAGTGGCCCTCTTGATCCCTGGCAGTACGAGTGGCAGCGAGTATCACTGCCTCGCCCGCCAGCTATGATCTCTGAGGTTGGGTAAACGTGCTCTGTGCTCTTCAATAATGCATACCTCCACATCTGGAAGGGGGTGCTGGGGGGGCAGGGGGGGTGTGGAGGGCGAGTAGAGTGCCACCGGAAAAATGTCGGGTCGTCAGGCATTCTCCAGTCACGGCATCAAGCACAGGAAGGGGCCTTGTGAGTAATGGCCACCCGGGTCTTGTTTAAGTGCGTCGTGCGTGGAGAGGGAGGGGCCTGTTCTGTGCACACCACCAAGCCATCGATCCTGGGTCCCAGGTGCCAAGTCCCGAGGCAGACGGGTCTGGCAATGCATCACCCATCTCCACAGGCAGCTCTCTGGCCTGGTGGTGGCCAGGAATTAATGTATTTGTCAGGAGCGCTTGTATGTTTAGGGCAATAAGTTCTCATGCTGAGGTATGGGCAGCCTCCACGCGCCTCACAGATCATTAGTTCACTCGACGGGTTCCCTCCTCCGACACCTACTGACTTAGCATTGTTAATCTCACTTACAATTCATTGCTCTTTGTGTTCCCATCACAAACTCCAGGATATTAAAGACTCAATACACACAGCGTGGGTGTAGAAGCCTATTAATTATCTCCTTTTGACGCTCTGTAGTCATCGCAGAACGTGCTACGCAACGGATATAATGCGATGAAACTCAATGCTCATCGGATAGCCCGCCAAATGCCAGGTCGCAACTTTTGCTTTGGAGAAGCCCGGCATAGTGAACCCTAGGCCTGGTCATGCGACACATTACGGGGTTAGAAAAAAGTATAATCACATGATAGGTCACATGATTTTATTGGAGTCATTTGACACATTACATGGTTCAACGGAAGTCCAAGTACAACGCTAGCGACGGCCAGCCGTCTCTCTCCCTCTTAAAAACCTGAATATTGCTACTGTGGATGAATTATAGCACTTTGGTGGCAGGTGGGAGCAACTCTTTTCCTCTCCTCTATCATAAACCAAAAAATGGACAAGTGGTCACACAACTTCCCAGAGACCATCTTCTGCCCCGATACGTGCCTCCGGGTTTATTGCAGTGTGTTACATTCTGATTAGTTCACATCCTTGTCTACAGTGATTTATGCAACATAGCTTACACTTTTTCCTTCACCCTCCAGTCAATAAACGGGCCGGGAAATTGCTATGCTCAGCTGAATTCAGAACATCAGAAGGTACATCAGAAGAGCAGCATCTGGGACTTTAACTTAGCATCACACAGTTTGACTGCTTAACCCACATAACCACATTCTGCCCTGTGTAGACAACAGCCAAGACAGCAGGATATTACTCACTCTAACCCTTCTTGTCTCGTTTCTGGAATGATTAGATCCCACCCCCAGCATCCTGTCGGTGTTCAAGCACATTGCCCCCAACATGGACCAGAAGATATGTCACCTATACAGCTACAAGGCACCAGCTCAAACTTGGTAAACACACCAATGTGCTGAAGAAGTAAGAGGACATCACTTTCATCACGTGGATGTGGAGTGTGCAGCTGTCCTTGAAGGTCAGGCTATCTGCTGGATTTTGAGGGCCATTTCACTCTGCAGCTGATTAATACCTGAAACCAAACTTCAATCACATAATGAAGATGCCTAAAGACTTCATATGGCTGGCCCTCTCTGACCTAGATGCATTAACCAGTATCCTACCATAAGATGAGGATCATCAGCATCAGGGCTATTCTAATCACAGTCCTCGTGGTCTGAGCACTGCTGATTTTCCTGCCCTCCTTTACCTGTGAGCCAGGTGTGAAGCCTCTGGCCAATCAGAATCAGTAGTTATTAAACTAACTACCTGGGAGATCTGAAAACACGGGCTGGATTTGTAACCGTGGACCACCGGCGGTCTGGAGAACGAGCCACAGAGTAGCAAACAATGAAAAGACTGAGCATCACAGCTGCTTCCACAAACCAAATATGGCACTGGGCGCTTGATAAAGGAATTCACCCCGCATAAGCTTGTTTTTATGCATGACTGAATGATCGAGGGCAAGAAAACAGAATAGAGGTTCCCTTTGGTGCCTGGCTGAGGACAAAGAACCTCAGATCCCACAGTTTTTTCATCTAGGCACTTTTTTTTATCAACTGCCAAAGAGCTGGTTAGCCCTACTCCATGCTTCTGGTGTCAGTTAATTAGCTTACCTGCTTACCCGGTGGGTGGCGGTCATGAGGGGCAGCACAGGGAAGTGGATTTCTAATCTGAAGTCCGTGGAAAGCAAATTGTGCTGTCAAAGGGCATTGGTTCTTTCTTAGGAGCTGGAGAGCACACTCAGGAAGTCCAAGGCCGCTATCTGCAGAATTGCCTTCCCGACTTGAATTAACAGTGACCCGGCGCTTAAATGAATCCTAGAAATTTGGTCACTAACAGGTTCATTATTGAGGCTCTTACGCTGATGTGTGTGAAAATTGCACCGGGGCTGTCTTTGGTTTCACACCAGAGATAACTTTCTCAGGAAGCTTTAGACGATAGTTACAGTGTAGTTGAAGCCAAAGGATTAATGTAAACAAACCATCCGTCGAATGAGCCGCTAGCTTTCCCAACAGCTTTATTTCCTTTGAAGCTGCCGAGCTTGAAACAGCAAACTCCCCTCAGGACAGTTTCCCAAAAGCAGTTTTGGGCTCTGTCATCTTTCTGAGGGCACCTCGCCTCCCTGCTTTGGTCCTCACCACTCTGGCAGCACCAAACTCAAGGCCAGGCCAGCCGCTACGGTCTTGCCTCATTTACATAGCTCAGTTTAGCGATCTCAGCTAAGCAAAGAGGGCAGAAGCACCTGCTCTTTCTTAACAAATCAAATCAATATCCTGCAATGCTGAGATCCCCGCAAAGACCCGCCCCCGACAGGCAGAGCCGTGATTGGCTGAGTGCTTTGTCACAGAACCCTGGAAACCTGTTTCTTGGAAAACAGTGGGATGTTGTCTTCACCGCTTTCATCAGTGTGCATGTGTAATAATTTTTTTTTTTACCACTTTTACACTTATTTTATAAACTGCAGATTTTTTATTCTTGTTAAGCACTGGAAAGTTGACTGAACATCTATAAATGAAAATATAAGTTATGAACGACATGGAAAGAGTATGTAACAGTGCATATCTGACGTCCTATTAACTGGTTGTGTGTCCTTTACATTTAAATGCATTAGAACAGAAGTGCGTGCAAAAACTTCTGACTGGTAGTGTGTTAGAACAGGACAATGCACGAACATTGTAGACGGCTTGTCAATAATCTCAAATGGCAAGAACCAAGAACACTCCAAACCACCTGTTCATACGCCATGTTGACTATCACGACAGCTCAGAGGGCTCCACCCTAATGTCCAAAATCAAAAGTCAGCCAAGTCACAGAACTGAAAACAAGAGTGATGCTATGATTTTCATTCAGGCGGGACAACCGTACAATTAGCCAATAATATGTTTAGAATCAGTGAGTGACAGTTCCCGGGAGCCAATCGGTTTTCAACTAGGGGCTCCAGCCCTGGATATACCTCTGACGGAAAAAGACTTCGCGTCATTTATAACAATAACATTTCCCAGAAACTGGAGGGAGGCACTGCAGAATAAAACCTTTACGCATTTTGCTTGGAGGCAGCAAGACTGTGTGAACTACCTTGGTCCCAGGCCCCCACAGGAATGCAGTGTGTGTTAGCGGCCGTCCTGCCTGCCCAGGCTGCCCTCAGCTGTCTCGTCGGCAGGCTCGTTGTTACGGCCTGGTGAGCCGCCGACACACGGCTCTGCTGTCATTTCTCTTGGCGCTCTCTCCTGTATCATCTTGTTTTTTGTTTATGTCATGATTTGTTGTCCAAATCTGGGCCCGACTGACCGCTACGAGACTCCCGCCGCTGCCCGCGAGTCGCCCGAGTCGACACAGCCCCTTGCAAGGAATCTGATGCGAGAGAAATTCTCCGCATCTTGGGTTTGACATAAGGGCCAAGCGGCAGCTGCATGCCGACGTCCAACATCTCGCCAAAATCGGAAGTTCTCCCTAAGTGGAGGCCTGTGTCAGTTCAGCACTCTCTCTGGTAGCGACTGAGCTGCTCCAGGTTGACATGCACCCCTCCAGAACTGTTTGATCCAGTTTGATCCAGACTCTGCAGAGGGACATTAGCTTTTTTAGTTGCCCATGGCACAGGAACACTGATGTAGTCAGTGATATTCCAGCTGACTAATTCATTCTGCCTTTGTGCTGGTTAACATTTTGAGAAATCTGACACTGATTTGCAGAACACGATAACATGTAATAATAACATATATTACATTTTAATGCATATATTTATGGGAGGCTGTGGTTGCTTGGGTTCTACCTTCACACCTCCAGGGTTGTGGATTTGGTTTCCGACCCTGGATCCACGTTCCTGGGGGTTTCTTTGCACAGTTCAAATATCTGGTTCAGGTGAGTTTGTGCCCATAAATTGCCAGTTTGTGCATGCCATATGATAAGCTGGAATCCCATCCAGGTGTGCCCCTTGCTTGATGCCCTGTGCTCTGGGCTCACTGCACCGCTACTAGGTAAGTGATTACGAAAGGCTCTCCAAACCTGTGCCGCATATGGGGGGGGGATTAAGGCACCCCCTTATGCCATTCTCACTGTTCATCAGAAACAGCTTCAAATACGGCTTTAAGGTATTCCTATTTGAGTGCAAATCTAATTCCAGCTGCCAAGCAATTGACACCAAACTGACATATGGCTGATCTTCATGATCCAAGGCCTTACCTTAAACAAAATAAAGTCCTAGCAGGCTTTGATGTCCAGCTGCCCTGGCCGCACTGACCTTAATTCCTAGACCCCCCAAGTGAAAATTAAACCAGAGTCATGTTGTAAGGGGATTAGCGTGGAATTGGCTAGCAGAAGATTATACTGTACATTATCTGCAGGGATAAGGACACATTTTCAAAGTGCTTAATTTGCTCTGTCTTGCTCATTCACAAGCGCATCATAAATCCCCAATTACTATGCAGAGCCTGAGAACAGCCCGGGCATATGGTCACATAACAGCAGCGCCTGCGAGCCTGGTGCCTCTCAACAAATAGTGTTATTTGATTGGCTCCAGATCGTCGCTCAATGCCTGGATTGCCAAATTCTGATTGGCTGAAGATGTCAGTAATGTGACACCTTTACATTGCTGTCGAGGAGTGTTAACGTATTTTTTTTCTGTGTATTTCACTTCCAAAATTGAAGGTGTTCATTGGATTACAACTTATAGAACAGTGTTCTATGCAATATTACATGGACCATAATGGACTATGATTAGTATGTTTGTTTATTCAGCTGTAGTTGCTTCATAGATATTTGTGTCAGTAGCACTGAGTCTCTAGCCAAGGCAGTTGCAAAAACGATGCTGTCTTGCAAAGTGGGCAAAATTTAGCAGACTGATGATATTACGTAAGTACTCCCTTGGCAGCAAACAGCAGGTGGGTCAGAGCACTGAAGTTTTGTTGGGGCGGTGAGGGGGTGGGGGGCACAGGGTCCCCTATTCAAATTGGACTCCCCGTCTGTCCTGGGGAGCGGATTCGACGTGGCGACAGACTCGATAAAACAAAAAAACAACAAAGGACGACAAAAACAATAATGGCAGCGGAAAACAGAGGCGCCCTGCCAAGCCGGCGGTTGGCGATGAAGGGAGAATGGTCCTGGTGCACGAGCATCGCTGAGCTTAGCAATGCCAGGCAGCTGTGTGTTTCAACCAGATCAATTCATCGTGAAGAGCACGGCAATAAAGTAATGGCGATTACCGGCACGTCCAAGATGCCGCTAATGCTAACAGGAGCAAAGCCATTATAGGTGTTGCACAGTGTATCATTGCTGAACGTGAGCACCATCTGTGGCATCCCACACCCCAGATGGGGCCCACCCTATACCTGACTACGCCTGTCCCATAGTCACCTCTCCTGCCTGGAAATCACAGCAGATCTTGGGTAAGCTCTTAACCAAAACACTGTCCTGCTCTCGTGAAGAGAGTTTCAAAGACTGCCTGCATCCTCTGCATGCCCACCCAAACCAGATGCCACCATTTGACAGCTAGATGCCCCGAGATGGACTGCCCCACAGGACAAAACTGGCAGTTTTTTTCCAACAGTGACAGGAGCCTTCTCCAGCAACGTCATCGGTGGATACTTACTGTCTGCGCACGTCGCGAATGTGTGCGCACGTGCGTGCTCTGCACAGATGGCTGCCATGCCCGTCCCAGTGGGGGCCCGACAGCTTCTCCTCGTCACCAGGTGACGAGGGCTCACCTCGGCGAGCATGCGGTTCTGACGGATCAAAAGTGGCCTCTGGAATCCTGGGAAACTACACTTTGAGGGCTGGCAAACGGCATTTCATTCCAAGGCCCTTGATGTCTCATGGTTCCGATGTCAAGGAAAAGAAGGAGATGACAGAATCTGTTTTATAGCAGACACATAATAGCATTTAATAAGATTTCCAGGCGTTAATCACAGTGCTTTCCGGAAAACACTATGGCAGCCAAAGCCTTCATGCATCGGTTAGTTTATTTGCCTACAGGCGTGCCGCACGCTTTCAGAGAGCCTACCAGAGTGATACTGGGGCCACAACCCATTCCTTTTCCCGGCCAAGTCAATACCCAGACGCAGATGGGGGGGAGGACTGGGCTGCCATGTTGTCTGCCAGCCATCGCAACACTAATGCTAAACCAAAACGACACGTACAACCTACTGCACTCCTGAAACCTTCCCATTTGCATAACAAAGACGAAAGATCCCTCAAGGAAGCGGGTCCTGCTTGTCTGACGCTGACAGGAAGATGTTTCGCGCAGAATGTCTGACACAGAGGTGCCTAATGCCACTGATTAGCCAATGCAGACGTCTTAGCGTGTTTACAACTTGCATTTATCTGGAGAGGTGTGGGTAAATAAGTGGGGAGAAGTCTATTAATATTTCACCTCCTTTGGAAATAGCCAGGCAAAGTCTCGCATGAGTCAGAAAGGACTCCTGACAGTATAGTCAGTTTAGAAGGGCGCTTAAGTTAGACTTAAGCTCCTTAGCGGGGTTAAAAGAAAACCACTCTGAGTTTCTTGAACTCTGTGTGGGCTTGAAACCTGACAAGGGAACCGGTAATTAGTTTGCACCCCAATGGTCCCTGGATGTGTTAAAGTCAACCGCAGGCGGGGTGGTGAAAACCAGGCTGTTAACAGCCCCCCACCCTTCATTAAACAGGGCTCTGCCAGGGTGATATCATGAATCTTTAAAGCAAGTCTTCTCTGGCACTGCCACCCCAGTCGCACCTTGACTGTATGCGGCCATGCTCGTTTCAGAAGATGTGAGGCGCAAGTGCTACCCACAGAGCCACCCTGAACATTCATGTTTTATTTATTTAGCAGATACTTTTATCCAATGTGGCACACATTTTTGAGAAGGCAGGGTCAGCTGACAACCAGGAGTCTCAAGGTACTACACCAGCCTGAACCTCACTGTGAGCCAGGGCACTTGTACCTATGGTTCCAAACCATCATCTTGGAGTCGGGGGGATTTGAGCAGGCCAGTGTTTTTCAGGCCAGTTCGGCTCTGATCATACCATGGCACGCTGACGCCACTCCAAGCTCTATTATCTTCTCGGCTTCTGGAGGTTCCAACCTAATCTCGAGCAAAATTAACAACTTGCCACAGCTGACATAGCATTTGACCATGCCAACTGTGCAATCTCAAGCCCAAGCCTACAGTGGTCCCGGCTAAGTGATTCAGTAAGCCCAGGAAGGCCACGTCAGGACAGAGTTTTTCTGCAAGGTGTTTTGATATCAGAGCCACAAATGTGAAAGCAATGAGTGATCCGGGTTGTTCCCACATGACATGTCAGATTTGCCAAGTCCAGGCGCTTAGCCTCACTCTACCCCAGAGAACCCCCCCCCCAGCACTGTCCGAGTGCCAACCTCAGTGAGAAACTGCTCCTGTTTACATATTCCCTTCTTCATGAGGCTCTGGAAATGACAGGCCCAGCAGGGCAGATGTAACGGATTTGTCTGGGCAGCCCACATCCTGAATCTGGAGATCTTCATCTTGTCTCAGCAGATCCGTGGTCGCGCATCGTAAACTCCCATCAATGCTGAACGCCGGCATCCGTTCCTCGTTGCTCTGTGAATTTTTATAGCCGCCTCTTTTGTTCTGAATTCATTGACAGAATGAATTAATCAGAACCAACCGAAGAAACTTTCCCTGGCACAATTACTGTAATGTATGATGTGATGTAACGTAAAGGGTAAAAGCAGTGGGAAATCACAGCTCCTGTCTTAAGTGAACAAGTTTGCCCTCCTAATCGACCTACGAAGACTGATTATCCCCTTGTCAGGTCTTACAATTCTTCCCCTCAAGGTGCCATGCTCCCGAGGCCAGAGGTGCTGCAAAGTCCACAGTAATAGCCAGCTAAATTGAACCCCTGCGTAAGATAAACGTGGAGAGGTAATGCAAACAGGGACCGAGGGACCTGAGCCCGGCTTTGTCACCACGTTAAGCCGGCCTCGGAAAGGCACTGACCTGCAACCCCGCCTAGCTGAGCTTCTCGTAAATCTTGCTGTGGCGTGTGGACAATGCCCCAGAGGCACCGGTACTTCCAGGCCTAAAAGGCAGAGGTTTGTGCTACCGCAATTAATTACAGCTTAGATAATAGCTGATGGAAGCCAGGAGCAAGTGAGCAATGCATAGGGATAACTTAGGCCTGTGTAGCTGCCCTTAATGTGGCATCTAGGCTGCAGAGCACGTTCTAAAAACCCAGACTCAAAGTCTATTACCCTCCATACTAATGGCTGTTCTTGTTTCTGGTTAGAAGCATACAGTAGATTTAGTGATGCTTTGGGGGGTCAAATGGGAAATTGGCAGCTGAGGTCTAGGGCTTGGAACCCAAAGGCTGCTGGTTTCAGGAAGTGCTGTGCTGATGTAAGGTAGAGGTAGCCTGAACTGCACTGCTGAATTGCACAGTTTAGCAAACTTGAGTGGTAAAACGTAGCCGATGTGATGCTGTGTGAGAGCGCTCTGATATGATGTTCTCTGATCATATTTCTGCAGATGACCTGGTTAGAATCAGTACCAGCATGGATCTCCATCGAGAAAGCAACTTCACCCAGCTGGGCACATTACAGAATTTAAACGTGAAAGTGAGTGTCAAAGTGATCAGTCTATACAAGTAAGACAACTAAGAAAGACAAGTGAGCTTAGTAACCATTGAAAATCAGAAGATGTAAATTCCTCATGACGGAATCAATATGCCTACAACCTCATCCAATCCCATTCCAGATGCTGGACAACATGAAGAATTCCAAATGGAAACTGGACACCATCCACCAGTCAATGCTAACCAAAAACATCAGCCATTATTTATCTATTAGAACAATGTTTTTCCACTGCCAGGATTGAAGAAAAAAATTATTTGTTATCAAATTTCTGACAGGCAGTAGAAACTTCCCAGGAGAGAATATTAACCACAATCACTTGCGAGGCAATTCATGGTCTACCAAACTTTGCGGTCAACTCCTATCACTGGCACTAGGGATGACAGGAAGGAAACTAAGACACTCACATTAAATCCCTACTTTGTCTATATATTGGTGGGTAGTTGAGAAGGCCAGGCTAAGGAAAGGGGAGGACTTAGTATGAATTAACTGTGCTGCACATCAGGAGAGAACCAAGCGGGGCCCTCCCAAAGTGACCCAGCCCACAATCAACACTCGTGTTAGCTAACGAGGGCCCTCAGAAACACCCCCAAGCACTCATTAGCTGCCTGTGCCAAAGACCACTGGTAAGTGGCTGTCGATGGCACTGGATCGCTGACTAAGCCCGAGGGTGGCGATAAACCTGCAGAACACCCTTGAGCGCTTCACATGGGAGATGAGAGGCTACGCGCTACTCTGGAGCAAGGGCACCCGATCCGGGGCTGCTTAGTGGAGTGCGCTTCAAGTATACGCTCATCAAAAATTCACATCCTTATTTCATTGCAAGTATGGAATTGTCTTAATTCTAAATTCGTAAATTCACACAAAAACTGGTCCCAGATTCCGAGTCCATAGATTCTTTCAAACAGCCCCCAAACAGAGGGAGGTGTAGGACAAAAAAGCTTGTTTTAAAAGCGTTGGTTGTTTATTTTGTTTGTTTCTTTATCTAGGGCGCTTGACAAATAAGCTGCCATGCAGTAATTACACACAGGTTTGTTAAATTGGCTGAAGTCCTGAGGCCATGCATCACACGGAAGGTGGCAGCTCAGGGGGGGGGGGGGGGGGGTTCTCTCCGCCCGAGTTAATTACGCCAATGCGGCTGAGCGAGTGCGGCTCAGTGGATGAAGCCGACGAGTGTCATCCGTGTGAGCAGGCATACACACATGTGGGGGAACAGCTGCGCATGCACAAGTCCCCACACTGAAGCTGGCAGACACACACACAAACACACACATACACGAGCACACGGATGGAAGTGCAGGCAAACAGCAGACCGGCAGGTTGGGAAAAGTTATTTGTCGCCGGGGAAAAAGGACCAGGCAAACGAAGCAGTCGACGCATTTTCCCGCGCAGTCAAGCTGATGTTTGCCATCATCAGCCGCGGGGGCACAGTATGACCGCAATCTTCACCTCTCCACGCTTTCTCTCGCCTCCGGTGCCTCCCATGTCACACCCGGAGCGCCGCGCACCCCTCGGCTGAGCCACCCATCCAAGCTGGCCACCGGCACGGCAGGAAACTCAGAAAGAGGGTGACTCTCGGCGG
>JAODKF010000047.1:12355721-12369946 GCA_026779585.1 Mormyrus proboscirostris
CCCCCCCCCCGGGGGGGCACTATCTCAAGATGTGAGCATGACCAATTTTAGGCAAGGTCCTCCAGCCGCTCAGCAGATGAGCGAGGAACATCCGTCTTGGGATCTTTAATTTATATTTTCCCAGTCGATAGCCCTCCGGCTCCCAGCAATATAGATGGAATCTAAAGAAATATATCACAAGCTATCAAGTGAGATTTCTTGCCAGGTTCTGTCCCCGATAACATCGCTCACCGAAGCCTAATTACAGCATTATGACAAGAATGTGTGAATTTCTTGAACGCTGACTGAGATCTCAGATAGCATGAAGCTTCTCGGTCCAATGACACGCTGTTGTATCGGCACAGAGAGTCTAGTTGTGGCTGTGTAGCCTCGTGCTAAGTACATAAACATCCCAGGAGCAGTGCTACCTGCTCATAGGGTTGTGTAAAACAAATGCAAGTTAAAATAATAAAGTTAGCTGTAGCAGTGCTACGCTTTAAGGTGGGTAGTGCATAAGAGGGACCATAATTCGTACAGAGGGACCATCCTTATCATTAGCTAATCATATGTTTTGAACTGATGATTGACAGGGGAGGACAGCTGATTGGCCAAGGGGCTGGAGCCAGCATCCCGGTCATCCGGCCCCAGTATATATTTGGGAGTCGACATCTGCACTCCACAACAGACGTCCGTGGTGGTGGATCTTTTAATGACGGAGGCTGCAATGCAAATATTAGCAGCAAGAGGCCGCCACTCATCTGGCCAGGTGAAGCCTGACACGACAATCCCGGTCGCCGATGCATGTCAAAATCCGACACTGACTTCTGGGGGGACGAAACACGGCAGCCCGTGTGGGCCTTGTGTGGGCTTTGTGCATGAACCTGGCCAAATTAACAATGTGCCATCTACCTTAGCAGCAGCGAGAAGAGACTCGATGGGGAATCCAATGGAGAATCGCTTCCTGGAATCAGAATTGTGGGTCTGGCTCAGAGGCATTGCTAGATCCTGCTTAGGGGGGGCTTCAGCCACACTATTATCTATGTTAGCCCCCCTAAAATTATTTAGCAATATGTGTTGCATTTTCATACACATTTCGCACAATTTTTTTTGCAAACGTAATTTTATTCACCTACAATTATCCCAGGACTACCTGGTCATCAGGTTAGAAAAACAAAAGGAGGCAAACATTTATGGTATATATTTAAACCTGGTAGGTTATATAGAATGACTCTGGTAACTCTGCTACCATGGAAATTCTGTGACACACCTGCACGGTAAGCCTTTACTCGTGTGCTGCAACAAATGTTGAGATTCGGGCGTGTAACGGTTCCGTGGCGATCTGCCAGCCACGCCCGCCCGCCTGTCCATCCGTCTCCAGGGTACCACAGAGTGCCTCACATCTCCGACGTCCCCACACTTACGTTTTGGAATTTGCATAATCAGGATCTCATTTCCCCTGTTCACGGGAAGCCGGCTATAATCCCAACATGCCGAGTTATTATGGCTTATGTATGGGGGGGGATGGGGGTGGGCAGCCGGCCGATTCCGTGCCAGTTTCTCCGACCAAGCCTCTGCACCATTTCATCTCTGAGGGCCTGGATGTGTTCAGCAGCTCTGGCAAAAATGATGCGTATGATGCAGCCATCTTTTCTTCTCATCCAGCTCCTAAAGACACCCATCCATATTCTGATGGCACAACCCTCTTAGATGACTTCAACCTCTCGCTGGCTCTGGCTTGTACTCACAGGACAATCATGGACATGTCAAAAGTAAATATGCAATATTTAAGTAAAGCAATCCACTGTCCCATGGGCAGCTGAGTCCAGAAGCGAGGGGGCATCACAGGTCTCCGCTTCGGCCCACATGTCAGGGTGCCATCTTCTGGATTGCTCTGGCATTACAGATCAAACACATGCCCCCCCTCCCCATCTCACGTTGCCTCCAGCGTGACGATAATTGGCTTCAAATTAGATCATTTACCCTTCCAATTGAGCGACCAATCTTGTGGCCTGATAGCACTGATTGCCTTCGATGGAAAAATAAAATCCTGGTGCATGCGTGTTCACAACATGTGTGCCCACAGTTGCGTAACAAACCCTCGCTCGACCAGTCAGGTGCTGAGATTCCGCTATGGCTCCTGTGCCCGTTCGGAGTACCGGCACTGCCAAAATCGCAAAGCATTACAGCTGAAATCCTTCCTCCTCCAGGATCCCAGATGCTACAATATACAGCTGAGAGGTGTGCAGGACTGGCAGCCAGGTTCTGGGGAAACTTAATGACATTCCGGCTCATTGTTTTCCCAGGATGAGCCCAAGGTCGTTTTTCAGTGACTAGACCATGGAAGATGTGTGTGAAGACTGAAACATTGCCTATTTTTGGCCCTGTGCAAAAAATGACATACAGGTCTGGCAACACCTACCTGTAATGGCAGGGAACTTTCTAGAAGCCAGGAACAGGAGAGGAGATGGTGAGAATTAGTACATTCCTACATATGCTCTACTTTCCCATCTCATGCCACCGCACTCAAAGACAATGAGAAGGAACATAATGTGAAAACCGCTTCGATCGTCATGCATGAACGTGTAAGACATGGATGAGCTCTCGACGGTCACTGGTACACATGGGAAGAGCCACAAATGACTAGTTGTACTTTGTGTTAAACTGACCAAAGGGGGAACGTGAGAAAGCGCATTCCTTGTGGCAGTGACGAAAGAAAGATAAAGTGAAGCGAAGATTCCCTCCAGGAAAAAAACAAGAGACATTAGGGTCGGTCCCACCTCCTCTAGTTGCGTGGACCCACCTCGTCTACAGTTTGATTGGTTATCGCTGTGAACCAATCATTTTTTGTTCTGCCCTCAAAACATTTTTGTGTAAATTCCCATGAGCTGAGATATAAGGCCAATGAGATCTAGACACATTGGAGATGTACAAATACATCAGCAGCTCTTAATAGGCAGTGTTTCCAACAGGCTATGTAGTAGGTAATATTCCCTGTGCTTTTATTATGAAACAATCAGTTCTTCAACAACATGCACCATTTGGCCTTCAAAAAAATCTCAAACTGATCTTAATCGCCACAACCAGAAACCCCAGAATACCAAGATCTAACCTAAATGTGATTTTATTACTGGTACATTAAGACCAAACTTTTTCAAATTTAAATAGATAGAAATGCTTTGAGGCAAATCCCAAAGAGAGGTTTTAGACTATGCTGTGTCTGTTTTTTCTCTCAGTGCAATTTATTTTGTTTTTTATTTTCTTCATTTTCCCGGACAATAATTTGCCATTGTCCCATGCAGCAATTATATCAACAGGCTATTACAGCCCTCTCCTGTGGCAGTTTAACACCTGTGACAAATCGTCATTTAAGACTCTGGTCCATCTCCAGAGTCCTTGAGCCTAAAATTTAGGTCTTAGAGGGGCTTCGTCTGATCCCTCCTTCATCTTCCCTCAATCTCGGTTTCTCCTTCATGCTCTCTTCCCCTCCTTCATCCTCCCTTCCTCCCTCCCTCCATCACCACGGAAGACAGAGAGCATGTAACGCACAGCGCCGAATTTATGCAACAAGTGGAGACCACACCGATCAGTCGCACTGGGAGCCGTTGCCATACCAACCATCCACTGACTCGAAATGGGAAAACAAGAGCCCGTGTGTTCGGGCGGCTTCTGATGACCAGGGAGAAAAAGAGCGAGGGGAAAAAAGTAATAATGAACGTGTGCCTTTTCATACATGGATCCTTAAGCATGAAAACAGCAGCAATAATCCGCACTGCTCCCCCCCCCCCAGGCAACACCCAACAAGCCCACACGCCGATCTCAGTCCTTTATAGCCCGTAAGGACATAAATTGTGACAATTTGAATACATTTTTAATGAGCATTTATGTTCAGAAGCTGAATTCTCTCAAACATGCACGTGCAGGCAATTCAGATACTTAAAGAGGACAGTGTCTGGGACCAGAGACATAGATATACATCCTGGACACCCTGACAAAATTTCACCTTGTCCCTCTCCCCAATTATATAATTGTACAATTTTTCATACATATGGTCCCCTGTAAATGCCCAGGGCATCCATGCCCTTACTGCAACCCGGCTATGCATTGCTAACGTGCGAAGCCTACTTAATACATGCACGTCAGCCCTATATATATATTCCCACTGCACACATGTAAGCACTGACTTATTTATCTTATTCACTCAGTACCACCTGCCACTTTACTGGAAGGTGTACACAAATTATGGATATTTATGATTGTTTGTTGTTGAATGTTTTCTCTCTGTGTACTTATGTCCCCAGTATCACAGTCATGGGGCTAGTCACTAATATTTCATTACAAGTTGTACTGAGCATAATAGTGCATGTAACAAATAAAACTTTGTTACCTGATCGGCTGATTGATCGATTGATTAATGCATGGTGAGAGTCGTTGAGATATTGACAGCAGGTATACTTGGTTGGACACACTTAACTGGCAGTAAATGTTTTGCACCAGAGACATATTATCCAAACATACAGTTTATTCCCCATATAACACGCAGAATTAACAACAGTAATGTTGACATGGAAGAGAACGTCTACTGCCACAAAACCAGGTTGCTGGAGATGGAACACAGATCCATCGATCTTTGTCACGAAGGAGGTGGGTGTGAGGTTCTGTTCAGTTCCTGCAGCTCGTTCTCGATTCAGATTCATCATCAAAAAAATAAAAAGTTAGAAATTGAGTATGAGCGACCCTTCTCTGGATGACGCGCTGTGAAATTGGGTGACATTTTGAAGAACATCTGCTTTGACGGCAACTGGTTATTTGCCCGGAGGCGTTCTAGTCTGCGGAAAAGGATGGAGTAAAGTGGTCCTTTGGGCAGCCTACACACCCCGAGCGGCGTGGGGAGACAATATTCGAGACACTAGCGTGAACCCAGACCAGCCGCTGCATGTGTTGGCCTCTCAGCATTCTGCAAATACTTGTTTGCGCCAGTCCCACGTCCATGTTGTCTGGATCACTAGTCATCCAAGTACATGAAGAAGGATTTACCCGCTGTCTTCTTCAGATTATTAAATCCACAAGCACATGCAAAAATTTGAATGTATGTGAACGTAAAGCCCCCACTTACAAGCTTCTTAAATCATGTCGTATTAAACCGGTACGGCGGCTTTCTTGGGGTGGGGCTGTAGTTCCTTGCCAAGGCCATTATCCAGGGCAGTATGTTCTACGCGTCATTTGTTGTTAGCCCCGTTTCCTAAAGGTACCGCACTCAAGCTGCACTTCACGATTGGGGGGGGGGGGATGTGCCTGCGGACGTTCTTCTCTTTCCAAAGCATTCCTCTTCACGAAGCAGAACCTCTGCAAATGGCTCGAAAAGCGACGATCGTGACTCGTTAACCGTGTCAACGACAGCGACGTCTACAGATTCGAATAATGTAACAGATGCGACCAATGTGTCGGAGAGTGCAGCACAGGGTTTCGACTGGTACGTTTCTTCACCAGTTTCCATGCAGCGTACTGGGATGTGGTCTCACACAGCCGGGGAAGTGTACAAACCAAACTCATACCGTGACTCATTCTTAAAAGGATAACCAAGCTGGCTGGAGGCACTAACGAAACACAGGTAGTCTGCTTCTTTTCCCGTGACCAGAGCGATGGCAAACCAAGCATGGATATCATGACAACCGTGTACTGCTCTGGGACATTTCAAGACGGGAGACGGAAGCATCTTTCTCCACCCACAGAAAACTAAACAATCCTAAAAGAGAAGATAAGTAACCATACTTTAACATATTTTCTTAAAGGGACTTCAGCTCTATAATAAACTTATTACTTTAGTTCAGAGGTAGAAATTTCAAGTCCAGAAAATAAATATCCAGGCCGAGATTTTGTTCCAACCAACCAGTTGAGTGCTCTGCAACTGTCACTATTTATACTCAACTGGTTGGTTGGAACACAATCTTGGCCTGGATTTTTACTTTCTGGGTCTGAACAATCTACCTCTGCTCTAGGTAAATGACAGATTACCACGAGTACCGGTCGGAGTCCATGTCCGACATACTGTGCCCAATGTCCGAGACAAAATGACATTGGCTATGCACTATGTCACACAATGAGTTAACCAGGACTGTGTCCCACAGATTTCCACTTTGCACTTAGACTCATAATATAGGCCTATAGTAATACAAGTTTTCACAGCAATTCATGGCCCAGGCTTGCATTCCTGTGTATCGAAAGTCTGCGAGACTACAGTGATGCAGTGACAGGAAAGCCTGTGAGACTACAGTGATGACTACCCTCTCCTGTAGTAAGAGAGTCCAGCCTCAGTTACACTGTTTAATCGTCAGACCATGTATCCAATAATGAAGAATATTTGTTTTCAAAACAATAGTCATCTTTAGACAATATTCACAGAACTTTTTGGATCTACTGTCCAGCTACCGACAGAAAGTCAGGGGGGTGTTTTCTGTCCTTTATTTTGCTCATAAACTGCCTTCAAACATTAAAAACCAAGCCTTTTAATCTCGGGTGAGATGAATGCACAGTCAGCCCCCTGCTCAAAATATACGAGACAGCATTCTGGGTCCTTATTTACTCGCCTTGTGTGTTTTCTTGAGTGGGACTTACGCATAGTGAATTTTATTCACCATTGTCTTCCTCTGATCAAATTCTCAGCTGCCAAGGGGGGCAGCTGGCAGGGAATAAATTGTATTCTGCACTCTGCCCTGGAACCACTGCAGTTGCACAGATTTCCCGACAAATAACCCTGTTCGTTCCTGCCTTTATTAGCATGATGGAACAACATAAATATAAAGCATTATAATGCAGAAAAAAGGCAACCGCATGAAAAATGCAAAGGTAACAGCACAGCAGAGGAAGCTCACATGTTTCATACTGAATCAAAGATCATCTGTCTTCACAGTGTTTATCCTGGTGGCAGGTACCTACCCCAGGCAGCGTAGGGCTTCAGACAGGGGTACAGCCTGGCCAGTCACTGGGCACACACACACGCACGCGCACACACACACACACACACACACACACACGCACACACTACATGCAATTTAGAGATGCCTGGAAGCTTCTTCCTTTAGGCCAGGGGTACCCAACTCCAGCCCTGTGTAGCTTAGTTTTTTCCCTGTTCCACCATAAATGATTCAGCTCAAGAGCTGTGTGGTAATTAGCACAAAGAGTTGAACCAGGTGTGTTAAATGAGGGGAAACCCAAAAATGTGCAGGGCTCTGGCCCCCCAGGACTGGAGTTGGGCAGCCCAGCTATAGACCATATGCATTCCGCACGAGGGTGACCATCGCTAACTGGTCACTTTACACACTTTTACCGATCCCCATCACTGAACATCTTTTACAGTTATTCAGTTGTTGATATGCTCCTATTTTCTATTTTACAGTAACTTTATCTTTAATTTCATTCTTATGTTTATTATAATTTTACTCTTGCTGATACATTGCTTTGCTTTTGTCTTTGTATTACATACACTGTGCGGCCAAAAAAAAGTTGCCATTTGAATTTATATCAGCAAATACTTAGGGGCCAATGACTAGATCATTATTACAGCTCAGCAACATTATGCAACAATAAGGCAAAGTCAGCTGAGTACCTGAATCTACTAAATGGCCAGGTTACACCTAATGTCTGACCGTGCAAATATAGAGTGAACAAGAAGAGTCCCAATGCATTGTGGGTACACGCACTTAGCAATGGAGGCAGCAGAAGTTAACATCTGAGCAATACCGTCACATGTACTACATATATCGCCAACAGGCACATGAGAAACACACCTCCAGCTATTGGTGGAGATTCCACAGCAGAACTGAAAAACTGGAAAACATGCAGGAGCCCCGTGAGTCTATTGCAGCTGGCAGCGGTCACGTTAATGAGACTCCCAGGAGGCAAACGGCAGTATGCCCCACTGGAGACCCAAAGTATAGCCTGCGGGCGATTCCAGGAGGACATAACAAACAGCCTGTGTTTGGTCTCCACTGAAACATGGGGGAATGCAAAATGAATGCAAAAGGCACTCATAAAGGGTAAAAAATTCCAGTACCGTCAGGTATAACCAGGTATAGCCAGGGAAGGCAGCAAACAAACCATGAGCACCTTCTGGATGACTGTCATACAAGCTGCTAGGCTCTGATGCCGCTGTCATTTATGAACAGCAAGCAGGCACACTTTGCACACGCTGTGCCTCAGTAGCCCGACACAGCGCTGGGGACAGGGAGCTCGAGTAGAAGTAGACCCAGATAAAACGCGGGCAGGAGAATCGGAGCAGATCCTCTGAGGTCAGCTCTCCGGGGGGGATAAAGGGTGACACCGGGCAAGGCCCTGGAGGAGATCAGGGGACAAAGCAGGTACCGGCACCCCCAGCACAGAGGTGTGGTATCACCAATCAGAAGTCACAAAGAGATGCTGTGGCGGTGATGCCGAGGGAACTGCCTTTCTGCCAGTGGTTGGGGACACCGCTGAGGCAAGATATAAATGCTAAAAAATAAAATAAATGTAACACGGCTAAGGGAAAGGCCACGAGAGGATGCAGGGCTCATCTTAATAACGACAAGCGAAGGGCCCTTGTGACTCGCGTGGTAACTGAGGCTGCTGAAGTATGAGCTTCCTGTTTGGTCCAAGCAGGAGATGAGCACCTGGAGCTGTGCAGACCTTCCTTACCCAGAGAATGACTGAAGATAAGTGGCCTAGTTACCACGGCTGGTTACGTAAGCACTTTCTGACTGTCAAAAATAAAGCGATTAGGTTTGGGGATGCAAGTTCTTGACCTTCTACCCATATGTAGGTCGACCGTACGATAGGCATTCCTTGTGGGGCTGGAGAAGCTCTGCAACGCAGGGAGACCTCAGGGCAGCACTCTTCTGAAATGATGATCTGGTCTGATTCACAGCACAGTCATAAGCGAGTGCAAAGGGAGAAAGGGAGCTTGAGTGAGACTCCGTGGAGAGGCAGCGGCAGGAACATATTATTTTATTCAATATGTTTCCAGGGGCCCAGCACTCAGGAGGTTACAGGGAGAGGTGGCATCAGACCTGGAGAGTCAGAAGTAGACGGCAATGAGGTGCCGACTCTCAACAGTCAGGAGCCACAGCAATAGCGCCAACATCAAAAAAGGTGAATCCGTATGAAGACGTAGGTGTCATGAAGTCGGACGGATTTGGTGTTGGGCCGGGGCATGATGCAGGCAGAAATGGTGGATGACCCATTGGCAGCTTCATAGGACAACAGAAGGGTTTATTAAATTAACTAAAAAACAAAGGACCACGAGGGGTCAAAAGTAAATGGGGATAAACAAAGACTAATTGCAAAAACGGGGCAGGTAAGCATACAGACTTCACAGACATCCAACAATCACAATCAACGAACCACTTGCAAACTAAACAGAGGTAACAAGACTAACAAGAGGCAGGTGAGATTAATTAACAAGGTTTGGGAAAACAGGTCACTGGTGAAACTAATTAACTCAAAGGAACTACACAGACAAACTAAGAACTAACCAAGAAACAGGGAAAAACAGAATTTAACACCGGGGGTAACAAAACCGATCTAAGTCTCAAAACAAGAAACCAAAACTGAATACAAAAATCACCCGACACTAGGAAACAAAATACAAAAACAGAAGGGGCGGGACTCAAACACGCAACAGAGGAGTTCACAGATAACCGCATGCGCAATGAGTTGAGCCATGCAGCCAACAGTGAGTAAGGGAAAACACAAAGACTGACAACACAAAGGACGGGATGACCAGCAACACCTGTTGGCCAAACGGGGAAGGGACACAGGGTGGAACAGGAGCTGACCCTGACAGTAGGTTCCCCACCCCTTGATGCGCCAAATAAGAACAGTTAGAAAACATGCAAGCCTTTGACAAGTTCCATGGAAAAAGGGACTTTAGCCACAAGCCAAAATAGGTAGATCATGCCCTTTGGAATGATAGCTTTGCAAACAGTTCAGCCAGGAAATCAGCAGGTCCACATTACATAGACTGAATCAGATAAATAGAAGTTACTCTTTGATTCCCAGTTTTCCACGTAAGTGTCAAAAGTATTATATCTGTTGTCATCTGTGGTCAGTGACCTATGAGACGAGTCAGATTTATGTATAGCTTTGATTAACAATTGCCCTGCACTGCAAGAAATGCAACTGCAGGAGGAGTAGCAGAAGGTTCTCGCAAGATCCCCGCATATATAGTTGCACAAGTTGCATGTTCTGCACCGTGGATGGAGTCCTTTATGACGAAGCACATCCTGTCAGGGAAGAACCTATCTGTGTTTTGGTAGCAATTATCCATTTAGAGCCATGATGATTTGGAGCCTGTCCCAGGAGCCGTATGGTGTAAGACAGGGTACAGCTTTGACCGGACACAAAATCAATCGTGGGGAATTCAGAATACAGTTCAGTGTCACCAGTTCAATCTTGGTTGAGAGATGGGAGCTGAAGCTGAAAAGCCACTTAAAATAAATATGGGGAAAATGTGCAACGTTAGGCCCAAACCACGACCAGGTCTGAAAGCACCATACTGCCTGATTTTCCTGCTGGAATTAAAAATGTGCTTTTTAATCCTTACTGTGGTTAATTCACTCTTATTGGTGTGCATGATTGATGCCCTCTGCATCTAATTTGAGCATTGTTGTTATTTCCAGTCAAAGAAAATTTGATCAGTTGGGGTTAAATGAAATCACACGAGCCGAGTTCAGCGCTCAATCACCTGCTCCCGTCGCGGCCCACGGAAGAGAAGTACGGATGTCTGAAATGACGACTATAACATCATTCTCTAGAAGACGCACCTCTTCCTGAAAAAAAAATAGGAAATTACCCTAAACAAAATCATGGCAGCCTTAGCCCGGCTAATCTCATCAAACACTAAACTGCCAACACGCATTTATCAAATTTCAAGTTCATCCTTCCCAAACAGGCTCCTGGCAAAGCCTTTAAGTGCTACAGAATACCTGTTGAGTATATTCTGCCATCTTGTTCAGTCTACAAGACCAAAAATATCTGATGAGCCTTTTTCTCAGAATTTCTGCTTAAGGAGAATTCGGGAAGCATTTTTCTGTCTGGTCCAGAATGCAGGATTATCGCTGGTAACCTCCAAAGCCTGCAGTTAAATGGTTTCGTTAGTATAAAGGTCACTGAAAAACAACAAGTCGTTACGACAGAAGATGGGCGTCTTCTGAGCCATGCGCCTGGCGAGATGCCTCCTGGCTCCCCTTAAATGATGTTTTTGGAGTGAGGAAGCTGGGGGTGACGAAGAGGGGACATCTTCACACACTTCAATCATCTATACCTTCCTTGCCAAACTCTTCCACAGACATTGATACCATGTAAATACAAGATCTGTCAAAACCAAGATTTTATCTACAGGTGAGGCCACACTGTATACCCCAATAAAACAAGCGTAGCATATCCTGATTCTCCAGATACTTCTTCCTGATCACAGGCCCCTTTCGATCTCCGGTCTTCCACAGCCACCCAGGTGAAAAAGTGATGCTTTTTAGGGTGAGGAGACTCACTGTGTGCTCCCTTAATTAACTGTGACACGGTGAATTTTTACAGGCACTATAATAAGTTTAATAAAATAGAAGTGTCTTATTTTAGATGCAGAATTAATGAGGCTACGACTTTTCTGCTTAATTACAGAAAGTGTGAAAATGAGATTGGATATTTAAACCTCGGTATGACCCCACTTTGCTGATTACAGCTGTGCAGGTTTCAGACTGGCCACTGACAAATAATGAACCAAAATGTCAGGGCCTGTCAGATAATTATCAAGTAAGGTTGGCGCATAACAACAGAAAACATTTTTGTGTCCTAATGCCAGCATGTAAGGCATGGCCATATTTCTCCTCTTATGGTACTGTCATTGAAGAAGTGGCTCAATGTCCTTTTGTAAGTAATTTTATGATGCGGGGAAATTTTTATGTGATGGATTTAATATCACGAGGGAAAGGACGAAAAAGGCATGACATCAATGACACACCTTTGGCAATGCAAGCGTGTGGAAACGCAACATGTTCCCCTAACTTGTAGTGAATCTCGGTATGCGTAATTTGACTGTACTTTTGTTCTTGCATACCCATTTTATGTCACCTTCCACTGCCAAAGACCAGTTCCAATACTGAGAACAGAAGTACAGAGGATGGTAAAAATCCCCGAATGTTGGTCTTGCTCTGCCCCAGATATCAAAGATACACAACTTGCATCCTCATCGAACAAGACCAGTCCCATGAATCATTGCACCCCAAGTTCTTGCGAGGCAAGTTAGCAAGCCCCGTCTTGCCCAGACCACAAGCACAGTCTTTGCAATCTTGGTGTTGAGTTTCCCCCTTGGTCTGGAGAAGGGAACTGTCGGGCAGAAGAGAGAACCCAGGAGTCCATCCTCTGCACCGAACGCTTTAGTAGGATGAGGAGGAGCTGGGAGCAGTGGAGAACAGCAGTCAATAAACGCAGTTCTCCCCAGTGATGCCTGAACTCCCCTTCCTGGCTTTTCTCGCACTTCTCGACACTGCCTGGCCATTCAGCAAGTCGTTATCTCAATAGGTTAGAGCCCCTTGATATCCAAGGCTGTCAGGCTGCTACCTCATAGCCAACTGACAGCCCCCTCTCCCCCAGTAAAGGCTAGAGGGACATGAGTCTCCAAGGCAGTTCTGGGGGTGTATGAGTGTGACGATGAGTCTGCCGCCCGCCGCTTCACTATAGCAGAAACGTGTGGATAGGCTCCGGTGGGTCAGCCAGCCGGTCGAATCCTGATGTTGGCTAAAGGTGGGGGGGGGGGTCCTGAGGTGGCAAGGCCGCTTGCGAAGCAGCCAGGGAGTGGAGGGAACTGGAAGCATTGCCACGCTCGCTCGTACACCTCTGCTGGCATTTCATTAGCGGCTGTGCAAAGGCTGCTTGTTCCAAATAGCTGATAACCCATCTTCCATGCATTGTACCTCCCTGTGGGGCAAATCTAGAAAACGTGATTCTAAATGTGGGGTGCCTTCTAATCAGCATCCGCTGTGTGAGCGGCATACGAACGGACAGCCCGTCCACAGTGCTGGGCCCAAAGCAAGGGGGGGGAGGTTAAACAACAAACTAAAAAACAAAGCGCGAGGCCCAAGGCAGTTTATCGTCCGCATACAGACCTGGACTTGCTCTTCCTAGATGGTTATATTTGCCACATGAGCTGAGAATCTTCCTTTTAATTCTGTGCCAGTGCTGAGACTCAATGCAGGGCCCCTGCGTGATTAATGCTTCTCCTATCTCCTGAAATTTGAAGCGAATTGCCAGTCCGGGCAAGCAAAACATTGGCAAAAGCAGCACCACATCTGAAGCTGCACCTCCGATAGCACTCATGTCAACACCAGAGACACATCAATGTCAGAATTCTGTTACCCTCGGATCTCCACTTCAGTTGCAATAAAAAAAAAAAAAAACAGTTCTGAGTCGTTATAGCGAAGAATGAGATACCATCCAATTTTAGCATTTTCTTGAAAACCCCTTGCAGGATTCGGAAGTGAGCTCCCAGCCATTCGAGTAATAGTGTAAGCTGAATTTTATCAGCAGTATTCTGCTCTGATGGATGCCTACACTTATACCCATAAACGTCAGCCACTATGCTACAAGCAGCGACTCAGTGTGGTACGTCAGCCTATTGTTCACCAGCCAACTGACTGGAACTGTGTTTCCCTAACTTGACTCCCAGTACCTCCTCTGTCCATCCTATGTTATTCTGAAATACTGGTACCTATTGTTTGCTATTTATAACTCAGTTACTCACCTTTCTCTCTGAATAAATAGTAGGCAAACTCGATATGTTTTTAAGACATGTCTCGGCTTGGTTAGTTTTCCAACAGCTACAACTGGGCTTCCAATTTCAGGGCTAGTCACTAGTCTAGTCCCAGTAAGTGTCCCAGTACCATTGCTTTAAGGCAACATTTAGTAAAAACCACTCACTGAAATCCATCTATCCACGCATCTCCCAACCATTTATTCTGTACAGGATCACAGAGAGCCTGGAGCTTATCTCAGACAGCACAGGGCACAAGGGACACCCCGCACAGAATGCCACTCTATCCCAGAAGACACATTCACACATCTCACACTATGAGTAAATGAGAGATGCCAGTTCTCCAAATCGCATTTCTTTGGACTGCAGGATGGAGTAGAGCAGGGGTCTCTAACTCCGGTCCTGGAGAGCTACTATCCAGTAGGCTTTCTATCCTACCTGGCTTCTGATGAGCCACACCTGCTCCTGGTAT
>JAODKF010000047.1:12370046-12385667 GCA_026779585.1 Mormyrus proboscirostris
TTCTGATGAGCCACACCTGCTCCTGGTATTTACCCAAAAACAGGTGTGGCTCATTAGAAGCCAGGTAGGATAGAAAATAATACTGGATCGTAGCTCTCCAGGACCGGAGTTGGAGACACCTGGAGTAGAGGTACCTGAACTCTCTAATTTACATACACCTTCTGCTCTTTTCAGTCTCGACATTTCCATCCAATGGGTTTTTATGTGAGCAGGGAGACAGGAAGGGAAAAAAAAAGTCATGACACCCACACATAATACCGCTCCTGGTGGCCCTTAATAGATGGTGAAATATACATCGGCACTAATTCAAAACGACTCTCTGAAGGTTTTGAATGAGCACAGGACCTGCTCCATACCCTTACATCTCTTTAAACAAGAGAGAAAAAAATTACATTAAACAATTTGCAAAGATAAGTAAGAGACGGGCAGCAGGGAAGAGAAAAGATGACATCAATAAAATTACTATAGTCAGGGTGCAGATGAAATTAACTCGTAAAGCCAGGAACACGGATAATATTTTTTTCTGTCTATTCAGAAGGTATAATATGAATTATACAAAATAGGTACAGCATTTAATGACCTAACAGAGGTACTTATTCACAGAATCTTATGCATACAGTTATTTAAATGATTGTTTTCTTCATGTATGCGGTTAATTGTTTATTGGAACAATTATACCTTGCTGAGTACCATGAATTTTCCTGTAATTACAATGTGGTACAATCAACGACTGGGATTACCTACACATTTTCCCCCAAGGTCCTTTATGTGTATTTTATGGTGTTCTGATAAAGGACACCCAAAATTAGGCTCTGTGATGCACGCATTACAGAACCTTAATAATGGTTTGGGAAAATCTGACAATTTATTTCAGATTGGCTTAAGGTCAGGCGTCTGTGACGAGCCCAGTCAAATGGCCTTCTTTACACTAATGCTCGGGTAATTAAGCCCACATTTATCTTTTATTCAAATACCCCATTCGTGATTAAGAAACATTAACATCCAGCGTAATACCCCTAAAAATAGATCACGCATGAACTGCAAGGTCACAAGGACAGGAAATGTTGATATTGTACAGATGAAACTCGTACATTATCATTTTTCCACGATTAGAGGAAAGAGAGGTAGTGGCTAGAATGGGGACAGACTGCAGTGGCTCTTCGATTAGAGCAGGGGTGGCCAATCTTATCCAGAAAGGGCCGCTGTGTGTGGCGGGTTTTCGCTGCAACTCCCCAGTTAGTTTCCTAATTATATGACTGACTGGCTGAAGAGTCCTCACACCTGGACTTTAATAGCCGACCTAAAGGTTATCCCAAAAACCTGCATACGCATTGGCCCTTTGAGGGTAAGATTGGCCACCCCCAGATGAGAGGATGACACAGAAAGCAAGAGAACGTTTCTGCTTGAAGGTCAGAGGTCACACCATGGCAGGTATGTGCAGAAGGGGTTGGAGGGGCAGGAAGTGTGTGGATACCGGCTCGTTTTGCTCAAACTGATTAATATTAACTTTTGTGCTTTACAGTTACTAAGTGCCCCTTTATAACCTCTGAGCTCCTGGTCCTGAAAGTCTCTGTACAGCCCTGCACCATGGTGACAGCCCTCCATCTTCAGTAGTCGTCACCAAGCACAGTGCAATTTTCTCATTCTCCAGCTGGGGGCACCACTGTTACCCTACAGTTCAAGGATTCTGGGTTCAAATCTTAACCACTTTGGTCTGGCATTGTGTTTGTGCAGGCTAATTCCATGCACGTCAGCTTCTTCACACATGTCGTAGGGTAAGTTTTCTGCAATCAGTTGTCCCCAATTGAGCATCAACACTTGTGTGGTTCAGCGAGTTAGGAAATCAGCAAGTTGGGCCTGTGATCCGAAATCAGCAAGTTAGGCCTGTGATCACCAGTGTGAGTCTCAGCAGAACAGTCGCATCTCTGTTGGGCCCTAGGGCAAGGCCCTGACCCCCGGAAAAGGCCCAGTGGCACCAATTAAATAGCTGACCCTGTGCTCGGACCCCAAACTTGGCTTTCAACAATATATATGTATGTGTCTCAAAGGAGAGCATGATGGGATATGTGAAAAGAAGCTTCCCAATGTACCTGTTCTTGCGCAGTGGCAAATAAAGGGTTACTTCATTTCTACACAAAGCTTCAAATCCGTGCTTTAGAAAGAAATCTGAATCATCTATTATTAAGTTTTTCCAACCTCCCCACATCAGCAAACAGTGAGGGATGGTAGGGGGCATGACTTCTAATGCCTCTCCCCACTTGGCTTCCTGTGGGTATCCTCAACTGCAAGTGCACGCCTTACCCCGCTGGATCTATTGATTACTGGGGGGGGGGGGGGGGGCCATTGGATGGATGGAGGGGAGTTGTCAAGTGTGAATCCATACCTCAAAGTGATGCAATGCAAGGCTGCAAATCCCATGTAATATTTCTCCTGTGAGCAACACACACAAGGGAGGCATGAAATAACCAGATGCTGTGTGTTCACATCCTGGCCAGTGATTCCGCACAACAGCTTCCCATATGGGTCTACGGTCACCACCTAATACAGGAAAAGCTGGGATAGCTCTCCGGACAGAAGAAAACAGCGTCTGATTCCTGCCCCACCCTCAGTACCCACAATCCCCTGCTCTCCTGCTCTATCCAGCAGTGTGAGCTGGAACAGTCACCGTGGGCTGGATGGCAACAAAAGAGCAAGGTAAAGGTCATTCTGGAGAGGAGGCGAGCCAGCCAGGCCCACTGAGAAGGCCGGCAGAGGCATATCGATCCTACTGTCTTATCAAATCTCGGGTTGAATGAGACCAGAGATCTCGCTGCTTCTAATAAAAGGGAAGGAACACAGAATAGCATTGGAAAAGATTCATGCCTGATGTTATTTGGTTATGAAGTATATGTAAGAATGGCAGTGTTTCGTAAGTACACTCTCAGAAAAAAGGGTAAAAAATTGTACCTTTGCTTGTCAGTGGAGCCGTACCCTTGTAATTGTACCTTCTAAGGTACAGAAATGGACTCTGAGAAACATCTCAAAGGTACAAACAGCATTAATGTACCATCCATGATACAGAAATGTTCCGCAGAGTCAATTTCTATATCTGAAAAGGTACAACTACCTACAGCTAAAGGGACAATTGGCAGACCCTTGAGGGTACAGCCACAGTGACAATGGTACAAATGTAGGGATTTTGCATATTATGGAGTAATCGGGCAGTTTAGGAGTTAAATGATGCAATAATTTCTTAGCTCAGAAATGGCTTTAGGATGATGTTTGAATAAGGTGCTTATTCTGAACATTATAAATGAAATAAAAATATCTTACATTTTAAAAAGGCCCATATATATTTATGGAAAATTATTTCAGATAAGGCGGTCTCATAAACAAATGTAAAATTGTTTACACAGCAGAAAACTAATAGGCTACTCCACTAAGACAGAGGTTTAATAAACTCTAACAGACTGCAATACGTAGCCTATATTGACTCTATCACAAATATACATACCATGTTATTGCGTCATTTATTTCCACTTTGTGAGTTTCTGTAAACCGATAAAAAAAAAACCTTCTGTAAAAGACTTACGTGAACTGCAACAAATCGTGCGCGTCAAAAACGTAGATATCCCATATATCACATTTTTGCTATATATAATCTTTCATTTTTGAGTCGTGTTGAAGGTCTAAAAAATGTGCATCCAGTGGGATCGATATCAGCCTTCAGGTGGGAGCCAAAGAAATTCAAAGAAAAGGGATCTTTTTTGTTTTGAAGTTATCGTGCACTGTCAATCATTGCCTGGTTTAACGCTATAGGAAGTGGGCTAAACCTGTCTGTGATTGGCAGCACAGGATAATCCCAGCCACTGCGGTACGGAAGTCCAGTCTCCCTCTAGTTAAAAATAACACAGGCAAACCGGGAAGGGTCTTTCTGGTCTGTGTCCCTCTATCTCTATTCTGCGGGCACCATCGGTGCTAGAACACTATCTGAGCAATATGCAAGCCGTAATCTCCGGCCTGATGGCGTAATGCGCAACGATTTTCCTGCAGATGCCCTCAGTTCAACATCCCATCGTCATGTTTGGGACGATCGATGAAAAGTAAAAGGAAATTTGTATTTAGAATACGATAAAAGGCAGCAGTAGAGTTTAAAATAGCATTAACATTTCACCAAGCTGTTCTGCGCACTTACAAAAATCATGTTTAAGGTACTGGAGCGTTATTACCGTCACGGTAACATCGACCAAAAAGCGTCCAAAAGATAGGAAGGTAATGGTTGAATAGGGCCCTTTAAATAGCAAAAGGAGAAACTCAAAGCAAACAGCTAAATATAATGGACAGTAGCTCACGAACAAAGCCTCACGAACTTACCTGACAAGACTACGATTGTTCAGTGCGTCTATAACCAACTAACTGATCAAAATGACGTTGTATATAAGAATACTGTAGCAATGTTAGTGTCCTTACTTTGTTCACTGGAGACGAGTTCAGATAAGTTCTGGTGGAACCCCCTCCCCGCACCCACCGGTCTCATGAACCGGATGATAGCATTTGTGTGGCACCATTACAACTGTGACAGTCGTCCAAACCAGCCTTTCCGTGCAGGTGTCCCTCGTTACGGCGGTCATTCACCGTCCATGCGGTTTGCCTCCCTTACAAAGAGGTAGCATGTTCACCGGCTATAAAAACCCTAAACGTCGCCACGGGCTTGAATGACAAGCCGTTCCGAGTCAAGCTGTATGTTGACATACAGTAAAAAATGTTAGCAATTTACCATGAAATGCATGATTACTGTTTAAAAATGCTATTGAAAATAAGTCAGCATGGGGGCAAAACTACTCCCGTGTTTTGCTTTAAAGCGTTAACGGTCGCGAAACTGATCTTCCTGCACCTTCAGCGGCAATTAGGCCTGAATAAAATAGGTATTGTGCGATCCAGCTTGACTCAACACTTCCACCTAGCTTTCTTTCCACAGAAGACACGGTTGTTTTGGCAGAGGAGCGAAGAGCACACAGTACCCCCCCCCCCTTCCCCTTCCCCTTCTGCTCCTCCCGTCGCAGAAAAACCCCAAGCGCTATCACACCTTGTGT
Organism: Mormyrus proboscirostris; assembly: GCA_026779585.1. Taxonomy (NCBI): domain Eukaryota; kingdom Metazoa; phylum Chordata; class Actinopteri; order Osteoglossiformes; family Mormyridae; genus Mormyrus; species Mormyrus proboscirostris. Next base: position 12,375,119 of record JAODKF010000047.1, read on the forward strand.
TACCGACCATGTCCAATATAAGCAGCTCAATATCCAAAGCCGCACCTGTCATCATTACCGCTATTTGCAGTTGCAGGGAGATTGAACGATTTTTGAAAAAGAAGCTGCATTAAAATGGGTTTACAATGCATCTTTAAACGTGCATTTGGGAACCCAATAAAAGAGAATAATAATAAATTTGGTGATCAGTGGTCATTGTTAACACAGCACAGCACACAGTGCGCAACAACGAAATGTGTCCTCTGCATTTAACCCATATGTGACTTTCGTGACATAGCAGGGGGCAGCTAATTCCGCGCCCGGAGAGCAGTGTTTGGGGACGGTACCTTGCTCAGGGTACCTCAGTGGTGACTTGCTGGTGGGGGATTCGAACCTGCAAGTGTGCTTTCCTAACCATCAAGCCAGCACTGCCCACTATCAACCAATATCAGACTATCAACCAACATTGCCTTTAAAATCAAGTACACAGTCTGAATTGTCCAAAAACATAAGACCAGAGTAAGCTTACCTTCTTGCACTGCTTGAAAGGGATTGTTGGGCTCGATAAGTTTTATGGAGTGGGTGATTTTCTCACTCTGCAAAATGTCGTCGTTGAGACTAAGATCTGAGATGGCCAACTGGAAAACTTCATCGTCTCTCACCGCGTTTTCCTCAAATATGGCACCTGTTGGAAAAGTTATTGTTTGTTTGCATGTCGTTTCCAACGGTACCGTGGTAATGATCACACATTTCGCACATGGCTAAGAAAGTACATTTTAATAGATAATGAATATCAGAGATGTGTTAAACATTTTTAACTACTAGCCGATGAAACATTTTGTCCGTGCCAAGTTATTTGACAGTTATTCATCAAGTAGTCTGCGAAATGGAAGCTGGCTTTACCGACATACCGATTTAATATGTTTATTGTACTAGGAAAATGGGCTTATTTATATACAATTTCATCTTTAGCAATATACTGTATGTCTAAATATTGTATGCTTGCTCGTTGGAGACATATCATTTAGCCTATTCAGCCTATTTATTTCCAACCGTTCCTTATCATGGACTACGATAAGTGACCGGAGTTCTCTTTTTTAGGATATTCACCTGGTCTTCGAGGAGTAGCTCTTATTTTTTGAATATGCACAATTCAGGGTCAGTATATCTTTAGTTGCGAGATAATACGTCGTAATATTGCTAGTCCCACTGCTGTTATAAATGACAAGCACAGTTAGCTCTAGTAGTAAACAATTCATACCTTAATTCTTACCAAAAGGCACGGCTTTCAATGGGTCACGTGTGGTAAATAGGACAAATTGATGGAAAACTAGAATTCCGTGGATGTATACAGGGGTATGTTCACCTTATTTAGCAGAAATGAGAATGTCACATCTGTTCTTTTTATTTGCCAGTGAGAACAGATTGGATCCACAGTGTTTGAGCTCGCCGTCCAATTACTGGACTTGGATGGTCAGCGGCTTTCTAAAATCGGCACATCCCCCCGCAAACCGATTTTCCCCCGACTTTCCCCGATTGACTCAGTGGAGTTTGACTCGTGAAAAACCGCAGCTTTTCCCATTACTCCTGAAATTCGTTTATCTACGTTTTAGGAACAAAAAGACGCGACAAAATTAAGTATGGGGGGAGGGGGGGATCTGGTTATTCTCCGCTAACTTCTAGGTCCGTTTGGTTAGGTTGTTGCCTAGTAATATTCATGCCCAGACTCTCAGCTCCATGACACTTCATTTTAAGGAAAAAAATGTTTTTCTTGAGCGACAGAAGCCCCCTTTTCATTAACGTTATAAAACTCTTGAATTAACAAGTTGCAATTAAAACCATACATTCATAATAAGCTTGTCACCGGCAATTAAACTAAATGACATTTACATTTTGGTCAAGGGATGTATTAAGCTATACATACAAAGACTGCACCACAACTGCGGTCTCCGTTTCTTTAAGCTATTATTCAATAAATGTTTTAATCTCTTTGACATATTTAATAATATTTAAAAAGAAAACGCCAGCGTTTAGAATATGTGGGCTTTGTTAAAGAATTACTGACTGGTCTTTTTAGAACGGTTCAGGCTTAAGTTTGTTCAGGTTCAAATTTGTTGCCATGTACACTTAACACAATGAGATGCTCACTCGCAAGTTTCCTGCAGACTTTAACAGCGTATTGCAAGTAAAACAGTAAATAGAAGCGCGAGACAACAGTGACAAGAGGAACCACAAGACAGGCAATAAATAACAAATAAATAACGCAACATAACACAAGAATTGTGTCATCAAGTCTGATATGACAGAGAAAATGTAATTCTTTCAGTTCCACTAAATATAAACATAAAAGCCTCCATGGATGTTACAATGACTTAATACTCCAGACTATCATCTTGATACAAAAGGTTGTTTAATCTTGTAAAACTGACATCCGCCGCAAACTATTCAGCGACATCTCCTGCCTCTGAGCAGTTAAATATAGTATCTCCATTTGTGTCGCAGCGACTCAGTCAGTCGTAGGTTACGATATATTTCTCTACGGAACTGTACAGGTGTTTTCTTATTAAAAGCACGTCTTGGCAAGTTATATGGGAACAGCTGATGTTGTCATTAAGCATCCTGTCCTAGACCGCCATCTGTCACTCCTAAAACCACATCCGGCGGAGAGCATCAATTGCTGAATTATAATCTAGCATTGTATAGTAAGAGCCATGTTATTGTAATTTCATCACTAGCCACCTGACAGGAAAGCGCTATAAAAGGGACCCGATCTTAACATGGACAAAAATAGCAGCACACAAACATTACATGAACTGCAGTATGGCATAATCAGCTTTCCCAAAATCCCATAAAATTGGCCTGCTTGCTTGATTAAGCACGTTAAGATTGTGGAAGAGCACGTGGATCTCTGCTGTGGATTCGTTTTTCTGCATTTGCTGGCTATATAACTTTTAGTCCCGCACTGCTGAAATTGGTCTCTGCATATTAGTTAAATTACAGACATTAGTTCTTTCCTGTGTGTGGTGTTATCATAAATCCAAATAGCCTACCTTTCTACTCGGAGCCAATAAGGTTAGAGCACTGAAAGTAAAGTAAGAACCAACTCGCCGTTTATATATAACTTAAAATTAAGAGTCTCTGACAAGGTGACATATGGTGGAGCCCAACAACAACGCAAATGAGCAGTAGCATATACTAGAAGGACTACATAGGTAGGCGTTATACTTAATCCTTAAAGGTATAAACATTTAAGCAGGGGGTCAGCAAAACCGTAAGGTATTACGTAAGTCTCCACACAGCAGTTTACCGCGAGCTCTGTATGAATGAAACAGTCGGCAAAATATTATTAACTGCAGCAAAACGGAAAGGACTGTCAAGCCGACACTAAAGTCTAATGTTAGTCAATTGCTATCTAAAACAGGAACATACAGGCGTAGTTTATTTTGATATTAACATTTTTTTTGGGGGGGGGGGGAGGTTAATGAAATGAAACATATTCAATAGATTTACCTCTGCCTGACGCAATTGCGATTCCCCCTAGATGCCGCATCGGTTAATCAAACTTGACTGAGTTTGGGAACTGGACCCTCATGTTAAACCACTACCGAGTATTCGCACCTCTTAACATGTTCCCTTCCGTCCAGCCAGCTCTAATAGCATCGAAAGGAGCCGCCGCCGACATGTGAGAGGGGGATGCGGCGAGAGAGGAAGCCGGCCTCAGCTTGGGGGACATGAGGCACGAGACAGCACCCGCCAAGCGAGGGAAACGACCGAAAATGCACGTGCCCGCGTATGTCGATGTGGTGTTCTGCGCACGCAGGTGTGTGCGCGTTTGTGTGTGTGCGCGCGTGTGTGCGCGCCCGCGAGCACGCGTGTGTAAGAGGGAGAAAGCGAGATGACAGAGAGAAGGAAAAATGGGAGGAGGCGGTTGTAAATTAGAGTTTGTGAAGGATTTACAGTAGGGGAATTTGACTCAAAGCTGTACTTCCTATACTGAAAACGCTTTAGATTATTTTATTACATAGGGATCCGCTGACAGTTGAAACTGGCATCTTCAATGAAACTTTAATGCATTCTCTTGCCAGCCTTTCCATGCTTCAGCCGTGCCGGCTAATCCAAGCCCATTCATTCAATCGGATTGGGGGGACATGAAACAAGATATTTAGACACATAAGGTAAAGCCGTGTCATTTTACCCACGCGTTCTTCAGACGCACGTTAGGACACGTATAATGCATTTAAATGTTGTGAGGATAATTATTTCTTCCGTTACCATTTGATCAAGCCATAAACCAGCCTTTATCAATATTGCGCTCACGTTCGGTACAAAGTCCAAGCTTATAGGTGGGGAGGGAAGGGGGCAGCGAATCCTCTAAAGCAAATGCAGGGCTTACTTTACAAAATCGCTCATTCCTGATTTTCTTTTGAATAAAAAACGATTTACTCTTTTGTTGCTTAGGGCATCTGCCGTGTTTGCCGATGGTGCACTTTTCCTTGTTTTACTAGAACTTAGTCATTTTTGCCAGTCATCTGGCACCGGCTTCAAACAATATAGCCAAAGAGTCTGAATATCATCATTAAACCTTAAAAACCGCGCTAAACATATTTTCAACTATATCGGCGGTTATGTGAATGGAAGAGGGGCTATCGCAGTAAAAATCACTCAGAACAATGCATTCTTAGTTACTATTTTCTATTCATCTTAGTATCTCTCTCTCTCGCGCTGCACTGGTTTTGAATGCGTGTTGCAATAGACCGGGCAGTGATATTTAATCTATTTAAGTGACTTGTTTCGCATGTTTGCTTTTCTTCCGTTTCTCCCCTTGCCAGGTTCCTTACCGATGTGAATGATGGAGTCCCCTCGAACTGAATTGCAGTGCAAAATCCAAAAGGAAAGGCATACAATTAGGAATTCCATCTCCGATATAAACCAGAGCTGCTCATCCACGCTCCCTGCAACCGTGGGTTAGATCCAGATAGGAGGATAAAACAACGTAGAAAGAGGAACAGTTATAAGGCAAAAAAAGTCGACACTGTGTGAAAAAAAAAATGATAAAAATAATTTTAAAAATTGAAAATGAAGACGCTTTCAAATGATGGGGGGAGACGTTGACATATAGAGAGGGAAACAGTTGCGAGGAAAGGTTGGGAGATTCTCGGCTTTTCTGATGCATGTAAAAGAATCAGACGATCGCTCCAGCTCCGGCGCTCTCCGGTGCTCACGGCGCCTGAGACATAACAAACTGCAAACTGCGGAGGAGGGACACCCCCCCACGCTCTCCCTCGCTCGCTCGCTCGGCCGCTCTCCCTTCCCCCGACCACGTGACTGCAGAGTCTCTCTACACCACCGAGCTGTCCGGAGAAACGGCGGAGAGATGGAGCTGCTGCGAGCCGGAGGCAGACACGGGGCCGGTGGTCAGCTCTAACCCCGGAGGCTGCCTCTGCCTTTTTAGCTGAGACCGATTTCTTGGGGACCGGGTTAAAGGCATGCAGCAATACGCATGGTGGGAAAATGAAAACGCACATACAGTAGCGCTCAAAGCTGATTACTTACAGTGATGAGCCAGCAAAGCTCGCACGCAAGTGGATAACTTACAGTAAATTTGTAACATTCTTCTTTAATCCATGTAATGTCTTTTGGCGGAGCCTAGGGATTATCGGGCTTTCAGATCGCGGATTTATAGGTTAGCTAATGATGAAGGTGAAAGTATAACGGTGGCGCGTAAAGCGACTCAGATGTGTCCGACATCAAGAGTTGCTGGATGGAACGACGGCGCAGCGCAAAAAGCAACGCGTGGAAATACGCCAGGTCCTACAAGTGGATCTAGAGGAATCAAATCAGTAAAAGGAAGACAGCGTGCGAAACACCTGGAAGAATGTAGCTTTACTTGGTTCCCCGGTGTCGCCGTCAGGCTTCTTGAGAAACTCCTCAATTGCTCGGTGGACCGATATGGAGATCGGCGGTTTAGTTTCTAAACCACTTAAGAAGCTGCTCTTTTCCATGTATGTATGCATTTTACCGCACACGCGACAGGACAGTTTACAGAATTGCTGCCGATTAAGAACAAATGTTATAATGGGACAGTGGTGAGAAAAATAATAGCATCATAATAGTTCAAATAATAATGTTTCAGCCCAAAACTGTACGCATTTCTCATAGTTATGAAAAAGAGTTTTTAAGGAAGTAGGACTGTGTCGGAATTTGTCATTTTATGGATAGGAATGATAGGCAATGAACTTTGTGAGCGTCAAGTCGACATATACACCTTTTCCTGCCTAAATTACTATGCCGAATTGCTGTGTTAGTCTACCATTATTTTATTTCTAAGACTTTGTCTACATAAAATGACTCGATTTTTTGTAAATAAACGAATTAATTGAATCACAGTGGATGAATGAAGGTCATAGGACTCTGGTATAAACTACGGAATGGTACCAAAAAACAGGGGGGAAACTTCAAAATACACGTTGGTGTATTTCTTTCCTCGTCCGGTGGGCAGCAGACGATTTCACAGAAGATTCAGAGGAAAACAAAGAAGAGGAAGACGATAGTCTTAGCTTTACAATTAAAGGATATTTCTTGCGAGAAAATACGACACGGAAATACCCCTTAATTGTTTGGTTAAGTCTATTAAATCACAGATTTCCTTTCAACCCCCTGGAACTGGAACCATGGACAGCTCTGTTTCCCAAGGATTTTCCAAACAGTATTTTCCGATATATTATATAGCAAAACGTAGGCTATTCCTTCGCTGGGGGAAAACGGACGCCGATGCTTAGTAGCCATCAACTGTGTAAGGAAATAAGGTAGAATCGCCAATGCTTATACTGAGACAACGTCCTAGATGTCACGTACATAGCAAGCAGTGGCACATTACGGCTGGTACAGGTGTGCATGCAGCGCTCCCGTGTGGGTGCGCATTACAACAGGGACCGATTCCTACGGGCCACTTCCGTTCGCCGTATAGGCTACAGTCATTATTGCTAGTCATTACTACGCTTGGCTTTTGCAATATTAATTCCGATTAATTAATTTATATTCAAATCATTTTAAATCTGCAAAATTACAAATATTAGCAGGCTGACTACTGAGCGCCTACCTGCATATCATACCTAACTGTTTTATATAATCTTTGAAGTATATATCTTTTTAAAGATATGTGTCTTACAAGTATGCACATACGATGGACAAAAAGGCAATTGGATATAAAGGAGAATAAATCTCGTTTGGTAATACGCATTTCTGCAGCAAAAAGCTGAAAACTAGGGTAATAAACAGGTATGTATGATTTTCTGATAAATCTGAAAGATGTCGAATGGTTAAAACCATGAGTAACCAAGTCACGTTTTTGCAGTGAATCAAGTTTTAAAGACGGGATAAACCTCATGTGGAAACGCGCCCAGAGGTAAACTGTTTTAACAAGTGGTTTCTAACCTCCGACGAAAATTAAAAGGGCTGAAATAAACCTATGGCGTACATTGTAAGACATTACAAAAGCACGGTACAAATACTTGAGTTAATACACGATTGTAGCTTATTTATAATGTTAATTGTTTTTTGACCATATAATCCAATCCTCTATTTGATTTCTGACGGGCTTTTTAAAATCGTTACCGTCGCCACAGTAACAATATTTCATTTGGACATTTAAAGAATACGATGCTATAGAATAACCGGTAGATATTGGATTATGAGCATTTAGTTTCACCCAGTATTCTAATATCTAATATACATAAAAACGAACTAAGGCGGATTGTCTCTATAAATCGCCGTGTATGTGTCAAAATTAAGCATGCACTGTTGCACAAAACACCGATTAATAAAATATTTTATCTCGGATATAGGAGAACGCCTGAATTATTAAATAGATTTTTTACTGTTTTCATCAGGCATATGCACGGCGTTGGGTGCGTGGATTAAAGGATCGTATTTGCTCTTGCTCTGCTAGAAAGGAGTGGTTATTTTCGGATAGTGCAGGAGGAAAAACGGGTACGAGTTACCATTTTCCCAGGGTGGTGGTGGTGGTTGCTTAGTAAGACGTGGGAATGGGGGTACCTGTGTTTTGGACTTCGGAACCCCGTACTCCGAAGCCACTACGCTCAGCCCTGTTCATTAAACGCACCAGTACTTGCTCCCCTGCGCTCTCATCATACCATATTTCATATTATTCTTTCATATTATCATATTTTATCCCCTCTTTTTGAGCCCTTCCCAGGCGGAGTAGCAAGTATATGAAGTGGGTTATGCAATCTTATGTAACCACCGTATTCGAAAACAAAAACATACTCGTTTTTACTTTGATAAACTCCTGGCTGAAACGTGTTGAAACTTAAGCCTAATTAATTACGAACATGGCTGGAACTAATTGCAACGCAGAGCGGTAAGTAGTGGCTAATTACGTATGTGGTGTATTGTAAGATTTGCACACTGCATAAAAACAAGGACTAAATTATATTAGCAGATTGCACGCAATCTTGACCCCTGCTACTCTTCTGTGAGCAGCATCCATGCCATGTTTAATCTCAAAACCTTGACATACCCAATTTACCTGTTGAGAGCTCAGACTCCTGTCAGACCTGTATACCAGTCATTGCGGAGCAGGACCGCCAAGTTACAAATCCCAGTGTGAAGCTGACAGTCTTCACCTCTCACTATTTTCCCATGTAGCACTGCAGTAATTTTCATCTTGATATTTTTTCAGTCATGCGCTGGAGTAACATTGTCTTTCATTGCAAAACAGAGATGGTGACATCAGCATGGTTGCTGACAGTGATTAAGTTAGCCTGAATGTTTTTGTTGTTGTATTTTGTTGTTGTTTTTGTCAATTTTCTTCAGTTCTTCCAAAATGTGAAGATGAAAAGACAACAAAATATAAGAGAATAAGCTAATACAGGTACCGATGTTTGTGCGCACTGCTTTATTTACAAGGAGCCGCTTACCAGGCAAATAATGATGTACATAAACAAGATTTCAGACCCGGAGGTTCATGCACTTTGAGTGTTGGTGTATGAATTCAAATTAAGGGACCACTTTATAAAGCATCTCACTGAGGATCAACTGAGTATCTTTATGAATCTATCAGTCATCTTATGAACCAAATGACATTTAATAACGCATGTTTTCAATAAGGAAATTGAATTTACAAATCACAGAGCACGCATATATCTCTAAAGTTTGAAGCGAAGGTCTTTAATTATGGAGGCTGAATCCATGGACTGGATTGGAACCTATCTCAGTTTATCTTGACTGGTTATCTCTCCAAGAACTGTATGGTCAAGATTCATTCTCAGCATCGCATCTTACAAGTCAAGTTGTAATGATGCAGCATGTTTACATTTTCTTGAATGCAGAGCTCCAGAGGTTCTCTCTGAGTGTATGAGAAGGCATTGTTATGATTTCTACTGGACAGTGAGGTCTCCACCCATTTCAGCGGGTCCGCACATAATTTACGCCCATGGATTCAACACAGGTAGGTGAGCAAAAACAGTTTGCGCTTCTTTATGAATTTCTGTAATGGTATGCTGGTAAGGTGGGAGACAACACAGGAGAAAACTCGAGAGGGTAGTCAGGACACTGTTAATATTATTTTGCCCTGAATTCACCAATCTGTATCTTTCATGGTGTTCCATCAACCCTACAAAAGCCATAAACCGATTTATGTGAACATCAAATATTTCGGTCATTGTGTCTGCCATGTAATTTCCTGCAGATTCCATAGTAATTCCAAAAGCGGCCGGACCGGCTTTCCACAAGTCTGAGGTTGTATATCTAATTGACTCTGGACCTACCGCCATTATCTCCTTGTTATCAGAGTTGAGCAGATGGAAATGCTGTGTCATCCAAACCCAATTGTCCTTTATACAAGCATCCATTTTAGAGGGGTGACATATTTGACTGCGTTTAATAGACACATAAAATTATGTGTCATTGGCCCAGCCTGGTTGTAAACACCGAACATATTAATAACATCCCCAGGAGAGAGAATTTATGAGAGATAAGAAACAGCTCCGAGCCAAATGGACACAGCACACCTACCCAGTGAACATTCGGAATATTCACAATCCACATTCAGTACCAGTCAAAAGTCTGAACTATAGAAAAGCTTATTTGTACTCTTCTATACATTTTACATTAATTATAAACATCAAAACTATAAAATAAGATATATGAAATTATGCAATAACCAAAATAGAATTAAACAAAAAATAATTTGTTGGGGGAGCAGCTCAAATCCCTGAAATCCTGTTGTCAGCAGAGTGATCCCACCATTGGGCTCCTGAGTGAGGCCCCTAACCCCAATGGCCCCAGGTACTGTTTGACCCTTCTGTCTCCTCTATGCCCATTTCATGAGGCGGCCTCCTGGGATGCTTTCCCAGCTGTCCTGAAGGAGCGCCCCCACATATACTGAGCTCTCATTGGCTGATCTCCTTCACTTTCTGGACCAGGGGTAGCCAATCTTATCCGCAAAGGGCCGGTGTGTATGCGGGATTTCGCGGCAACTCCCGAACTAGATTACTAATTAGCGGACTGATTGGCTGAAGAGTCCTCACACCTGGGTTTGAACAGCTGA
>JAODKF010000047.1:12392024-12420148 GCA_026779585.1 Mormyrus proboscirostris
CCCTTTTACCCCCCCCCCCCCCCCCCCCCCATCCCATTTTTATTTGCAGACGACTCCGGCGAACCAGAATTCTATTCTACTTTTCCTTCCAAACACGAACACGGAGCTGGAATTGTCTTAAGTAATGAACGTTATGCCGTCCAGACCTTATCATCTGATATAGCAATTATGGTGGAAATGCGCTCATAAGCCCTCATTAAACCAGGCTCCAGGATCTGGGAGACTGATAATCTGGTGATATCGCGCTAATTTCCCATTATGCTAGCATAAGGAGAGGCGGTGTTTGTTTTAATGGCACCCCCACAGGCGGGGAATGGCTCCTTCCAGCCAAACCCAAACTCATGACAGGTGGGGGTTCGTACTGTGCAAATAGCCCGTGTAGCGGGGAGGGACGCGTTTGAGGAGGGGCTTGTTTTCACGGGGGGGGGCTGGCTGTTTAGGCTGTTTGTCGGTGAGCCGGAGCACAACCGTGACGCCTACGGTCTTCCTGGAGCTTAAGTGGTGGTCATCAGTGGAGGTTTTGTGGGACACACGGTGTGCCAAGATGAAAGGGAAGGACCAGGTGGTTGGAAACGGCAGAGTCTTAAAGCAGAAGGCTGCCCTGGATGGGCCCCGGAGATTACTGGGTCAAACATGTGACCCTTTTTTTCTGATGGAGAAATTAAGAGCTAGGAGGTGATTCTGGGGTGGGACTGGGGAGAGCGTAGGGTTAATATGAATACAAGTAAAAATGTGAATTTTTGGAGATGGGGCATGTCAGCCTGTTACAAGGGGACATGAGGGAAGATATTTTAATTTTCGAGAAACTCCGCTTTTACCCGGGGAAGATCTGCCTCAAATTGTCATTAGAGTCTGATGGCCTGATCAACGTCATTGCCTGAGACAAGGAACTATGTGGGAAGCTAAAGCTAGAGGGAGCAATTTGATTCACTGATAGACAGATCATTTTGTTTTTGACAAGTTTCAGAGAGACAGGGCAAGGATTATAATTACGTGCAAAGTTATTCAAAATAGGCTTTTCTTAAAGGCCGCGTCCAAGACGATCTTTAAGTGATTTTTATTGTGGATCAGGCAGAAAGGTTTCCCCGTTTCTCTGTTCTCGCGTTGTGTTTGAATTTCCAGGTATTGTTTCACAGCTGCGTTGTAATGAATATATTTGACTGTTTGGGAATTATACCTGTGAGCTTTCCAAGGACATCGCAGCAGATCTAAATGCAGTGGCGCAGCAGTCGTCGCCTGGGGACGCAGCGGTTGTGTCGGGTGCCCTCTGCGCATTTTTAGACACCGGGTGGCGGCCGTCTTAATTTGTTGGAGAGAATTATTGCGTGAACCTGCTTCTGGCTGCAAACCTGCTGCTGGCTGCACGATAAATGGAATTCAATTCCAAACGAGCGAGAATAGCCTGCGAAATTACCCGCGGACAGCTCTCTGCGCTGGCTGGACTTGGCGCTTACCTTGCTCCTTTTCATATTTTTATTTTTGCAGCTGCAAATAAAAAGGAAAGACAGGAACCGGGTCAAGCATGAAGTGGTTCCCTCTCTTGGATGTAGCTGTTGACTAGAGGGAGTTTTTAACCTGCCATTTGCAGGGCAAAAATAAATAGTTCAGTTAGCAGTTTGCCTTGTTTTAAACCTACTGGTTAGACAAGGACTGTGGTTTTAACACATAATTTACCCATTATTACAAGTGGAAATGTACACGTCTGTAAGCGAAATGATCTGTATGGGTTATGCAGCTGATAACGAGTAATAATAAAAGTGGGAAGTGATAAAGAGCAGAGCCGCCTTTCTTCCTGCGAGCAGAACAAATCCCACGACCATTCTCGTGTCAGACAGAAGCTCTATTAATGTGACACAATCCCTTCGTTTGACCTTTGGCTTTATTTTGTAATCTGTCCACCTCCATCCATCCCATCTGTCCAGGTTTGGGCTGCCAGGGACCTCTGGGTGACCCGGCAAACGGTCTGGTCTGGGGGAGAGGGGGAGGACTCCCTCCCCCATCCAAATCCCTTCCCTCCAGAGCATCACTTTACCACCCCCAGCTTTTTCATCCACAGCTCTAAATATAGGGGTGGCTTGGTGCCATGGGCTCCAACTGTACCCCTCACAGGTCCAGTCTGGGTCTGGCTCTACTTCTCTGGGCCAGGTTCTCTTGCTCATATTCTCCCGAAGACAAGCTCTCCGCCCAGACCAGCGCCTCCAAATAGGTGAGAGTTCATCCATGCGGATCTGCTCATGGGAGTTTTACTTGCACAAAAATGTTCTGAGGGCAGAAGGAAAAATGATTGGTTCAGAGAGTTAACCAATCAGATTGTAGCGGAGGTGGGTCCAACTAACTAGAGGAGGTAGGACCAACCAATCAAATGTCTTGGCCCCACCTTCTCTAGTTGCTCTCTCTGAAGTAATCATTTTTCCTTTTTTTGTAAGTAAAATTCCCATGAGTCGCAAATCTGCACTTAGCCTGGGTCCTACAGAGGCCACAGCGCCTCCTCTCAGCCCGGAGACCTTGAAGCATAAGCAATTAAACCGGAGTGAGTCCAGCGAGACGCGCGTTAACAATGAGAGCGATGACTGTAATCCAGCTGGCGACCGTGTCCGCTCTCTCCACCAGCCTGCCACGCTTTGCTCATCCTTAGCTGTCCGCTAATGAGCAGCTGAAGTACATTTAAGACGAAACCTCCCCTGAGATCACTGAAGCCGAGGGCTATGGCTGGGGGGTGGGGCGGTGGGGGCGTGCACGAATAAAAGTGCCTCACAGCCAGTGAAGAAATATAGCTGCCCTAACCTTAGAGAGGGTCGTTTTTTTTAAGACACCTCCCCTGAAAGTTGATGGTACTTGGCTGTCTGGGGTAAACGTACGACACTGGCAAATATCGGAGCGTGGTATGGATACTCACTGCAAACGCTCGCTTTTGTCCACCAGGTACGGCTGTAAAGTCATTCACGGTTTAGGAGGGAAGTGCTTTGCAGGGGTGAATTAAATAAGCACCCAGTGTGTGATGCTAGACATGGATTGGAGTCACTGCGCACTGCCTTTTAACCTGCTGGATCCAGCTCTGAGCTTAAGGCTGAGGGTGCAGGTGGGGGGGCTGCTGCCCTTTGAAGGGTTACCTTTCTGTCACAGGGCTGGAGGTGTGGGGGACGGAGGTGTGCGAGGCCCAAACCAGCCGGTCTTATCCTGGGTTAACCGAGACGCTGAGATTTCTCATTCTTGGCACCAGTCTGGGGATGGTGGTGGTTCCCATGGACGCCTCTATTGACATGGAGACTTTCCCAGTCAATCTTAATGGCCAAAAGCAACAGTGGACCCTCCAGGCTATTGCTGTGGTGAAGCTGATGCGTGTGGGGAAACAGGTTCAGGCTGGACGTCTCTCTCGTCCATTAGATTGTCGCTCTTGGACAGAGGATGTTATGTGGACGGCACCAGATACCAAACACGGAGTTAAAACTTAAATGCTGACCTTCTGGACTCATCGCAATCATCAGCAGCGTGATTGAATGTGTTTAACCAAAATGCCAGCAGTCTTCCAGGAGAATTTCTGGCTGCGAGGCTTTTCCTTCTGCAAGCTCTGCAGACCTCATTTTGGCCGGCATATATAATAGCCAGGAATCCTTGTCAGAGCCTAACAGTCCTTGCAGGTGGTAAAGTCGACCCTGGTAACCCGTCATCCTTAGAGGAGCAATGAGTCTGTGGCCGGAAAGCCAATCCGGCCTCGCCCCCCTTTTGTGGTAAAGTCATCGGCTGCGCGCCCCTCCGCCCCCCCCCCCGGCCCTTGTGCTTCTCGCTGATCCGCAGATAAAACCCTCAGGTCCCGTTGTAGGAACGTGTTAAAATAGGAGAAACGCAGCTGCACTCGGAGTCTGACAGGCGAACGGCCTAGACATGTTATTCGAACCCCCCAAGTGACGGGGGGGCTGCCGGCTGAACTCCCAGGTCCTTGACCATCTGCAAGACTGCCACGCAATTCCCACAAGTCAAAAAAAAAAAACAAAAATGGAAATAAAACAAGGCACTCCCCCCCCTCACCCCCATCTGCTCCCTTTGAGAGGAGCTGCATTATCGCTTCTGACGGCCCAGAGAGGAGACTTCATCTGCACGCTCGTCTTCTTCTCCTCTAGACAATGTGCGCGGGGGGGGGGACAGTGCAGGGAAATGCCCAGCTTATCTGTCTGTTCAGCTTCAACTGACCACCTGCTCTGACTTGCTGTCCCTCAAATACCCACAATCCCAAGCCAGCCACCCTCTGCCAGTCACCCCCAAGTTCTTCTTCACCGTAAGGTATTGAATGGACTATTCCGCCTATTATTCTAGCAACTCCTACATGTTCCTCCTCCCGGAGCATGATCCTCCATCCATCCTCTGCATGTTCCTCCATTAGGAGCATGTTCCTCCACCTGGAAAACGTTTCTCTATCCTCCGCATGTTCCTCCATTCTCCGCATGTTCCCCCATCCTCCGAATGTTCCACTGCCCAGAACATTTTCCTCCGCCCGCAGCATGTTCCTCCATGCAGAGAATGGCCTTTCAGCCTGAGCGTGGTCCTCCACCTGCAGCAGCAGTTAACCGACACCCTGGGTTGAGATCGTATCTTCTGGGCCTCAGGTCAGCACGCCCGACTTCCTGCCAGCGTTTGGTTCTGAGAGGCCACTCATCTCAGGAATAAAAACCAACATTCCCAGCAGCGCCTTTGAGAGGGAGGCTTTCTGGGGGTGGTTGTATAAATAAATTACCCACGTGCTCTCGAATCCTCTCCTACCCCCACCTCCCCGCCTCCCCTCATCCCTGGCAGGTTGTTTGATGTCCTTTGGCGTGGGTTTGCCGTCAGCGGCCGTGACGACTGGCACGGTCACCCCCCGGGGACTCCGAGCTGGAGAAGCGTAGCTAGGCTCAAGCAGGCACTCGCACGTGACGCATCGAGATTGAAGGAAAACACAACCTCGTGGTGTTTTTGAAGTACCAGCTCAGTGGAATGTAACCCAGACATTACACGTGCACACAGAGTGAGAGATGGACTGTCCCTGGGCTGCCAGGGTGTTGATTTCATTATAAAAACAAATGTTCTGTTACATTTCGGGAAAATTCTCGTATGCGCTTTATTCCTTTAGGCTTGCCAGAATGTAGCAGGATATATCGACACACTAATAACCATTGGATGTATTTGGATGCCTGGATGGATGTATCAGGGCTTTTTAATAATTAGCATTTTTTTTTTTGCCTTTTCCGTTTCCGTAGCTCTGGATGGTCTCTACACAATACCTCCAACATGTCCAAAATGGTAAATATTGTTTTAGCCCGGATTCCCCTGAGAAAAAGCAGAAGAATGCTTTTCATTTCAAATTCACCCCCTCCCTCCTGCAATTGGGCAATAGTCGCAACCTAAAAAACAGCTTGGAATACCATAATTCTAGATAAAATATACATGTCGGTTACTCGAGGCCTGTCTGTACGGTCTCTTGCTTTCCATAGCACCCTAACCCCCATCCAGTTCCCAGGGGACCATGAGACTGAAAATTTACAATGGTTATTTTTTTTGTTGTGAATTTATTTTACACACTCCCCAGATCTGCATGATAGACGATGCCTAAACAAACACAGGCTCTCTGTGCAAAATGTAAAACAAATACACACTTTGCATATTTTAATCTTTGTGTGCTACAGTATGTATCTGTATTAAATACAAGGGATTGTATATGAAAGTTAGCAACAAAAAGAATATTTGGAAAACTAGTCCATGAAATAGATTATAACAAATTATTTTGTCACATGCAAATCTTTTCATATCTTATGCCGAATGTGAGCGTTGCATTTGTGGAGGCTGCCAGTGATGGTAGCCTCACAGCTCCAAGGAGGTGTCTGTCCTCACACCGTAAGAGTGCAGTTCTAATGATCTCCCCATATCTCTGCATGTTCTCCAAGTATCTCTGTGTGTTATCCTTGTATTTCTGCGTGTTCTCCCAGTATTTCTGTGTGTTCTCCTTGTATCTCTGCGTGTTCTCCTCGTATTTCTGTGTGTTCTCCCAGTATTTCTGCGTGTTCTCCTTGTATCTCTGCGTGTTCTCCTCGTATTTCTGTGTGTTCTCCTTGTATTTCTGCGTGTTCTCCCAGTATTTCTGTGTGTTCTCCAAGTATTTCTGCGTGTTCTCCTTGTATCTCTGCGTGTTCTCCTCGTATTTCTGTGTGTTCTCCTCATATTTCTGTGTGTTCTCCTTGTATTTCTGCGTGTTCTCCCAGTATTTCTGTGTGATCTCCAAGTATTTCTGCGTGTTCGCCTTGTATCTCTGCGTGTTCTCCTCGTATTTCTGTGTGTTCTCCTCGTATTTCTGTGTGTTCTCCTTGTATTTCTGCATGTTCTCCCAGTATTTCTGTGTGTTCTCCAAGTATTTCTGCGTGTTCTCCTTGTATCTCTGCGTGTTTTCCTCGTATTTCTGTGTGTTCTCCAAGTAATTCTGCATGCTCTCCATGTATCTCTGCATATTTTCCATGTTTCTCTGCATGTTCTTCATATATTTCTGCTTGTTCTCCACGATCTCTACATATTCTCCCCACATTTGCATGTTCTTCTTGTTCTCCTTGTGTAGGCACATAGTGTCGCCAATGGTCTGTTGACTCAATAACTGCACAAAACTTCCAAACTTCCTTTGGCATTAATCCCAGCACAAAAACTGCACCGGGAGCCTCATGGAAGGGGTCTCCGTGGCCGAGCAGCTGCATGCAAGCCTCACATCACCAAGCACAGTGCCAAGCATTGGAGTGGTGTAAAGCACGCCGCCACTGGACTCCGAAGCAGTGGAAACGTGTTCCGTGGAGTGATGAATCACAGTTCTGTGTCTGGCATTGTGAAGAATATTAGCTGCCTTGTGCCAACTGTAAAATTTGATGGAGGGGGATAATGGTATTGGTTTGTTTTTCAGGGGTTGGTCTAGGCCCTTTGGTTCCACTGAAGAGAATTCTTAATGCTTCAGCATACCAACGCATTTTGGACAATTCTACAGAGATGCACATATTTCTTGGTGCCCTTAGAGCTCATTGAAAAAATGCTTAATTTCTTCTGAAAAGTGGTTCCATTGACAGCAATTGTCTAATGTATACCTGCATGCCTTTGGCATGTGATAGAGTAAATCAATAAAATTGCGAAAAGAAACGATTTGTTGTTTATTTTAGAAAGATATGCCAAAATAACATAGACAGATTTGTTGGTACCCCTGAAGAGACTATTTATCTCTGCATTATAGTCATATTTCAAACTAAGTGTTTAACCTTAATTAGTATCACAGGTGCCTTGAAGCTTCTCATTAGCCATTCAGCCCATTTAAAGGGAAAGAACATGCTACAGTGTTGTATGGTATCATTGTGTGGCACCACGCTGAACATGGACCAGAGAAAGCAAAGGAGAGAGCTGTCTGAGGAGCTCAGAAAGGAGATTATAGATAACCATCTCCAAGTAGCTTCATGTTCCTGTGACCACAGTTACCATTACTATTAAAAAGTTCATGGGACTGTAGCCAACCTCCCCGGACATGGACACAAGAGGAAATGCAGTCCCAGGTTGAACAGAAGGATAGTGTGGATGCTACAAAAAGAACCAAGGAAACCATCTAAAAACCATTCAAGCTGAGCTCCAAGTTCAAGGTACGTCACTTTCTGGCCGTAGCATCCATCGCATTCTGAACAATAACACAGGTCTATAAAAAATTCAGTTGCCAAGCTTTTTTGAATGGATTTAGGATATTTTGAGGGTAATGAATTCAAAAATCACATTACTTTGTCTGGTTTTAGTTTTTGAGATAATGGACATCCATGAAAATAATGCATTTCCCCAATGCCACTCGTGTGTGATAACAAATGCAATAGCTTTTGGTCTGTCTTTTTACTCTTTAACAGTGTCTTAGGGAATGAAATTAATGATGAAGCGTTGAAGGACAGTCTGAAAATAAAAGAGTTAAATTCACATGTGCATGTTCATTTATTGCTGTTGTTACTGTGGTGATGAATATTTACCCAGATCAAATCTGCCAAATCCTTCCTAAGGAAGGGCATCATGGGAACACCTGTCTGGTATTTAGCCAGAAATGGTTGAAATGCTCATGATGGGGCCATGAGAAAATGCAGTTTGGCCAGAAGAAGGGGATCCATTCGGGCTTCACAAATGCAGTGAAAAGAAGATGTCCCTGGGTTCTTCACCTATTTTGACTTCACCAAGTCCACATATTTAACAATAGAGGAGCAAACTTTCAATGCTCTTTCGACAGCTGGCAAATTTTCAAGCCACCGATGGCCACAAACAGGTAGAGGGAATCTTGAGGATGATGTTGCAGCTGTGAAGTCCTCTCTTCTGGCTGGTGCAGAGTGGAAAAGAAAATCTAGTGCTTTGAGCACTTTCTCCACCATCCACACTTCAAAACCAGCCTTGAATGAGTTGTGAATGGTATGTGGACCACAACTTCCTACAATTACTAACTGTGTCCTAGCAATTTGCTCACCACAGTGTGAATGTCATCATTGGACGTATAGGAGTGATGTCGGCTAATCGTTTGCAAAGCCCATAGCACTTCTGCTTTCAGTGTGTCAGTTGAGGAGAATGTACTGAAGACATTGCTTGTCATGGGATCCAGAGACACTGCCAAAGCATATAAGGCCTTTCAGTAGAGTTTGTACTTGCAGGACTGGCAAACAACTGAATGGGGAAAGTTGTTGTCCGACTTTTGACAAAACGCTTGTGCTTCTCTCCCCTGATATGTGAGTCGATGGCTTTAGAGCCCATTGTTGCCAGTTTGATGACTTTTTTACAAAGGTTGCATCACGCTTCGTAGACATTTGTAGTCTTTTTTAAGCCACTAATTAATATTGTATTATTTAATCAAATCTTTCATCTTTTTCCTGTCACTGTTAGATATTTTACATTTTTTTTTGGATGATGTTAAACTGTTTACTTACTAGTTGCTAACTAAAATAAAAATATTCTTGCAATTCTGAATGCTTTTTAAATGTGTTGCATTTTCAACGTAATTAACTATGTATACTTAAATTGATACAGGGACAGCATTTCCTCTGCCATTGCACACTTCAGAATTTTGCAGAATGTAGCATGTCATACCATTAGGTTACTGTTTCATCTATTCTAAGGATTCGGACATACTGCTTATGTTGCATACTATATTTTGGCTACTGCATAGCAAACAAGTATGCAATTTCAGACACATCTTATTGGACTTGCAGCAAGCCAGGCAAAATTACATTTAAAAATTAACAGGCAGAATGAAACAAGGCCCACTTGCATGCTGGGAAAAGCCAACAAGGGCTTCAATAAAACGTTCCTGTTAAGAATGCTTGTGAAGGAATTTCCTTCGTTGAAAGTGAGCAGATGCTCCTGCTGGGACGCTTTGCTGTGCATTGTAGAGATACAGCTGGCTTTTGGCAGTTTTATGCAACTTCCAGTGAGAAAACCACAGTCGAGATTAGTTATTTGTCTTTTAATAGCGTCGCACGTTGGTGAGAAACCCTGAGGACACTGGGAAGTGGAAAAGGAGATGTCCTCCAAATTTGGCTCTGGCTCTGCAACTCATTCTCCAGTAGAGCTGAGAGTCATTATCACTGAAATAAATCAGCCCTTGTTTCACACTTTCATGCTGATAATTGTATGCCAATTATCTGGCATGACACAAAAGCCACGGACCGACTTAGGCGAACAAATTAGCGATGAAGGAATCTGAGCTGCAACAATTATTCATTTTGCATTTGGGGGATTATAAAGGCATGTGGTTCACAACCCAAAAGCCTCAGTGTTCATGGGCTCATTCCTGATAGCACATGACAGCGCGTGACATGGACACTCTAAAACGAGAATAACATCGACCTACTGATGAAATCGAGATGCGTCAGCAACAAATGCTCCGTTGACGGTTGATTCCCATTCAAGGGCAATTTATCGACAATGTCGGAGTACAGACAAAAAAAAGCATAAAAACAACAGCAAAACTTTCCAGTTTAACAAGGCACTACGGCCGGCTACAGCAGCTCTCCATTTTGTTTTTGTCAGCACTCATTTCTCTGAGTAAACATTGTCCTCGTGATCAGTTTAGCGGCGCTCAGCCTGTGCCATGACAGCCAGATCAATACCGCGTTGTGTGAATTGAATTAGCTGATTTAGCAGTATGTACGATCACCTCCAGCTCAAAATGGGCTGTTTTTGCCCATTGTACATTTAAAAAAATGTATTTAACATTAATAAAATTGCATGTTGCCGTATATATCAAATAGTTGCAACTGTACAGCATCTGTGAGAAAATTATATACTGACTACTAGACTGAAAAGTATTAGAGTAAAAACAAGTTTTTTGGTAATGTAAATTAGGCTTTTACTGCATATATTAGTAATAATAATAATAATAACAATAATAACAACAACATTTTTTCATAATTAAGGAAAAAAGAAAACTGCTGTGCAGGGTTATGATGAGCATAGAGTCCCAGGCAGCACTGGGAACAAGGAATGGGCCCCCAATCACAATAACAACAAACAAGGTTGGACTCATGCCTTATGCTCAGGCTGTAGCCCAGGGACCAAATTTTTTTCTGGTTGTTACAGCAGCATTTTATGCAGTAGGTAGGGCCTCAACAATGGCTTTAGGTTAGAAGCCCCCACCCCCAAAATAATACAAAATAATAAAATAAATTAAAAATCAATAATAATAAAAATACATTTAATATATAGTTTACTGAGCACTTCCCCCATACACTTCTTCACAGGTGTATCTGAAAACCGTTAGTCAAATTTAAATGATGCAAAGAAACAGTATTGCATTGTTTGTGTTGCTTGGCAACAGAAAAAAGTTGGCTGGTGGGAACTTTTTTTTTTTGCGGAGATCCATAAATGTTTAAACAAAAAAATCAAGCAAAGTATCATCTGTTGTGTACGGAAGAGGATTTGGGCCACGTGAAATAAATTTCAGAGAATTCTGAGAAAAAAGTAAAAACTCTGAGAAAAAGAATCCTAACGTTAGAGATTGGCTTCAAAATATTAAATCTTTTGAAGTTGTAGGTCACATTGTATTAAAAAATTATGCATATACAATGGTCTCAGGTTGTTTTTAGAAGTTCAATCATTTGAATCCATACTAAATGAAAAACATCCGGCCGAACTGCAACTTCCCTAATGTGGGGCATGTCAGAGATACTTAAAGACAAATACTTTAAATATGTACAGAAAAATAAATCTGCAGCCTCCAAAACAGGTTAGACATTGCCACTTTTTAGGCCTTCTGAGATTTGTTCATTGTTACTGGTGTTTATTTTTGTCTGATGTTTTCTATTTCTTCTTTTTAAAAGATGCAGAGATCAGCTGCAGCAGATGGATCTCTTGGAACATCGCATCCGTTCTCCTCTATCAGCAAACAGCAAACACTGTTTCATCGACAGGAAAACTGGCCTTTGGAGGTGTACTCTTCTCACCTATGCTCACCTCCTCCATGTCAATGGGTTTCAGTCTATCCTCTGCACTGTACATCAGCACTGACCGGCCAGGGTTATCACTTGTTCTTGTTCTTATCCCGATTCTGTTTGAGTTCCAACGTCATTATGCTCATCCTGCATTACAGACAGACATATCACTGAAGTAAAAATGATATGAGCAAAATCGGGGACCTTGGCCAAATGGCCAAATCAGCTTCATAAACCATTTGCTGTATTGTCTGAGTCTAACTACATTGAGCTCTCTGCTCAAAAGGAGAGTGAAAAATGAGCCCCAGTACGATATTTTGAGCCTAATTTTGAAATAATTGGTTGTCAGACATCCCATGCACGAACGTCACCTGTTCAATTCACCTCAGCATTGGTGTTTATTGTCATTTAACCCACCATGGCCAGTAGAAAAGCCACTTTTGCAAACAGTGCTTGCTACAAATGGTATTCCTAATGTAAACACTGTTGGCATGATAATAAAACAAAGATTTACTTTTTCACCTACCTTCTGCTCTTCAAATGTGCAATGGCTTCCTCTGAAGCTGACATCTCCACTTCTGCCCCTAAACTCAGTGTATTACATGTGACCTGAGGTCTGTAGCCAGTCTGACTCTAACATCAGGATTCTGACTTTTTTTCCTCAGAGTTCCGACTTTTTTTCTCAGAGTTCTTACTTTTTTCCCTCAGAGTTCTCTGAAATTTATTTGACATGGCCCTAAATCCTCTTCCGTAGTTGTGGCTTATTACTGTTACCTTATAAACACTACTTGATGATCTGTTGTATAAAAACAATAACATATAAGGCGGAGTGCATTTGTACTCCAATATATCACAGCTGTGATTTGGTCGAAGATAACCACAGCCGTGATATATCGGAGTACTACCGCACTCCTTCTTGAATGTTATTGCTTAATTATAAGTCTTATTTCATCACTTTTCTTTAGTGCTGCCAGGCAGGACTCACTGACTTGAAGAGCTCTTATGAATTCACCACACTGATGCTTTTTCCCCCCCAAACATTCACACTATTATTTAAAATGACCACAATAGACCACCGAACAATCAGCCTCACTACACTAAGTCACAGGTTCATTAGCTGGGCTGCGGCGTGCGGATTCTGGAGTTTGCACTAATCCATCGCGCATTATTTTATATGAGACGGAAAAGAAGTGGACAGCAAGAGCCATTGGCATCATTAGAGAAAAACATTGTACTTGTTAAAGAAAGACATAAGCTTAGTTAAAGAAAGGATTAAAGAACAGCAAATCCAGATTGCATCAATTTCATATTATTTTAAAATGAAAGCGTATGGAGGGTTGAATGGCTGATACGTTGTCAGGATCCTTCCCTGCCACATCCATTTCCCAGTTTCGCCAGTTGGTGTCGCTGGTCATCCCATTTTGTATTGCCCTAGTGTATTCCACTGTTCCCCAATACCACCAGCTGGCTGTATGGGCTGAGAGTGCGCCTGAAAAAATACCTACCATCATGGCTTCAAGGGCCTCGACTTTGTTAGATGATTTGTTACCTTAGTTAATTGTTCTTGTATTTCATTTTAGGTCTTTGTTTTGTGTCTTTGGTTCTAGTTTACCCTGCCTGGGTCTAGTTTAGTTATGTCCTGTTTACTTATGTTCCCTGTTTCTCGTAGTGTTTGAATTGGCCACGTTGTTAACCACCCTCACCTGTATCCTGTTTCTCCAGTCTTCAGTGTTTGGTTAATTGGTTATGGCCCGCACTTGTCCCTGATGTAGCCCTGGTGTCATGTGTATTTAAGTGCCTGCCCTTGTTCAGTTCCTCAGTTGGCCATTGTGTTTGTCCCTGTATTGCATCCCTGCTTTAGTTCTTGTTGTCTATCTGCTTTGTTTTTGACAGTCCCCCCTGTGGTCCTTCGTAGATTGCCTTTCCGTCATGCCGCGCCTTAACAGATGTATCGCTTCCAATGCCCTTTCAGTACTTTTCAAAATTAATTACATCTTGAATGACTGCTTGAGAAATTAAAGTTTGTAACATGCAACTTTTATCACATGTATTAAATAACACAGTATCGCCGCAGTCTTCAGGGAGTAGCATTTTTATGTCTTGCATGAAAGCAACATCAACGGACATTAAACTTTAGATGGTGCTTATCTGGACAGTTTGAGGGTATGCTTTGCTCCAGACAGAGAATCAGGAAACACAACAACTCACATAAATAAAATATGTATTCGATTGCATCAGGGAGGCTACACGGGATACTGGAAAGTTCACTCCAGACGGAGGGGGCTGCTGGTTCTCACCCCAACATCAGCACCACCCCTGTGCTTTATTGATTCAGATGTTCATCTCTTCCAACAGACAGAGAAATGAACAAAGACTAAAAGGGTGAAAGAGAGAGGGAGAGAGTGAGAGTTCATTGTGAAGGTGAGTTGAATGTAACTATTATGAAGAGCCTACTTCAGGTCTGGCTGGAACTGAAAGGGAATAAATACTTCTTGGTTCACATGCTCCCTACATGCTCTCATTTGCCGCCAACTGATATTTTACTGTTCTGTCCATAAAATCAGATGAAAGATATCATATACTCAGACTTGCGCATCAAGGTTGTTAAACGTGACAATATCCGACAACCATTTATCAAAAGTGCAGGTGCACGGAGAGCCTGGCCTCTATCGCAGGGAGCACACACTCCTGCCTTACGGCTGATTTAAAGGCACCGATTCACCTAAGCCGCATGAGTTTGCATTGTGGGAAGAAACTGTAGTACCCAGAGGAACCCCAAGCATGCAAAGCCCACACACACACACTAGACATGTCATTTTAACCCACAGAGCCCCTTTACCAATTTTTAAATACACGATGATGTTTAGAATTAAATTTAAATCAGGGGTAGTTCTAGGATTTTTTTTTAAGAGGTGGGGGCATGAGGGTCCATAATTCACACAAAAGCGTCGACTATATGTTTTGAATCGGTGAGTGACAGGGGAGGGACACTTCGGAGACCAATCAGTTTTCAGCTAGGGCCAGTGGCCCCGCCCCTGTATACGCCTCTGATTCTGGTGCTCATTTCAAGCACAAAGAACCAGGCTACAGCTGACGCTCCAGCAACGGCCAGGGCACAACAGAGAAGTGTGTGATCGCCGCGATGATGGTTTACCTTTGCAGATACCAGCGGAAAATCCCCTTTTCTCATGACTCAGTCTTGGTTTAATTAGTGCATTCAGAAAGGGCACCCGCCAAAGCCAAGACCCCGAACCTGTCTGTCTGAAAGGCACAATTGCAGGAGACACAAAGAACCATCACAGCAGATCTCCCTAAATGTTTGTTTAGTTCTGAAGTAGCAGGAATCATTTGTCACCTCGCACAGCCGCTGTCACCCCTGACACATTAAGGAGAATACAAGCCCAGCAATTTAAGACTGCTGTCACCTAAACATATGAACCGGTAGAAGCAAGTCTATGGAAAAATCAGCATGTCTGGTTAAGCTTCACTACCGACAGATTTAGTTACCCCGTTTGGTAATAAGGTGCATCATCTTCTCGGTGATCTCCATAACCGTACCAGGTGCTATGTGCTACTAGGAGGAGATTTCAGTACAGCCAGATGCCGTGTTGTTAACCTTTATCATTCTTCCTAATTTACCGATTGTGTACTTGAGAAAATATGTTTTGCAGGCTAAGAAGGAGTTGGAGTCATTATTATTTACTAAACACTAAAATGTCTATAATATTTACAGACACTTATGATGGAAAACATGTTGTTGATAAGGAGTCTAAACAGAAATTTAAACAGAATCAACTAATGATGGAACAGGGTGAATACAAATGGATGTGACTGTCCCTTGGTAATTAAGAGATGTTCCCGAAATGCCACTTTGGGTTTTTTAAAATGATGGTTCCACTTGGCAGCCCATCTGGTACTGATTCTAATTGACTGATATATCTGCATCCAGTTGCAAGCATTTGTTTTCCATCTGCTTAATCCTGCTTTTTGACATGAGCATAGATGCAAAAGTTGCCCTTTTATTGAAGTTCCCTCTAAATTTAAAACTGAACAATTGCATAACAGCAGATTTCTATCATTTTGCAGAAAGATTTTGTAAAACAAAGGAATAATCCCAGTTCTTAGATCATTAAGTTTAAAGCAGAAAAAAGATTGGATGCCGTATTGGATATTTGTTTATCTGCTTTGGACAAATAATTTAAAATTTAATTTTAGCATGAACTGATAGAAAACACATTTACAATATTTGACTAGATGTGAATATATGGCATGTATTTGTCCAGTAGTCAATTTACCTATATAGCTATTTAGCCCTGCTTTTTGACATGAAGCTCAGCCTGACAATAGGGATGTATGCTTTAAATAATATAACGATTTAGATAACAGACCTTACGTCATGTTTACATAATAGTGTAGGGTTGACATCGAGGTCCGTGTTGGGTTTGACAGATGGTGAAGCAAGTCATGTAGAGTCCTACTTAACTGGTGAGGCAGATCCTTAACAGACACAAACATTTAGCCTTTAAAATCACCACATCTGTGGCCTCTGCAACTAACTGTCACCCAAATAACCTAGAAAGGGAGTTAGAAGTCAGGGTCGGTGCCCATCCGTTCCTGTCCTGTGCGTCTTGTCCCCTTTGCTGTCCATCCTGTTCCCCCTCCTCTCATATAGTCTTCATTGCCTAGTATGTGGGGGTGTGCTCCCCCAGGCTAAGTAGTTGGCCACTGTTACTGTTACCCCTCCCCTTTGGTGGTTGTGGGTTTGAGGCCGGCTAGAGGCCACCCTCATCTATTGGTCATTATTGTGTTACTCTTAGATGTTACTCTGTGTGTTGGTGCTCTGTTTGGTCTTTCTACAGTAGTTATGCTCTCCGTGTTGCTCTTTCCCCCTCGTCGTTACCTTTTGTTATTTTTGTAGTTAGGTCTCGTTTCTCCATTTGCTTTCGACCCCATGTGGTCCTTTTATTTTGTGGTTCACCCCTCGGTGTTCTGCTTTGTTTAATAAGCCGCTGTTGTCTTGGAACCATAAGCAGATTGTCGCCTTTCTCCACACCATGCCGCGCCACAAGAGTTAGAAGCATCAGGATAACCGTGAAGCGCTGAGAATCTGAGGCGATTTACTCCATTAAGAAAAACGACGTCTTCATATTCTTTCTCAGGCAAAG
Organism: Mormyrus proboscirostris; assembly: GCA_026779585.1. Lineage (NCBI taxonomy): Eukaryota > Metazoa > Chordata > Actinopteri > Osteoglossiformes > Mormyridae > Mormyrus > Mormyrus proboscirostris. The sequence continues at coordinate 12,408,625 of JAODKF010000047.1, forward strand.
TTGAGCAGACATAACAACCTTTTATGTGTGCCAATCTTGCAGCATTAGAAGCATTATAAATACATCTTAGACATACACAATGAACACCATGTCATTAACTTGCTGCACAGAAGACATGGCATCAATAGTACTTATAATTAATATGAAATCAAACATTTCTCACTCATTATAGTGGACTTCCATCTCATATCAGAATCAGTCACAGGGCAACATGACTCAAACACTTGGTTTGATTGACACTATTAGGCCAAGTTGTATATTTTATTTCTGCGGTGGAATGATCTAAAAAATTTCCATGCTTGCCAGAGTATGTTGTGAGGTAGCAATAGTAAGGCTTTAGCTCTGCGCAGACCTGCCGCGTCAGGGGTAATGTGGCTCGGGCAGAGAGGCAGCCTGCGATTGCCGACCACATTTATAAACGCAAAAAAAACGCGGCATTTCCTCCTGGCTGTAATTAGACATATGAAAGACCTTCCACATTACTCCATGTGAACACCATGGTATCTACCCTCAGGATTTCAAGCAAGATGAACATAGCAAACAAACTAATCTGTGCCATTACTTTGCACCCTGAGAATAACCTTGAATGACCTTTAAAAGAATACTTTAGAGACTCTCAAACAGTTGAAAAAGCCTCTTTGAGCATTAAAGGGCTACTCTCAATGTGAGTATAGTGGTATTCACACATTACACTGTAATCAGTAGCAGTACTCATTCACGTTTGAAACTATTTAAAAGAATCTCAGGTAAAGGGTGTTAAATGGCCTGCAGGGGGCGACGAACTCTTGAGCAGATGTTCAGCTTTCTCTGAAGTCTAGCGCAAGGGTGGCCAATCTTATCCAGAAAGGGCCGCTGTGTGTGCAGATTAGATGACTAATTAGAGTGCTGATTGACTGATGAGTACTCACACCTGGGTTTGGACAGCTGACCTAATGGTTTTCCCAAAAACCTGCATACACACCGGCCCTTTGCAGATGAGATTGCCCACCCCTGGTCTAGTGTCACTGGGCTATTACAGTGCAGCAGTATAAGTACAGTCAAGAACCATCAAAACCAGACCAAGCTCATTTGGTGCGCAAGAAGATGGCTTCTTAAGCCAGTGTTTCCCAGTCCGGTCCTCGGGGACCCACAGTCAGTCTTTGTCTTTGTTCCTTCCCAGTTCGCGGCCAGGAGCTGACGCAAAAACGTGGACTGTCTGTAGGTTCCCAAGGACCGGATTAGGAAACACTGCCTGAGACAATCGCCTACGGTTGACCGGCACCGAGGACAGTGCATTAATGTTAAGGTTTGTTATTTTGGTCTGGGTATAAAAGTTAAGTGCTCCATTTAGTGGTTCTCCCGTTTGTTCAACTCAAAAACCCTTCTTTCAGGCCTCGGTGTCGTGATGTGTTTCCGTTCCGCATTCGCCTGGGTAACGTGATGAACACTTGCTCCAGAGTCCTGCCAAATCCCCCATTTCACTTCGTGTTTTTGTTTTGGCTTTATTTTTACTTTACTTTTTTGCAAACAGCCCAGATTTCATTTCGCGGACTTTTCCACCGGCTTCCAAATGTTACCTCTTGACATTTCCAAGTTTTCAAGAGCACGTCAGATGCCGTTTAAGGGACCAGTTAATGGCGACAGCTCCCAGCTGAGAGGCATTCCCTCCCTGCCGGAGCCGACCCTGTTCGTTTTTCACCCAGAGTGACAAAGCTTGCGGCGCAGTCCTGCTTTCCGCCACGGGCCAACGCCCACCCTCGTTTTAACGCCCCCTCTCTGTCGCAAGCCTCCCTTAACATGGCAGCTACCTGATGAAGAGACGCCACTCCAGAACGGCGAAGCCAACAAACCTTCCCGTCGTGACTCTTGTCCTTATTTATGCCTCGCAGCCTCGACAACAGCCTAAAGCAGATGGAGGAAAGAGGCTTGATATGACTTTGACAATTTAATTGTGTCACGGGGGCAACATCCAGGATGGCACCATATGACTCAGTCACTCTATTGCCTTCTGTTCCAGAATATTCCGGAAGGTCTTGATCTCAGGGAATGTGTCCTGCTCAAAAGATTTCTGCCCCCCCTCACCCCCTCCCCAACACCACCACCCATTGGAAGACAGTGTGTTTAATTTCAGTGCCAGAATTTCCGGAAGCTTCTTGTGTTCCTGGAGCTGGACATGAGGATAAGGGAGGATGTCCTGAGAAATGGGTACTTGTGTTGCGTCGACGTGTCCAGATCCACTTTTAGGTCCGTTAAGGTGGCCCAGCAGATGGGCTCCACGCCGACGGGAGACGTGTGCTGCTAGAACAACAGCGTCTGCTGCCTGGCTAATTGGCTGCAAGCTGCGACTCGGAATAGCTCAGCCAATGACTCGGACCGGGGTTAGTACCAAGAGGCCGGAAGCCCGACCTACCCCGGTGGGGTCCTGTCATAGCCAGCGCCGGTCCCCCGCTGGTGACAGGTCAGGTCATGGCGGAAAGCGGAAGGTATGATGCGGGACTAACGCACCCCAGCACCATACTTAGCTGACAGGCTTAATAAACCCAGAAGCTCCCCCAATGTGCCCGTTATGAGCATGGTGCCAGCTGCCAAGGGAGGCTGGGGGGCGTCCTCAGGGAGGACAAAATGATACAGAATCGCCGCAGATGAAAGTTAGGGGACACCCCCAGCTCGGCTGTGACCGAGCCTCTCCACGCCGACTGAGTTTTCTGCCCCCCTCCATGCACCCTTCATGACTTCAGCACCAGCCTTCAGACTGGAATCCAAAGATCACGACATCATGTGCATATCACTGAGGAAGGAAACACACTGTACTGCACTCTTTTGAAGGAGATTATTCGCTGTGGCAGCCTACGCTGAGCCGAACAGATTCTGAGCTGTAGAGCTTTGTTCAGGACCTTCTACAAAAGGATTAGAGAAGGTGGGACAAGGAAAGATTCACATTTATCCTGGAGGAACAGGCTATAGATTAGGCAAACGTGGCCAGATGCAGAAAGCAGGTTTGATTACCAGCATTAACTAATCATTTGTCCTAAAGACGCTACACTACAGTGAGGTACTTTTTTCAAATAGCTATCCATTGAAAAGTAAATTCTTTCTATTCTATTTTTTTTTTTTTTTTTAATTTAACCGTCTTCATGCAAAGTGCTCACATGACCATGGAGCAGGAGGTGGAGAGGCTATGGATTTTCCCTCCAAATGATAAACCATCCTGCAGACCAGGGTACAGCAAGCCTGGCCCGGCTGGCAGAGCTCCAGGCGAAATCACAGGAGCACGGTGTGGATAGAAAGTGCTCAGGACTGCCAAAGGACAGCAGTGAATGTCGGGCCGGTTTCCCTTCTGCATCAGGGAGGCCTCCCCCATGCTGTGTCGTTCGTCATGGCGCCCCCCTCGCTCCCCCCACCCAATTCCTGCCTCTTCTGACTCTCTCTTCTCCAGCTGGTTGATTCCAATACCAAATGACTAGGGCCATTTTCAGGATCCATTTACCCGGCACATACTGCATGAGACAGTAACACAAGCGATAACAAGTATTAATAAGATAAATCATGATAAATCACAGGGTCACATCTAAGCTGTATGCACGTTCACCTTTTTCATCTTTGACAAACCTATGAAGTATCGCTAAAAATACTTGGAAAAAGAAACAGTCTAATCATTTTCAGTAACAGCTTATTCAATTAGGTGCCCAATGATTCAGAACCAATCTAACAAAGTCTTGGGGGTTAGGTAGGGAACGTTCCAGAAAAGGATATCATCTAGCACAAGGAGCCTACACAGCAGGGTTATTCAAATCACGGTCCTCGAGATCCGAGCACTGCTGGTTTTCCAGTTTTCCTTTACCTGTGAGCCAGGTGTGAAGCCTCTGACCAATCAGAATTGGTAATTATTAAACTAACTCCCTGGGAGAACTGAAAACATGGCCTTGATTTGGAATCAAGGTCCAGATTTGAAGAGCCCTGCTATACAGCTAACTGCAAAATAGAATCAGAAATTCACCTTTGTATGTCTTCATATCAATGACCCACATACACATCGAACCAGGTTCTTCACTCTGATGATATGTCCATATATAAAGCTCTGTGCCATCATGTAAATCTGCATGACTGGGGCATATATAAGGGTGGGGCCAAACGGCCCCAGCTGAAACCTGATTGGACCCCAGGGTGCCCCTTCCCTTGTCCCTCACAGATTCAGCATATATCATTGGCTAACGATAAGGTTGGCCCCTCTGTGTGAAATATGGCCCCCCATTGACTAGACAGACGGATGCAAGATTCACATAAATACAGTGGGGGGGGGGGGGCTCCGAACATTCACCTCCCCCACCTCTACTCCCTCTCCCATAAATCACATGGGCGCAAGGACTCCTCTATGTTGATTCCTGAGCAAATCCCTGTAAGGGGCCATTTCACCTAAACAGGTTTTGCTTGTTTATAGCGCCGGCATCCCGCATTGACGGGGAGCCTGGCATCGCCTTCATGTCCTGGACCAAAAGCAACCAGACGGAGGAAAGGATGGCGATCCATTTACAGCAGCTTGTACGCCCACTGTCCCGGTCTCAGATGTGCAGCTCATTCAAACTTTTGCCGGATTCATTTGCAGTAAGGGTGTGGAGATTGGTCACAGAGCATTTCACGCTGAGACAAGACCGGGAAAAGCGGCACAGAGGAGAGCGATCGTTCGCATGCGGACCACGTACACGGGCAAGACTCAAGACTGCAGGATGACATTGATGAACAAAAAGGTTTTGGAGCTAAGTGGAGGCTGACATTGGACTGGTACATCTGAACACATCTTTGGTTCCGACGGGTTTACATTTTTTAATAAATTACCCCATGGGAAATTGATGAAAAAATTGTCATTCATTCAAAAGATGCATGAAATACTGACTCCAGTAACCACATCGTAAACAACTGGTGCTTTGAGTCAGATTTCTTAGCATAATTATGCAATCTATATACAAAATTATGCAGGTACCCATCCATCTTCCTTCAGTTTATCCAGCACAGGGTCTAGAGTCTATTCCACGAAAGCACAGGGCACTGGGAAGGAACACCGTTAATACCAAGCGCATGATGTCGGTGCATCACAGGGCATGCACTTATACGCTACAAAATTAAGTAGAATTCATTAATTATGGAAAGAAGAAACAGAAAACATAATGAAATTGCATATTAATTAATTACAATTAATTTATGGTGAATTGTAATCTATGAAAATGACATACAACTGAAAGCAGGGTCAGCCACTTCCTGGAAGGATTCTGGGATAAGGACCTTGTCCAGGGGTTCAATGGCGAAATTACTTTGCTAATCCTGGGTTTTCGACCAGCAAACGTCTGATCAGAGGCACCAAGACCAAGACCCACCGAGCCACACAATGCCCTCGCTATGCAAGTGGTTCCGTCATGGCACTAGGCCCCGCCATCTTCAGAATGGGGGTGCAAAGCGACTTCTAGAGCACTTGTTCTCAGACCGACTGGAAAATTAGTAACAGAAGGGAAGGGCTCTTCTCTGAGGCACGCGGGTCAAAATCATCTGCAGGCCGAGAATCTCCACAGCACCACTGGGCAAACGTCCGCCCACTATAATCATTTTTTGGCTCTTGGCTTCATAAACACCCCTTCAGGTGGGGAACGGGCGCCCGGCAAGGATTCAAATATTTGAAAAATCATTTTCACGAGAAACATTTCTCCAGAGTTTTCTATCCCCGTCGTCACATTAGTTCAACAGAGACAAAAAAAACAGGACACACATTAATTGCTGCAATAAAAGAAGAAATAAAATCCTTAAGTCGTTCCCCTTCATGGATGTCAGAGCAACTGGTGAGATAAAAAATCTGCAGCTGCTGAGGTCTGATCTTTCCCCTTTAAGGAAGAGGAAACGCAAGCATCACCTGAGTTAGAGCATGGATTATAAAACACTATTCAGAAATGGGGTTTGTCGCTTATAATTCTTTCAAGGCTTTAGGAGGGATGGTGTGTAGAACCACAGTCTGGTGTGTTCATCTTACTGTGCTTAGCATGTGGATAGCCCATTTTAGAATGCCAGTCATGGGGGGGAGGGGTGTGAATTTATGCAGGAGCAGGTACTGTCCAACTGGAAAACCTTACATCCATGCATCCAACGATAGTATCATTTAGTACCCAAGGAATCGGCCTGACTCTTTCATACAGCACTGTGTAACAGTCTCAAGCAGTCAAAGAAAGTGTTTAAGGATATTAATCTGGGTAGCAAGTGTATATTTGCTCAGAGCACAATTTGACATTAGAATAAATGCAAAATAAGAGTAACACAATCAAATCTAGCACTCATTTTGTCTGTTCTCCAAAAAATTACCGATGATCTTGCTAGACAGTTGGATATTGATTAGCCAAACAAGGTGGGGTAGTGGTGTATTGGATGGTGGCTACAAAGACTGGGGTTGACTTTAGAAGAGGTTCTGAAATGGCTAAGCTGACATATTTAGACAGACATAGTCTTACACCAATATGGAGATCATTTAAACCAGGGGTCTCCGGCAACAGTCATGCAGAACCTCAGCCCCGCACAGCTTAGTTCTCTACCTGTTCCACCACACCTGATTCACAAGACCTGTGTGGTGATTAACAGAGAAGTTGAATCAGATGCATAAAATGAGATGAAACCCAAACATGTGCAGTGCTGGGGCTCATCCAGGACTGGAGCTGGAGACCCCTGGGTTAAACATTTTCTTTGACAACTTAAGACTTTTGCAATTTACTGTATGTTTTTGTGAGTTATTATTGATTTAAAATGCAACTAAAATTGAGTCAACGGAAAGGTTCTGAGTGGGGGAACCCAGGAGGAGTTGTTTTTAACGCTGGAGCAAGAAGCATAAACCAAGTAGCTTCATTAAAAATAGTGATATTTAGAAAACACAACTAGCTACTGCCCCCCTGCTAGGAGGACATGTGACAGCAAAAGGATCCACAGCCATGCTAATAAAATCAATCCCTTTGACTTGATCGTTTCATTGGTGTCAATTAACTGAAACAACTGAAACTATTATTGATTTCATAATAATCAAAAAAATGTACTGACTGTGTCATGCAAAGGTCAATTTTTACGCAACTCAACGTGACCTCCAGTCTGTTTAGTTTCAAGCTTTTAAATGATTCCTTCAATTCAATTAGCAGATCAATACCAAAAATTAATTAGGTTCAGCTGTACAGAGCAGGTTGCCTGTACCAGGACAGAGAAACATTCATGCAGACAAAACAGAGAAGGTAAATAAAGAGGTAATGTGTTTGGGTCAAGCCGCCTTTACAAGGCACGTGGCCCCATTTCTCAGGATGACATCAGCGGTCACTCTCACTTTCACCCAGACGCAACATGTGACCTCCCACCTTCTGCTACCCTGACATATGCTGCTCCAGGTATCAAACTAAAGTTTCTGTCCCATATATTATGTATATTACTGCACTGTCCCATATAAAAAATTAAATACTGCGTCTCCTTTAGATGCAATACGGGATGTGATGTATCCCATATTTTTGTACACATGGTTTTATAATATTGATATACTAGTTCAGCAGTCCCCAGTAGGCATACGGACTGCCCCTTTCCTAACTCGATGATCAAATGCACAGTCACTCGCATCCATTTTCCGACGTGCTTCACTGGGGGCAATGGCTTGCGTGCAGGTACTGGGTCCACGTTACGCACTATGGCCCCACCACAGGAACTCCTGCTGTTACATCACCCAGGGAAGCCCTGTAAACTCCCACCTCTTCGAGTGGTTAACAGCCATGCTAAGATGCTTAGGGTGGAGGAATCTGCCAAGCGAAAGGCCACGCAGAGTACGAGGAGCATCGTCGGGGGGGCTACCGCGTCACCCACGGCTATTTCTAACATAGATTTCCATTTATAATCGAAATCTCCAATCAGCCCCCCCTAGAAGCTTTGGGCTGTACGCCTTGCTCTCTTCCCAGGCTGACAACTAGGTGCAGTCAGAACGGATGCGACCGCACGCCTTGAGAAGATACTCGAATAGGGCCTTGTTGTCATTTAACATCTCTGCCATAGATTAGCTACGCCCGCCGATCTCCCCAGCTCCCGCATATTTCACTGTGTCAGCAACAAGGCATGACTTTGCCTGACTGTCATTTTTGTTTTAGATCTGAACAAAAGTAAAGCAACGTGGGTTCCGGAAACGCGCACGCTCGATCGGCTTTTGGAGTCGTTCCCACGTCGTCTGCACTTGCTTTCGACGAGGCTCTTGTGTCGGGTACAGCACTCGCGGAAAAACTAACTCCATCATTCCCAGCAGTGACTTAAAAAAAAATGCGAGGAAAGAACCTGCACAACACAGACGGAACAGTTCAGGAGATACAGGGGGTGGATTTACAAACGCTTTTCATTCCAAGTGCTGATCCGACAACAATTCACCATTTTACCGTGGCGCTCCTTTCACATACGGCAAGTCTTATTTCGACTCCGAAAGCAGACAAAGGATTTTAATAATTTGCAGGTGGAGCCGGCAGTGCTAAGAAACCACATGTACAGATTGTTTGCGGTACAGATTGTACAGATTGTTTGCGGTTTTTTACTTCCGCTGCGTCTGCGTAGGCCTCAAAACAACACAGAAGAAGGCAGAGCCCCAAGCATATTACAGAAAGTGTATCACTTGAGCTTAACGCAGTTCCTGTGGAAGATATTGGCATATCTGAAATTTCAGCACAGTTCCTTGGCAGTTACATTTAACCAGTTACTTACTTGGGAATACATATTTTTCAGACTGGTTTTTCCTCTACTTTTATATGGAATTCCTACTGACTTGGCAGGGGTGAACACTGTCAATTCGTCATCTGCTCTGTTACCCCAGTGACCGTCCATATGCGAGCCGCATCCGAGCATTACTCTGTAGGATGTCAGGGGAGCCTTTTTGGAGATTTCAGGCAGCTGTCAGAAAGCAACGTCGGTACATGCCTCTTCCCGAAACGCCCTGGCGTGAGCTCACCGCGATTCACCCGCGCGAGCTCCGTCACGAGTCAGATCTGGCGTCCGGATTTCAGAATCCTGCGCGGAACCGGATGCAGCCCGGCCCAGCATGCAAAGAGGTGGAGATGTACACCACTGATGGAAATTGAAATGTGAACAGTGAATATGGATCAGCAGGTTTCATCCACTTAAGCATGAAATTGCAGTGACGGGGCATGAAATCAAACCTCTCCACCGGATCGCACCAATATGTTCTGCCATTAGAAAGAGCCCCCCCAGTAAGAGCCATTTCCTGTCCTGGCCCCACCCTCCCCAAACATGGAGGTACTTTTTTGACGCAGTAGAAGGGTCTAACCGGACATTCAAGTCCTCCCTGCAGATGTCAGCGTGATCAAAGGTGGTATCCTGTACACAGAACTAGCCCAAGGCATAAGGAGTTAAGTAAATAATAAACTAGTACTTTATCTATATAATCCCTTTCGACAACAAATGTCACAAAGTGCTTAACAGGAAATATAAAAAAATATATGATATTGAAACATCAGTAGAAGGTTGGCCTTTATAAATAGGTTTTCAGACCCCATTTAATGGAGTCTCACTACTGCCTGATCTGACGACCATGAACTGACTGTTCCACAGCCTTGGGGCAAAAATTGCAAAAGCTCTGGTCGGCCCTCGTCTTAAACTTGGTCCCTGGGGGGTAGGGTGGGGTTAAAAAAAAAAGGCCCTTATTAGAAAGCCTGAGTGTCCTGTTCTGGAAAAAAGTTGGTGCCTGATTGTTCAGAGCCTTATAAGCAATTGAAGAAATTCATATGCTATATTTTACAGGGAGCCAGTGAAGAGAAGCAAACGCAGGAGAAATATTGTGCCCTGAAGCCGATTCTGCTTTATGGCATAGAAGCAGCAGTTTGCATCAACTGAAGTTTCTTCAGAGCTGAGTTTGAGAGGCAGCTGAATAAAGAATTACAATAATCTGAATGAGATAAAATGAGAACATGCATTATGGACTCGAGAAGGATGAGGGGCAAAGCGAACTAAGAGTCTGCTTATGGCCCAGCGGCCACCAGGGGGTGCCCCATCTGACCAGCCTGTCAGGATGGGAAAGGCATAACTAGGTTAATCGAATTTTGCTAAAGGTCCCGAAAAGGGCCGAGCTGGCCCTGCCTATGCATTTGGAGGTAATCACGCTCACTCTGGAATCAAGGCAGAGCAGCAGTGTTCGGTGAGAAACCCTGACCTCTGCTGGCGACTTTGGCACGACACGACACTCTGCACCAACAAAGGCACTTGCATTTATGCCTAACATCCAACAACCACCTCTCGAGTTCCATCAAGTTCTCACTTTCCATGTCATCTCATTAATTCGCTATGACCCAGAACATTTACTCAAGAAAACTGGGTAAATTTCCTCCACCACATTACAGTATCTACAATACTGGGAGTATTAGACCAGTACAGCCCCAACCCTCAAACCTTCAACCTTTAAAATACAGAGTATTGATTCAGTTTGACATGAACCCCCAACCCACCCCACAGACAGCAATGATGGACTTATACGTAGGTTTACAATCAAATTACTTAGTTTATCATATGACTCCAACAGCACATATGCTCTCCCATACATTCAGCCTGTTGATTAAAACTCATGAAAAGTCCTACCTAAAAATCCATGTTTATGTAATATAGGCGAGTATTGAGCCAGCGAGGAATCACAACTCACACACACACACACACACACACACACACACACACACAAAGGTTAGTCCCGGGCACCAATTCACCTATTATACTTTAGCACCTTAAAAAATAAGTAACATGCTATTAATGCTTGTGTAATAATCTTTTCAATAAAAGACAGCCGAGGTCGAAAATCTGACTTAGATCTCAAAGTTCTTAACTGTGATCCGACAGCGATCCCACTTCTCGCAGCCTGCAGTCGGGCTATTTGTCCACCTACAGTCCAAGTCCATGCACATACAGCCTTAGTCTTTGTAATTTTCCCTCAGCACTTCAGCAGGAGCCCAGTCTGCCCCCTGCAGGTAAAACAAACAGATGAAAATTCCGCTTCTGGGCTCGGCAAACAACAGCCGACGGCAAGGCCCATACCCAGCAGCGACGAAGACTAAAGCAGCAGTTATCACTCTACAGGCAGTAGGTGGCGCAGTGGTTAGGGAATCTGAGCGCGCAGCCAAAACGGTTGAAAGGTTATGCTGCGCTGTTGATGTGTTTTATGTATTTATTCATTAATTCTTTTAAGTTTTAAACTATGTCAGTCGAGTTTTAAGCTATGTCAGTCAAACTGGATGAGAGAATCTTTCCCCAAAACACTTTCTGTGTTATTCTCCCTGTTCACCAAAGGTGGGGCTCTGGCCTACATGGCGTCAGGCTGCTATTGCCGGGACAGAGTGCTGGAAGCCATGCAGTGAACATTCATAAGCCCCCCCACCACCACCCAACACACCCCCTCCTGCTTGCCTGCACAGTTGGCATAAATGAATCTTTCAAAGCCAGGCAGTATGACACAGCAAAGAAAAAGTGTTTCGCCACGTACATAATAATAACAATCTGTTACCAACTCCTCCCC
>JAODKF010000047.1:12421176-12455548 GCA_026779585.1 Mormyrus proboscirostris
CCCCCCCCCCCCCCCCCCCCCCCCCCCCCCCCCCCCCCCCCCCCCCCCCCCCCCCCCCCCCCCCCCCCCCCAAGCAGCTGAGAAGGCTCAAAGGAAGATGAATCCTAAAACACAGGTTCGAAAAATAAAAGACTGCAGAAAGGCAGATCTCGTCCTTTATGTCCTTTGTGAGAGTCCGTCCGGCTTTGGACTCCCAGTCAAAGAGGAGCTGAATTAATTGGGCCATTTCCAGTCGATATACCAGTGATGTTTGTTAGAGACAGACCAATCAGACGGCCCATTATGGGGACGCCATTCTCCACAGCACGGCCCTGGCCTTTTGTACGGTAAACACCGAGCTGTTTGAGTTCGAGCCGCCCGCTGAGGCAACAATATCGCACCAAAATTACATGTTCAAGAATGACCACTTAGGTCATTATGTGTTACATAAAGGGTACAAATACAGCACCATGTTACCAGATGTGGCATGTCTACGTTATGCGAGTTATATCACTTTCTGCTAGATATCACTATCTGACTGGCGAAGATTTAGGGTTCACACAAACACAGGGGTCCAATCAACCGTCCCATATTGCAGCCCATCAGCATTCATGTCACTCACGTCATTTCGATCGCTTCTTCACCTCTGGAGAAGCTTAGGTGCGCCATCATTTGGTTGAACACCAGAAATGCAAGCTGAGCTTCTCCCGTGCCGAGAGGAGCGCGAAATGGGGGGGCAATTTTCTTCCACGACCCCCTTCTCATTTCAAACCGTCTCAGTGACGGGGATAAGGTAAGAGCCCTGACGGCCTTGGGATGCGTCCCCACGTCATGCCGCGTGGCACAGTGCCCAATTGCCGCGCATTACCATGAAACTGGCATTCATTAGCATGTCCTGGGCCAGGCTCTTATGTTACCATGGAGATGGCCCTAACTAACCTATAGTTTGGACAGGGGCACGGCCAAAGGCGGACTGAGGGAGGTACTATCTGTTTCTCACTATAATAGGCTGCAATTCAGGCAATTCAGACAATTTTTTGGGCCAAAAGTGTGCGGAACTAAAAATGGAAGGAATTTTGAGTAATGGAATGGAGATTGGTTTAAAAGAAAAGGAAGGCGGCCATTTTGAGTACAAGGGAGACACACAGGGAAACAAAACAGGGCTTGGATATGGGACCATATATCAGGAACAAGGCTTCTGCCCTCAGGCAGAAACAAAACAGGTGACAGCTTTATGTCATGACAATCAGGATCAGGGCAGCTAATCCACTTTGCACATTGCACAACACTCTAGCACAGGAGTGGGTAATCTTATCCACAAAGGACCAATTTTCGCTGCAACTCCCTAATTAGGTCACTAATTAGAGGACTGATTGGCTGAAGAGTCCTAACACCTGGGTTTGAACAGCTGACCTGCAGATTACCCCAAAAACCTACATACATACCAGCCCTTTGCGGATAAGATTGCCCACCTCTGCTCTAGCATATTACTACTAATAGATTTATTTTCATACTTATATTAATGACATATATTTATAATTTATTCAGCTACATCTTCTGTTATATTTCATCCATAAGTAAGACCTCTACGGCGGAGCCTCAGGACCAAACGCCAGCCCTGCTTTCGCTTTCGGAGCCGGTTCCCCTGGTCTCTCCACACGCGTGTGTGTAGTGGTTACATACGGAGCTTCCTGGAGGATGTACACAGCAGTGGCAAATGTCCTCTTCCAGCTAATGCTAAACAATGTTTACTTTCCAAGCTTGGCGACATGGATTCAGTGAAAAATGTGCTCGGTAAGCAGGATTTTTAACCACTCGAGGTGAACGGCAAGTGTAGAAGTCAGAGGTCAGTCTGTTTGTGAAAGGGGGCGCATGTAAAGCTGCCAATTAGCTGATGACCCCTTCTATGACTAATGCATTGTATTATTTATCTATCACAGGAATCACAAGAGTGGAACTGCTGATAAAAGGACCCCCCCCCATGCTGCCAACGGGACAGGCAGTCTATCATGTCGCTCCCTACACACTGCGAGACTGCACTTTTCGAAAGTCAGGAAACATTATGCACTGCAGAAAAAAAGGAGGTATTTGCCATGTACCTGCAATTTGTTTTCCCACCAAAGACAAAGCTTTATTTCTAAAATGTTCTAATTTAATCGGTGTGGGTCATCTCATAAAGCCTGGCCCCAAGGGGCCCCTGGCACATCTATAGGGGCCCTTTTCAATTACTACTCACTTGTTAATTTAATACGATATAACACCTTGCATTTCCAAAGCTCCAATTGCAGAAAACTTTTCTCCATTTTTTTTTTTTTTTTTGGCGGGCCCATCATTACAGTTACTGCAGAAAGCAGAGCCCGGCTGTGTAGAGCACGGCTGGCTGTATAGAGCACGGCTGGCTGTGTAGTGCACAGCTGGCTGTGTGAAGCACGTCTGGCTGTGTAGAGCACGTCTGGCTGTGTAGAGCACGGCACCAGGCACACAGACGAAGGGCTCAGGATCTCGCTTCCTGTCAGCTGTCATGATGGGAACATCGCTCCGGCATGCTGAGGCTTCCTGCAGGGATTTCTCTCTTTTTTTATTACCCGTGGATGGCACTTGTCCTGACTCCCCCAGCACTTCAGCATTTTATCGACACAACGGACCAAACCAAACACGTCGGCGATGCACATAGCCTGTGCTCGATCCCTAAGAGCCGGTTTGTGGATTTTGACCCCTCGCAAACCATCACAAGCGCGGCAAGGCACCAGGCCCAGGTGCGACCAGGAGCCACATTTTCATCTCCCCGAGCCCAAAAAAAAAAACAAAAAAAAAAAAAAAAAAACACAGATCCTGCAGATTAGCACCCAGGAGCTCATGCAGCACTGAGCACGACGGCTTAAATCACAGCGCGTCCCTGGTGACCCCCCTGCAAATACGACGGATGAGACAGCCAGCCGAGAGGGCTGCAGGGCTCCAGCCGGGCACAACTGGGGGGGGGGGCAGTACTGCTTCTAAAATCAAGTGGAAAGTACATGTAGTCACAGCTTGCCACTAGGGGGCATTGTGGTTAGAAAATCTAAATCCAGTCACACATAGCACACATGGTAAAGCTCATTCCGCTTGACACATTTCACCTATTGAGTGGATTTATGCTACACTGTGCAAAGGCAGGTGTTATGTAATATTCTAGCAGGAAATCGCCTTATAAGGCCCCAGTTCAACCTGCCAACTAAAAATATAACTCTGATGAAGAATTGTAAGAATGCTTTCTCAGGACACCTCCGCAGTCACTGGCTGTGCGCCCCCACCCCATCATAAAAAGAAAACTGAAATATAATAGGTTAGTTTAATCGTGCAAACTAGTCAGGGACTCAAAGTATGCCATGAAAAGTCAACTACATGGCTGGCATATCGCCAAACCAAGAGCAGGGCCAGGTGAGCACCAAAAAAAATAAAAATAAATAAATAAATCAAATCAGCCTGCACAGGCGGAGCTTTAATCGAAAGCCGGAAAAGCAATTGGTTCCCAAGGAGAAGGGGGCGGTGTCTAGTGATGAGCCCGCCTGACCATCCCAATCCCGACTTAACCCATCAGTACTATGGCCAACTAGTGTCTCAGGTCCGAGACATTGCACTAAACGACGAGCCAGGTCTGTCCCCCTTAGCTTGCCTCTCACGTTCTGTTTGTGCTCCTGAATGGGCGGGCTGTGATTTCTGGCTCGGTGTAGCCAATAAGCATCATCCCTGATGTCTCAATGGCCGTCAGACAGCTGTGATCCATTAAGCACTCACTCTGCCTCCGTTGATTCACCCTCACCCCAGCAGCAGAGCTCAGCAAACGATGATCCATTTTACCCAGAAACGCTTACCTCGTTTGATTTGGGCGTCCTACACCAAGGCCAGCGCACCGTGTTCGCCAGGCGGTCCCATATTCCTCTGGCATCCCCTCGAACCAATACCCAGGTGACCCCCAGACTCATTGCATCTCAAGTTCATTCTTTGCAGGTACGTCAACAACACCAGTCTTGCCTAGACCACACATACGATCTTTGCGTTCTTGGTAGAGACACACCCTTGGTGTGCAGAAAGGGGAAGAATATAAATTAGGGTCCTGTGACAAATGCTGTTACTCATTGGCTAAGTCAAGTGTCAATTTAGCCAATCAGGAAACACTGAGAAGTTCCAATATTTAACTGGCGTTTTGGTAACTGCAGAGGAAACACATAGAGACAGAATGTGTTTATATTAGGGAGCATTGCCATCATTCGTTCCAAGACTCTAGTTCCCACTTCTTTGCCCGAGATCTAAATTCCGTTTGCATTCTCAGCCTTTTGCTGGACAAAACGCCGATATGCCGCATCTTCAGGGGAACCGGCTGGAGCCGCGATTTCATCAGGGTCCCCAACTGCCGCAGGCTGTAGGCCTCATTGTGAAAAATACGGACACACACACAGAGAACGGCATACGCACGCGCGCACACACACACACACAAACACAGAGAGACCGGCATACACACACATGCGCGCGCGCACACATACACACACGCACACACACACAGATACACACAGATAGAGGGACACTCAAACAGACACACATATACAAACATGCTCTTCTGAGTAAACAGACCTTCTTGACTCCATTCAATACTCAGGATAAAAGGTGAACGTCAGCAGGCCCCTTCAGGAAAGTTCCATACTTTTAGGCGACAGCTGGGCCACTGCGACGGCTGGCAGGCGTGTACGGGGGACCGTGTTCCTGTGCAAAGCAAAGGGAGTGATGGCCACACGCCGCTCAGCCGGCTAATACGACATCATTAGTTAATATTTGCCCATAATTTTTGAGCTACAAAAACGAAGCAGCATTTTTCCCCCCAGCTGGCTGTCAGATACATTAGAGCTGATGCCTGCGCCAGGCTGAGCACCACTGTGCCCGGCTGTCCGCGTGCCACAAGTGCATTGTGGGGAAAAAGCAGCTTCCCTTAGCGAACATGAGGTGATTACTCCTAACTGAAATATATCAAGGGCAAAATTATTTCGCTAATTGGTTATATTGTTCCTGGCGTAATGAAAACCGAAACGCTAAACAGGCCTGTCGGTTTCGATCCTGGCACTTCCCACCTCACCTGCTCCAAGAGGCGAAAAAACACCTTTTTTTGTTCTTTGCTTGTCGAAAGCGTTCACCAGGACACCCGAGTGTGACCAGTGGATCTCACGTTGGAGCACCGGGAAAATTTTTGCCACACTGCGAGCCTCACGCACAGCTGCGGCCTTTGTGGTGTAATTTTGGATTTTGTCGACAGATATCTGCAATTCTGCAGTTTTAATGAGCCCCACGATGAAGGCTAAACAGGCTTTGTGGAGGGGGTGCGTATGAGGGTCAGGAACAGGCGATATGCTGGATGCATAAAGAGTATGTCAGTAATGGGGAGCTGGAGGGCCGGAGCAGTGAGAGGTGAGGGGGGGGGGAGGCCAAACACCATGATACTCTTCAGCTAGACCATCCATTCTAGGAAATGTAATCAGTCAGGGAGCTATGGCGCCCCCTGGCTACATCCTGGTTCTATAGCCCCTGAGATTGTCTCAACTCATGCATTCTGCAAAACATCTGTGTTCACACACCCACACACACACAGACACAGACACACAGCAGACAGTGTGGACACAGTCTGCAACATACTGAATACAGTACTCACACGTTCTTACACACAGATACACTATGTACACAGTAATTCCCTTCACTTACACTGGGCATAGCTTTCTCTCTCTCACACACACACACAGAGTTATGCTAAAACACTTCTTACACATAATAAAACACATTAATTGCCTCCACACACACACACACACACACACAGTGAAAATGCAGAGCCCACTTCTGTATGAAGACCGGAGCCATAGGAATGGCGCCCCCTAGCTGTCAGGTCAAGGGCAAGAAAGGAGAGCAACTGGGGCCAGGAGGGACCACCCACCGGCCGGGTGACTCACCTCTCCTCTCATAACCACCTGCGGAGGACAATTTCAGAACTTCACGACCGAAGCAAATTTCACGAGAAAAACGGATCCGTGGAAAAAGGCCGACATGGGAGGTGTCAGTGCTAATGAGATAATCAGTCTGTGAATTCGCAGGATTAATTAGCTGAGAGTAAACTGAGCCTCTGGATGAAGAGCCTCATCTCAAAATAAGGTAAGGAGCCTTCCGGAAATGACCCGACAGCTTCACATCAGTGGGGAAGGGGGATTATATGTAAAAACAAAAAGTTAAATATCAAAACGACAGAGAAACGGAGCCAAGGGCCATTTCTTCAGACTCCCCCTTAAAGGCTCTGCGCTCTGCATACTGAGCAGTTTGGCTTCACCGCGCCACATTAGCATTTGCATTTCAGTCGCTTGTTATGCTGCTCCGATGCCCGAATTCCTTAATACGTCCTTTCAACAAAAACGGACGCGGACAGGAAAACAGACTCACAGGAGAGCGGGAGCGCTATGCTAATGGGCACAATGAAGCGGGATGGAGAACAGCGCCCCCCCCGAGGGCGCACAAGTGAAGTGCAAAGGTGTTCAGGCTGGGGGGCATGTTATTTTACGATCAGGTGCACTGAACCAGCGTGGCCATGATGCTGGTGTCATTGCTTGAGATGCGGGTCTTTAGCTTAGCAGGCTAATCCTTCACACCCATCGGTTAGATCCCCAGTTGGCGGGTCCCCAGTCGCAACCAGTTTGCAAATAAAGGCAGGAGCGCGGCTAACTGGACCGTCAAGCCCCCCAGTTTTCACCAGAACGACGCGCATGGCCACATGGGTCTATACTATGCTGTTTTATTTCCCTGTGGTGTTAATCTGGAGCAGTTTAAATCCCCACACAGATCAGGTCGCTCGTCGAAACCAGTGGCGTAAAGAGCACATGGCATGTAAGCTGCTTGAAATCAGGCAGGTAAACAAACAAATGTGAGGCACAGAGCCTTTCCTGCCCCCCTGAAACATACAAACCCAGCCTCAGTAACGGGGATATTTACATCACCTCTCCTTACTTTCCTAACAGCGTGTGCTTGCTTTATAGGAGTCTATTTGGCTTACCAGGGTGCTCAATGCCATCTTATTGTTCAACTAGCAAACTTGTCTAGAGCACTACCAAATATGAGGTCCACCCTAAGACCCGTCCCATTGCATCGTGGGAAATGTAGTTATTCAGCATAGCTGCTCCTAAGGCATTACGGGAGACAAAACCCGCCCGGTACAGTCAGTCAACCTCAATGGGCTTTAGCGACAGTCCCAGTAACTTTCAGGGGCTTAGACATAAACTTATCCTGAACTTTCCCCCCACGGTCTTCTGTATTTATTATTAAATATTTATCTGCTTAGGAAAATGGATTCATTGAAGGACAAATGGGGGAAGAGCAAGATAAAAAATTCAACAAAAAGGAATACGCGAGAGTGAAACCCTGAAATGCAACGCAACAGGAACACAGTCCTCGAGCTTCCTACTGAACACACTGCGGCTGTTGTACATTGAGGAGCACGTCGAGGTTATGGGCCAAAGCTTTAAGACAGCTGAGGGATCGTCTTTGGGACTCTTTAACTGTTATTCTTATTTAGTACTTTTTACTAGAGGACATATTCCAATCTGACATGTGGAATTTAGCTTGCAGTTATTCCTAAATTCAGCCTCCACAAGCCATACGGCAGTACAACAGATGAGCCCGATCGGGAGCTGTGCTCACACCCGCCCGACACGCTCCGCGCTGCAGCTTCCAGACCCCCTCGTACTACCGCTGCCGCAAATTTTTCCACCAACTGTTGTGAGAGGTTTCCTAGCTCCTGGTCCATAACCCCACATAAATAAAAACAGAGTTATCCATGAGACGGGGGGGGGGGGCAGCCTGGAGTCCCATCCCCCGTGGGGGGCCCGGCTTTGAGAAGGTCTGTTTTGATGCTCCTCTCGGCGTGGGTGGAAGGGTAGGTCCTCCATTCACCCCCCGGCTATACGGGGAGGGGGAAAAAAAAAAACAGAGCAGAGAGTCGGGGTGAGTTAAATATTTATTCATCCTGCATTGCCCAGGGACACAATTATGCACAACGATGCAAATACGGGTCTTTCAGAGTCCAGCTCTCTCATATTTCAGAAATAGCTTGTGCAGACTGCACCATTTGTGTTCTCTCTCTCTCTCTCCCCCCCCCCCCCGTCTCATTCTCTCTGCCCCTCTTTGGAAAGATCAAAATGAAAGATAGAGAGATAGAGGGATGAAGCCAGGAGGTGCGAGGCCACCCTCAGCGGGCATACGCAACGGCAGCGGGCTCTTGAGAGGAGACTCGCTTCTGGCTACTTCGGTACCGCGGGGATGTGATGCTGAGAAGTGGGAAAACGCGGACGGGGCCCCTCTCCACTCCGTCAGGTCCCTGTCGCCCCAGGAGACACCCACCATCTTAGGCTGGAGAGCCAGCGGGGGAGGGCCGGCGGGCACACGCGCGTGTATAAACGGTGTGATTAACACAATCGCCGACAGAGAGGACTGAGAAACGCAGTGGCCTTGTAAATGAAATGATTCCTCATTAATTTTGCAGCGGCTCCTTCAGGCCCAGTGGGGGAAAATTCCAGTTCCCAAGCGACGTCCATTTATATCCCACGCGCCAGAAGAACCCACATCACACCCAGAGCGTACATTTCAGGCACACTGACCGGCTGAGAAATAGGACTCTTCAGCCTTTTTTTTCCCCCTGTGGTGCACAGCAAGTTATCTGGGAGAGTTGGTCGGATCTAACCCACAGAACCAACAAGGTGGGATTGCTTAGTGCCCATAGTTGGAGAAATTTGGCTGCGATTGAGGTTCAGTCCAGACAGTCACCTGATCCTGGGCTTGTGCTGCTTTTTGTCAGATGAAATACAGGAATCCTCTCCTCTTTTGTCTCATGACATTCTTTCTTTCCCTCCCCCTTTTTATCCTCCACCATTCTGTATAAATGATGGGACTATGGATTGCCACGCACTCGTCAAGTGCCTTAAGGTGACACTGCTGTGAATGGCGCTATATAAAAATTAATTGAATACAACTGATATCCTTTCATTGACGACGTTCATCTTACAACAGCCACGGTACCTGATCATTCTGTCACCCCCGAGATACATCCCCAGTCAGAAGCCCTGGGCATCTCCTTCCAAAAGACCGTCAACATCAGAGTTCTCAGGCTGACCCCATACTGCCCCCCGGAGTACGAGGACTGCAACGCGAGCGGTACTCCCCGACACATATCAAGTGCTAAAGCACGAGTACAATCACAGCAGAGTGTGCTCTAAAGCGATCCCAGCGGATGAATTTATAAACCAGTCCTAGCAGTAATAAAAACAAATCAGCCTCTGATGAGGGAGAAATATAGATTTTCTAAGCCAACATGGGGGAAAAAAAACATTGAGTATTGACCACCAGTTTAATTGCATTCTAACTTCAACTCTTGCAAATAGAGTCTAATTTAAATAGAATTCGCTTTAAAATACTTGAAATATCATTTTTACTTATATTCTTCTTCTTCTTCAATAACAAATTTCCCTCAGGCATGATTATTACTCAGGATGCTTAAAAGGAAAATTCCGGAAAAATGTTAAGGTCATGCAGCACTCTTCAAATGTTCATCGTCAGAGGAACAATTTGTAAATAAAACATCCGAGTTCAAAGCCACAAAAAAAAAAAAAAAAAAAGATTTATTTTATGGTGTTCGGGACATACAAGATTTACTTGCAGCTCATATTGTGTAGAATGTCCTCATGTGCGACAGCCTCCACGTTCGGGATTATCAAACCAACATCTATCACCTTGCCTGCTGAAATGTTTACATGTGCACATTCTCACAAACCTTCCATTACCTCCAGTCATGTCTCACGTAAACTGCAGGTTCAAATGGTTCTAATTTCCATATCCCCAGTCATAGTAGTTTTAATGACAAGACCCATGACAGCAGCGCTTTGTTTATCCACAGGAAGCAGCTGGACGTTCCACACTGGTCTCGTTACCCTGGTGCGAGATGCTTTCGTTTAAACGCACCTATCCGGGTTTGGAGCAGAGTACAGGGCACAATAATTATACCTCGGCAGTTCCATACCATTCCAGTCGCACTCATCGGCATTGTTCTAAACCCCTCCCCCTATACCAAGCCACACCCCCTCTACCAAGTCACCACCCTGTACCCACTTTCCAAGGTATTCTCAAGTACTGTGCCACTCTCCTATTGTACCAAGCCATTCCCTTATGTTCCAAGCCACTCCCGTGTTCCAAGCCCCTCCTTTATGTTCCAAGCCACTCCCTAACATTTTAAGCCACTCCCCCGGTCTCTCAGGGTCCTTCCGGAATTCTAGCATGTCTAGTTCAACGCAAATCCCTGGCATGTACCCAACAGCAGCCAGACCAGGAGTTTCCCGAAGTGAGAAATCATTGGCATAAAGGCATCAGAAATACACCAGGCATTCAGGAAGGGGAGGGGCAGCATTAAGCTAACAGACCAGCTTAGACGCATCCATCCCAGTCAGATGTAAACTACCGAGAGGTTCTGGGGGCCACTGCAATTTGCTCTGTGGCTGTCCAATTTGTGTGGCAGGCAATAGGAGTACTAGCACATGCCTGCTTTGAATGAGAGCTCCATACAATATGTATCAAATACTAAAACCACCAACATTGGTCAAATGCACTCAATATAGCTGCCTGGTCCCAGCTGGCAAAACGCATGATGAATGGCTGTGCAGGCGCTGAGCCTGAGAACATCCACAACCACTGGGACAGCTCTGCTTCCGTAAGAATTTCTGTGTTGCAAAAACATCCGTCCTAATGATGACTCTTATCTTAGCAGAGGCTATTAGCAGGGGCTAACAAGTAACAGCACAGGGGGGATTTTAAACTCTTTCCATAAGGGTAGGAAGAGGAGGAAAAGGAGGAGCCAGACAAAAAAAAAATCAGGACAAGCACCCAGCCCTCCATAAAACCACACTTGGCCCACCCACCCTTTCCTGATCAGCCATCTAAGACCAATCATAATTCACCTGCTGCTGAGGGGGGGTGGGGCTTAACAAGCAGTTTGGCGGAACAGCGCTGCCCCTTGCCATCTGCACTTTGCCGACCCCCCAAGGAGGCCATGGTGTAGCCCCCTAGTCTTTCATTAGTGGAGCAACAAGGCTGATTAAATGCTACCCCCCACCGCCACCACCTCGCTCCCCAGCTCCCTGTGGCCGGCCCGGGCTAATCGATGACTCGTAATTGGAGCCGCAGGGAAGTGGCTGCCCAGGCAAACATTGACGAGAGTCCCTCTAGTGTGAAATAAAACAAATGAGGGTCAGGGGAGGGCACCGGGGGGGGGGGGGCTGGGGCAGCTCCGGCCTGCCGCCGCACCCCTGGTCAGTGGCCTTCTCTCAGCACATCAAAGTCTGCATATGGACCCTTTTAGGACCACGACAAAGGAGCATCAGTGAAGTGGGACTGCAAGGATATTGTTCTCTCTGAACAGGTACCATAGAGAACCACAGTCACGGAGTTAAAAGGCGGCAGAGGGTGAGAGAGGGCACTGTGGTCATTTGAGCAGCTTAAAACACAAGATTCTGCAAAACCCCCCTTTTTTACAAGACCCCTTTTTACTGGTATATATTCAGAAACAGTTTTGTTTTCAAGAGAAATTATTCATTCAGGTACCACTTCATACTAAGGGCCCTATGCAAGACTGGCATACAGCATAATTAATACCACTCATGAACATTTATTCAAAAAGTGTTATGAAGCTGCTGCTTCACACAGAGAATAACACCCAGAAATCTGCGGCTGCTTTGATGATGTTCATGTGCCGAGTGATACGGTGGTGGTTCTAGTCCATTTCAACTGGGGCCAGCGGTTCTGTTGGGGGGGGCAGATGCATTTGACCTTAATGTCCTTCGAGAATTACTCACACTAGATTGGCAGCATCAAGAAGCAAAACATTTTGAAAATCGATGTTATTTATGCAATGCGGTCACATTTTAGTTTTTACAAATATTTACTTAACTGATTTATTGTTTACACTGTCTTGCTTCCACAAGCTTTTCTATCGTTAACTTCTGTTGACCACACGGAGCACAAACCTTCAAAGTGCTTACGTTTGGTTTTTGCCTGTTCCCGGCGAACAACATTTTAGCCCACATATATAAATGTAAATAATAATACATTTATTTCTAACCCAAGTAGCATTCATATTTAAGGGGGTACAAGGGGGAGGCATGCACGTTGTCACGGGGGCACTGCCCCAGTCCCCCCCCAAACCCGCCCCTGTTTGTAGGATGTCTTATGTATAGCCTTTTATTTGCTCGATATCCGCACATGCAGTAAAGAAGCTGTATCATTATTTTTGAAATTCAAATACAACTCGCTCTCATGCCAGCACAAAAGCCATCAGAAACACACATTCTGAAAGGCAGAAAATGCGCGAACACAGCGGGTTAGCACAAAAAGGCACCTGGGGACCGAAAATGATTTTGAGCCTGATTTTGTTACTCGTGGAAATTCATACTGGAAATAGAGAGAGACAAAAACGGAGTGGCTGTGTTTTGTTTTGTTTTTTTTTTGGTATCTGTATCGCGTATGCAGATTTAAAACTTTTGCCCTTGACTGTGCGCAGACACTAGAGGGGGCTGTGTCAAGTCATTTGTCCAAGGGAATTTCATTCATTCAAGAGCTTCAGGATACCTAAAATCTCACTACAAAGGGAACCTTAACATGTAAACAAGCAAAACAGGCCAATTGTTTACTTAGGACTGTTCTCACTACTTTCGTGATAGTGAATATTGCTCTATTTGTTCTTGCTTTAGTGTCTTTGCCGTGTAAGTATAGCTTAACTAAAATCTTACTGCTGACATCTATGTTGGTTGTACAGACGCATGCATCAAATCTACTGGTGACAGACAGAAATTCATGTATGCATTTAAACCAATCGCTTTTTTTAGTTCAATTGATTTTTATAAAGGCCTACCTTTCGCCATTACTGCCCAAGAGCGTTTTTCTTAACAGAACAACCCTCTTTACATCGGGCTAGACAGGGATCGTAATACCCAGTCATTAATATTCATGAGAATATAATCACAGTCGTACATTATTCATAAACTGTCCCTCTTTTACTACTGCTGAACTATGTAGCAGGACGTGGTCTAGTGATGCTTTGCAGGCTATGCCATATTTAGGGTCAGCAGATCGATAAGGGTTTTCGACAAATTCGTCTCGCAAGTGTGAACTGATCTCTTTAACCCGACAGTCAAACAAACCGGTGAACTTAACCAAGCAGAAGGACCTCAAACGCAAATAAGTCGCAACATTTGCATCTGCCTATGTAATGAAGTCTATTAAGCGACATTACTTGATATATTTCACCGAATATTAAAACAACAAATGCTGTAACAAGTAGGCCTAGCTATCTATATCATGAACTGTAACTAAGTGTAATAAAATTGAAATTACCTTTATCTCTGTTGGGTCCATGGGATCATGCTGATTTGGCTCTTACTTTACATCTGTTTACGTACGTTCCTGTTTTATTGATCTGCTACTGTGATTTTTATGGTTGTCACTGAATCATTGCCGCCTCGTTTGATTCACTTACTTGGGGGTAGCTTCAGATGAGAGGAGCGGGACATCATATCGGAGCAGCCACCAGCCTAAGAAAAATAACGCCAGCTGCAGAGAAACCTAATTGATTGTCTGGCGAAATGTTTCGTATTTTCAATTACTGTGCAAAACCACCCGTCAGTCATCTAAATTATCTGAACCATAATGTAATTAAGGTCCGTTAACTGGTTTGCCTGTAAATTATTTATATCTAGCCATTTGTGCTTCAGAAGATGATTATTCGGCTGAAACGTGATCCTGTGTTTCCCTATTGTTTTTCAAGGTTATGACACTCGGCCGAATCTAATACGTTGTGACAAGTGACTGTACATTTGGCCGGAGAGTTTTCTGAAAGTGTGATCGCTCCTGGCAAACTTTAAAAAGAGAAAACGTTTGGCAGTGTACCTTGCTCTGCTAATCTCCTTAGCAAAAGTTGGTCGCATTTCTCCTGACAGGCATGCATCCACCCCAATTGACGCCATTCACGGGGAGCGGGGGCGTAATCTAACCACCCGGCGCCTGCATTTGATCTCCGTCCTGCTTCTTGGGTTCAATGAGACGCTTCATTAGTTTTAATACGCGAAGCGTGCCAAAAGTGTCAAGCCTAACCAGGCGACCTTTCTTGGTCCAGGAGCGGACTGCGCTCGCTTTACCGCGAGTACATTATTGTTAAGATGACGGGGTGTCGAGGATGAGTTTTGGGGGGCTGCGGGTAGTACATTTAATTTAATGAAAACGGCGACCCCACTGGTTTCTGAGCACCGGTTAATTGGATTATGTTGGGCGCTGCGGATATGACCTGCCAATTACTCTCCATGCGCCAGTTAGTGGGTGTAACGCTTTCCAGACTGTGAAGGCCAATACGACTAATCCACGACCTCCCATTGATAATATTTAACATTATATATTATATACATATGGCATTTGTAATAATATACTATGCTATTATCCAAAGACACGTCCTATAAAATATTCCTCATTCACGAATTTTTAAATGTTCTTTTCCCACCCAAAATCTAATTTTCGTAACAGTGAATCTATACATTTTTTTTTTCGTTTATATTATTCAGACACGAGTAGCGTAAAATGGGCTGGGTGAAGACAGTGAGCAGCGAAACCCGTCCAAAATTAATAAACTCCCACTGATTACTTTCTCATCATAATTAACTGTGTACACTTTTTAAATGTTTTCTTAAATCTACAGCGCATAAAACAAGCGCTAATTAAATAATCCAAGAAGTTCCACTCGGCAAATGTGCCTACAAAAATAGAGAAGCTGTTCTTTGTGCAGTCAGGGTTTCCCTGTTGTCTTAGTTGTAATGAAGCCTACCCCCCTCGGTGCCATCTTCTGGCTTCTGGGTTCTTCCACGCACCGTTGGCTGCAATGCAAACGTACAGAGCGAACGGGTGGCCAGCGTCCAGTCAGGGAAACCACATGTGCTCAGTGATCACTGAGATGGACATAATCCACTTTTGATGAACTCAGTTAATAGACTTCCCGCTGTCGTTATCAAACGGATTTGCTTCTATTCGTCTCCAGCACACGACCCACACCACGCCCCCCTCGCATTCTTACACGCTTGGCGTTTGTCAATAAAATGCCCCCCTTGCGCCCACGAAACTTTAAAGTTTCCGTAAACTAGGAAGCGCGCGGAGTTTGCGGGTCACCTTAAGAAGATGCCACGCCGCAGAAGTTCCACAACGCCGTGCATTGTCCGGGAGACAGTTAGTGCCTATAATAAAAGTGGGCAAAACCCCCATCGTTTAGACCTCCAGAACGAGTCCACTGTCCAGGCTCTTGTGCAGTCCAGATGGATGGATGCGAGAGCGCAGTGTGATCCGTGTATAGTGGAGCTCCGGCTTCCTGGGATAAGTGGCTACATCGACCACGATCCGGGCGCCATAGACAGGGCTCAGAGGAGGCGTCGCTTGGCCGCCAATGCCAGGGAGAGGAGGAGGATGCTTGGGCTTAATGTGGCGTTTGACCGACTGAGGAGCGTCATCCCGACCCTGGAGAGCGAGAAGAAGCTGTCCAAGTCAGAGACGCTGCAAATGGCGCAAATCTACATCTCCACCCTCAGCGAGCTCTTACAGGACAGGGGCTGCGGCCCAGACATCAACCAGCAGAGAGCCAGAAAAAGTGCATTTTCCGAAGACCTGCGTGGGAAACACTCGGAAAAGGACGTGAATGTGGAGGAAACGTTTAATAGCGGCAAGACTGGCAGCGTTACGGACAGTACGGAGCAGCCGGGCGGCGATCTTCTGAAAACGGAGTTAAAAGACTTGATAAGCCTCTGGGAAAGACCCAGCGGCACCAAGTGAGAAAAGCCACGCCGGTACTTCACTTTTGTAAGCAGCCTTTGTATATATACACACACGTGTTTGAAATTCTTGAGATTTTTAAAATTGCCATTTTTATATAACAACATAGTGAATCAAATGTAGTGATTGACAATGTATTTAATAAAAGATACTGCGGTCCACCACTGGATTTACTGTTGTTTTTGGGGAACTTTGTGCAGAGAAGCCTTTAAGGTCAAAAGCAACACACCAAGAAAACAAACGGAAAACTCGTTGTGTATTGAAAGTAGCAATTTTATTGGAGTTAAAATTATGTACAGGTAATCAAAGACATAATTCTTGAAATTGGTACAAAGTTCTTCCTGCAGTTGGCTTTGTATACTTTTTTATTGTACTTCAAATGACACAACTGAGAAACTGTATAAAATAAAAATAGGATTGAATTCAGAAAAGTAGTCTACGATTACAACTTTCAATTGCCGGTATTTACAGAACTATTTACATTTTGCTTTTTCCCATTCATTTTCAGATTCGTAGATTAATCTCTCGTAAACGTCAGTGTCTACCTCAGTTTTACAAATACGAGCGAATCAGCTGCTCCTGTGAAGGGGGCTTGAATTGGCCCAGAGTCTGCTATGAATACAAGAGGCAGGACATTTGACTGGTTCCTTACGAAATATATCTGCTAAAACTCAAAGCCGAACAGGGCCTCAACAGGGAAGCAACACCACAAGGTTTAAATATACAAAAGGAGTTGTTAAAAAAAAATTAAATTAACAAAGGTTCTAATTCTGATTGGGCACGGGCGACCCCCCCCCCAAAAAAAAATCCCCAAGACACAGCAGACCCCTGTCCTTATTATGTTAACCTCCGGTGGGTTTTACGATTAAACTCAGGAATAAATCAGCTTACTGCGCATGTGCGGTTGGAACCTACACTAAAACGGCGGCAAACTAAATGCATATCAGAGTGTAATACATCACAGCTCCCTGCAGAACCCTCGAACAGAGCCTGCATTTCACTAATATATTAAAATAAAAACATTTAAACAAATACTACCCCCCCCCATAAAAGAAAAGAAAGTAAAATTCAAACAGAGAAGACTGGGTGAGAGGAGACTAAAGCATCATGGGACAAAAGTTAAATTCAAGTGCTTCAAATAAAAATATGAATGGTTTTCCAGTCCTGCTGACGGTTTTGTTTCTGGCATTCTGTTTTGTGGTAAGAGTAAAGGCATACGGACAACACTTTGAAACATGTTCTGTGGGTAAGCATTGAGGGGGGGGGGGGGGTAACACAGGGCTGGAGGTTCCCGCCATGCAGGATCCAGGTCCTTTACCAAGCTACGCATCTCATGCTGTGCACTTGCCCATTTCACTCTATTGGAAGAAGAAAAAAAAAAACCCCACACGAGGACCTACAAGCTCCAGACTGTAGAGCATCTTTAACTAACACTGGCTTTGCACCTTAAGATAAGTGATGATGGAAACAATGGGAGATACTCGCCACGGACAGCCAGCTATGGCAGAGGAGTAGCTGCCAGTACGCACATCTGCGGGGCGGCCTGTGAACATCTGCTCCGGAACCATCCGGGGTCACAAGATGAACCCTGCGAACACACCCAGAGTGCTCTTCTCTGACCGAAGGAGCGAGCGCGGAGCCCCGACCGGATCGAGGAGATGTGAGGAATCACCACGCGTGCAGCTGCGCTTGCAGGACAGCAGGGCAGGGCAGGCAGCTATGGGCCAGTTCCAGCCAAGGAGCTCTGGGCACGCTGTCCCGGCGGCAGACGCTGCACGCGACTCTGCAAATTAGCCCGGACACGGGTCACGCGGCCACTTGGACAGGAGGCTGGGCCGACGGGGGAGGTGGGGCCGACGGGGGAGGCGGGGCCGACGGGGGAGGCGGGGCCGAAAGCCCTGCCCCTTCCGTTCTCACTGGTGCCACTCACGGCTGCACGTGGTCGACCGATATGAGCGCGTGCCGCAGTGGGAGGGGGGGGGGCCTTCGAGACCACGAATGAAAAAGAGGAGGTTCGTCAGTGACACCAGACACAGTGGAGAACACCTCCCTCCGTCCTGGACGACTCGCATTAACGGACCTGACGACTATCAATAAGCTACGTGTAGAACGGTTACTGGAAATGGTCATACATACATATATATATATATATATATATATATATAAAAAACATATTCCACTCAACTGTTTTCTCAACCAGTATGACTGACACCTGGGGGAGGGGAGGTGAAATTGAAGGTAAGGTAAGCTGGACATCGTTATTGGCCTCACACTCTTCTGGTGGGGGGACTGGCGGCTGTAATTCTGCCGACAGCAATGCTGCTGCTGCTTCTGTGACAGGTGGCCTCTCTGTGCCCCCCACCCTCCCCGGCGTTCTCTTCCCAGCCAGACGGCCCCGGCTTCCTCCGGCGCCGAGCCCAGCCGCTAACAGTGCTCCAGATAGTCGATGACCCGGGAGATGGACTTCTGTCCCGTGGTGCCAACATCACACTGCGAACAAAAAGAGCGAAGAGGGGGTTTGTCACCACCGTAACACCCCACCCAGGTTGGGGGGGGGGGGGCTTGCAGACAGCAAGATGAATACCGCACACGTCACAGCGCACTTACAGGACAGAGGGAAAGACAGAGGTGGGGTTACTGTGCAGAATCGGGGAACGGACTTCCCCAAACGCACACGGTGGGTCCACCCTTGCGGTAAGAGGCAACGGCCGGCACCACTCACCGTAAGGTTCATGAAATTCAAGAACTTCTTGAGCATTTCTGTCATGATGGAGAAATCCCCTTTGGGTAGGTTCTCTCGCACAGTAGTCACATTCATCTGCAACAGGACAGCAAAGCAGGCCTCAGTCAGTACCCTTCTGCTGACCTTTCGATGTCATTGTCACATCCGGCCCTGAATCCACACCAGGCATTCTGTATGCGAACGGTAAGCTTCCCAGCTGCTCCTGACTTGATGCGGACTGGACGACCTTCATGTGGACGGTGAAAGGCTACAGACGGCAAGATTTACCCCCGTTTATCAATAAGACGGTAAATGACCAAAGACAATCAGTCATAAAACTCCATCCCCCTTAGAAGACCATTGCTTTTAATGAAAATCTGCTGGACTAATAATGTGTAAAAGGAGCCTCATTACGCTACACAGGAAATGACTGTGACAGTCTGCTTCAAAATTTGTAATTTTCTACCAAAGGCCTCCTGAAGGCCAATAAAGTGTACGAAGGAGATTGATGACATCGTGAAGGTCTCATCTGTCAGGGCCGACGAGGAACACGGGCATGACGAGCACAATGACAAACGACCTGGGGGCCGCGGGGACTCCCGGTGGGGAGGTGTCACTCCTAGCACACAGAAGCACGCGATGCAATTCCAAGTTCTTCCTTAACAGGCTCATGACATAGCCGGAGGCCAGGCACCATCCCATACGAGTATACAGCCTCGTATTTAATTTTCCAAGTTCACTTTTACCACGAACGTGCCAAGACGACACAAGGTAAAGATGGCAAAGCGGCCCTGCTGATGAGGACGGGGACTTACGGGACCCCGCAAAGGTGGACGGGGACTTACGGGACTCCCTTGGCAGAGGCAGCCCAGTAACAGTGCGGTGTAGGAGGCCACAATGCTGTCCTCCATGTGCTTCCCAGCGTGCTGCAGAGCTGTGGGCGAAATGGGACGTCAAGCGAGAGCTCGTACCAAACGAGCCGAATGGGGAGTCGCTGAGGGAGGCCCCACCTTTGTTGAGGTCCAGCTCCTCCTCCTCCTCCTCCTTCTTATCTTTCTTGCCGACGTCGTCGTCGTTCTCGGACGCCACCCACTGGATCTCGCCGGACGTCTCCTGCCACTCGCCGCTCTGATCCAGCTGTGGCTTGGGCGCGTCGTTGATGAAGTCGTCGGTCTCGGCCTCCGCTAGCACCGCCGCCCGCTCCCTCTGGAGGAACAGCTGCCAGGGCACGGCGGGACCTCTCAGACACCGAGTCGCGGGTATCCCAAGGAGCCAGCCAGCAGGAGCCCCTCTAGCGGCCAAGTGAGTAGACCGTGCGCGCACCTCACGGCGGTATCCTTACCTGCACCAGGACAGCGATGGCGCTCAGGGACCCCTCGGCCCTGAGCTCCTCACCTTCGGCCAGACACACAGAGTCGAAGGGCGCGCTGGACTCCAGCTCCATCTCCACTAGACAGTGACGGTTCCTGGCGCTGTACTCCACCAGGTTGATCAGCAGCCCCAGGCCCTGTGCACATGGACAGCCTCGGTCACATGACCGCACCCCCTGCGCATCTCCGATCCACTTCCTGACGTTGACGTTCGGTGGGTGGGGTGAACAGAATTCACTGGGAAGCGGGGACTGAGGGGCCGATTTGCATGGATGAATCTCAAACCGGCTGCATAACGCTCCGGTGACAGAAGGCTGGTCTCTGCAAAGAGTCTGACTGACTCACAGGCCCAGGAAGGGGGGGGGGGGGGAGCCAGAGTTAGTGACACGGCAAGAAAAGGGAAGAATGGATGCGGTATTTTTAAAAGCTCTCTGGTATCAGTACACATCACGCCCTTTAAAAGGGAGCCATCTGGGGCGAGATCTCCATGTGTCACACAGCCGGCTAATCTGCAGTGGCCGCAATGCGCTGCATCGATGGGACATATTCAAACATAGCCCCCGGCCCCCGAACATGAGACGGCCCGCCGTTATTGGGGCGACGACAGCAGCATACCAGCACGCGAATGTCGAAGCGCTGCTCCTGAGGTAGGTACTGTGGGACCTTCAGCACGCAGTTCAGCGCCGTCACGATAAGCGCCTCCTGCTCACCTGTCTTTGTGCTCCCCCACTCTGAGGAGAGAGTACGAGGCGCGGTGGTGAGAAAGAGGGGGGGAAAAGAACAGACAGACGAAGGAGGGAAAGGAGGTGAAAAGAATAGGAGGAGGGTGAGAGGTAGAGAGGAGAGAGAGAGAAGGGGAGGGGGAAAGAGGAAGAGGAGGATGGGGAGAGAAGGGAAAAAGAGGGGTAGGAGGGAGGAGGTGGGAAGAGGAGGGAGATAGGAAAGAAGAAGGGAGAAAGAATAGGAGGGAGAGAGGAGAAGAGGAGCAGTGAGAGAATAAGAGAGGAAGGGAGGAGGATGGAGGAAAAGGGAAAGAGAAAAGAATAGAGGGAAGGAAGAGAATAAGAGAGAGAGAGGGAGAAAAAGGGCGGGTAAAAAGAGTGGGGGGGGGGGTCAAGCAGTCAAATCAAGCACACTGAGCGCTGTTAAGTGGGGCCTCCTCCTCGCACTGAGCGCCTTTAAGAGGGGCCTCCTCCTCGCACTGAGCGCCTTTAAGAGGGGCCTCCTCCTCGCACTGAGTGCCTTTAAGTGGGGCCTCCTCCTCGCACTGAGCGCCTTTAAGAGGGGCCTCCTCCTCGCACTGAGCACCGTTAGGAGGGGCCTCCTCCTCACACTGAGCGCGCTCAGTCAGGCTTCACGTGGGCGACCTCGGCCTCACTCACCATTGTCGTGGGTCAGATTGAGCAGCACCCCGATGATGGCCCGCATGCAGTCCTCCACCGCCTTGCCCACGTTGCTGCCACGGTCACCACTCACCTCCCGGCTGTAGCGTTGGATCATCGCCTCGCAGTGCCGCAGACCCCTGGGGGGGGGAGGCGGGGACCAGAGCACCTCAGAGCAAGGATCAAGCCTGGTCAGCGGGGGCCACTGTACCAGAGCCTATATGGGATTTAATTAATTTTTTTTTTTAAGTTGGGGACATAACAGGGGCCTTAATTCATGCAGAGGGGCCAGCCTTATTAGCCAATGATATGTTATGAATTGGTCAGTGATAATGGATGAGGCACTCTGGGGGTCAATTAGCTTTTCAGATACCCTTGTGGCTCCGCCCTTGGTCAACATTAACAGACACAGAGAGGCACATGGTGCAGAGGGCTGTACTGGGATCAGTCAGCAGTGTGGCACTGACGGGAAGTGGAGACAGGAAGCCGGGTGTGTGCTGAGCGATGGCACCGGCACGTAGTGGGAGCACGGCCCAGTGCAGATAATAATGCGATTACACTAACAGGAAGCCATTATTTACTGAAACAGATGGGGGCCGTTCATTATTTTGGGGGGAGGAGTCTAAACGAGGGGCCAAATTTGGGGCTCTGTGTCCCTGTACGGCCCTATAATGAAATTACAGCGCCGGGTGGATGGGGGGGGTAGGCTGTGCTGCCCCCCCCCAAGTCGCCTAAGCCTCCCACTGCCCCCGAGAAATCTGGGTTGTGGTCCCAGCAAGGATGCAGTAACTCAATTAAGAGCGGAAAAATCCCTGACAGACCCCGCGTAGCGGCAGGGGGGGCGTGGCCTTCCACAGTGGTCCACATGTCTGTGTCTGTGTCTGCGTCTTAAGAGGCACAACATAGCCGGCACTGCATAAACAGTGAGGCTGAGGACGAGAATAAAACGCGCTAACACACACGCGCGCACATGCAGCCGAGACGAGGCCAACTCACACAAAAGTGCGGACAGGAGTGCATCCTTCTGGAAAATTCTGGCACTTTTATAATAATTACACCTGGAGCACTATGGTTAAGCCTTTAAAGGAACATGACATGTTCGGTCCCTCACGTAAATCATTTCGCCAGGCATTTAAAATGTCACAGAGCCCCTGCTTCAGAAAGCCACCTGTCGGGGTGACTGACAGACTCGGGGGCGGAGTTTGGACAGGAATGGGAAATGCTATCGATCCCCCACTCTGCCCGCAGTGGGCGGCGGCCCGACATTTCCTGCATGTTGATTCCACTTACTTGGAATTTACTTGCATTTTCAACTTACTTGGCGCACGAGATGATGAGCTGTGACTCCTTGTAGGCGATTAGGTAGCCCTGGTTCTCCGGATTGTGAACCGTCACCTGAGACGAGGAAATGAGGGGAGTGAGACTTCAAAACGGCGGAAAGCACGCGCCGCTCCTCGGATCGGAGGAGGGTCGATGGTCGGCGAGGGCGGGATGCTCGTTATGGCACACGCCCGCCCCGTGCGGCAGCCTCGCCCTAAACATCCACGCCACACAACCCACACGCAAACACAATGAATAAGGTGGATAAATACAACGTAGAAGGCTTACACTCTCCAGGACTCGCAGACACCGCTCCGCTCCCCACAGCGAGGCGACCAGGTGCTCCTTGTCGTCTTCCTGACTCAGGTCATCCACACATTCCCTCACTGCGGGAGAGAGACGGATCCATCTCAGGACACGGGCCCACAAAGCAGAACCTGCAAAGTTACCTACGAAGGCCTTCCCTCGCCCTGACAGCACTCACGGAAACCCGTCCACCCTGCCTCTTACCTTTATCCACAATGTGGTCCAGCCCCCCCAGCAGTCGGAGCTCCTCTTTGAACCAGTCGCCTGCCCGCTTCGAGGTCAGAGACAGCAGTGTCTCCATGGCCAAATGTCCCGTCTGGGGGAGAGAAGCGGAGTCACCATCAGCCAATTCCATCTCAGGGTGCAATGAGCGTTTAATGGACTGTGACGCACTCCCACAGCAGCCCGATGGCTAACACTGCTCACACCTCTCATTCGGTAAACCGGGGGGGGGACCCACATCTTTAAAGTGGTACATTTGCACAATGTTTAAATGGCCCATCATCAGTAACAGCTTGTCCAAAGTCTGCATCAGCGTCAATCTCGCGTGCATCTCAGGCAGGGTGATGCTAGGATTTTTAAACGTGGAAGGGTATAAGAGGGGGCAATATTCATACAGAGGGGCCCACCTATCATTAACCAGTCATATGTTTGGAATCAGTGAGTGACAGAGTAGGGGGCCAATCAGCTTTCAGCTGAGGCTAGTGCTCCTGCAACCCCCTGCTCCTGATCTGAAGAGGACGTCTTTAGAACGAACATCTCAACAAAGCCGAGCCAATAGGAGCTTAGGTTACTCAGGTAACACTTGGAGCATGGTTACATCTCTGCTAGGAGAACAGTTTGCTAGTATTGAGCTCCTATTAAGTTTCACACTTGGTGGTCTTTAACGCTGCCTGATTTAAGGCAATACTGACATTTGGAAGCCATGTGAAAGTCATCAGCTGGCCTGGTACCAAGCCGTCGTGTAAGACTCTTAACGAGGTGGTTTTACACTCCGTACTGTCAATTTCCAGGCTTAACTGATTGACAGTAAGGCTGATTAACACCAGCATCATTACATTCAGCTTTATTACCCTAAAATAGCCCAAAGAACTTAAGTCACGT
Source organism: Mormyrus proboscirostris (assembly GCA_026779585.1). Lineage (NCBI taxonomy): Eukaryota > Metazoa > Chordata > Actinopteri > Osteoglossiformes > Mormyridae > Mormyrus > Mormyrus proboscirostris. Next base: position 12,445,260 of record JAODKF010000047.1, read on the forward strand.
GTTCCAAATTACACCCAAGGCTACCACTCAACACTGAGCTGTACTTATGATTCCTACTGTCACCTGTATAATGGCTGACAGACTACCAGCCATGGGGAATATGAACAGTCTGTCGTGCTCACACACCAACACCAAAACATGCATTTCAAATGGTTTCCACTAGAGGGAGCAAAGTATGTCATGTGGAGCAAAAGCACCTTTTATATCTGACAGAGGTGGCTCGGGGTGGGGGCAGTGCCCCTGTGACAACATGCATGCCCCCCCCCCCCCATGTCATTGTGGGGTTCCCTCTGGGTTCTCTGGTTTCCCCTCCACAGTCCAAAAACATGCTGAGGCTAATTGGAGTTACTGAATTGCCCGTAGGTGTGCATGTGTGAGTGAATGGTGTGTGTGTGTGTGTGTGTGTGTGTGTGTGTGTGTCCTGCGATGGCCCCCCATCCTGGGTTGTCCCCCTCCTCATGATCGTAGCTTCCGAGACGGGAGGCTCCAGACCCCCCATGAACCAGAAGGATGACCATTTTGGAAAATGAATGGATGGATGGATTATTTACATTTTTATATATATATATATATGGGCTAAAATTTTGTACGCTGTGAACAGGCAAGACACAAACATAAGATAAAGACATTAAAAGATAATCAAGCTTGTGGAAGCAAGACAGTCTGAACAAGGAATCAGAGTTAAGTACATATTTGTAAAAACTGTAAAATGTGACTGCAGAGCACTGCATAAATAACACTGGTTTTCAAAACTGTCCTTTGCTTCCTAATGATGCCAAACTAGCGCAAGTAATAGCTGTTGACATTAAGGTCAAATGCATCTGACCCCCACCTAACAGAACAACTGGCCCCAGTCTGGTCCACTCAATTGAAATGGTCTTGAACTACCACTAATACCAGAGTTGCTCAGCAGGTACTTTCATGCAAAGTGACTTACAACCTAACATTCGCTCAACTGTGGGTTTTACTGGAGCAATTCAGCTTAAAGTACTTAGTTAGAGAGTACTAGAGGAGAGATCCCGCCGAGACCCGTCTGGGAGGCTTCGGGCAGAACCCGTGGCCCACCTGCCATGCGCTGACATTTGCGGCGGTCCAAAATGGAGAGGTGTGTTCCTACGGTGTATTTATAGGAATGACGGCACAGGCAAAGGCCATCACAGAACACAAGCAGGGGATTTTAAAACCCCGAAGAGCCTCAGTCACGGTCCCGGATAAAGGCTCACCGTGATGTTCTCCAGGTCCAGGTGCTTGTTGTGCACCCTCTCGCACAGCTTACGGATCTTCTCCTTGACTCGGCTCATCTCCTTGGCCGTCATCTGGTCCTCGGCGCTGTAGTCCTGCTCCATCTCCAGGAGCCGGATCATCAGGTCCAGGCTAGCCCGGTCCAGGTCCATGTTGAGCCGGTCCCGGCTGAGGATGTACATCAAGGAGGCCGTGCACAGGGCCAGGTTCTGAGATGCGGGGGAGGAGCAAGTGAAACTCAGTTCGTAGAGGAATTGCAGCAGAGATTTCCTTCAGCGTGGGCACAAATAAAGGCAGCATTAAGTAGGAGGGCAGAGGGCATCCCTCAGTCTAAGTGATTATACCGGTGGGCGTACCGGGTGTTGGGGGGCATCGTTCAAGGTCTTGAACACCTGGGCGACCTTCCCCCGGGCTCTCAAATGCATCCTGAAACTGGGCATGGCACACCTCGTGGCTAGGCTAATGACACTAGAGCCGAGGGGGGGAAAAACAGGTAGAACATGAAGGTTCTGATCATTGCAGGATCGAAGAGGTTGGTGGTGAGCTTAAGGCGGACGTTACCTAAGGCAGCGCGTGTTGAGCGGCTGGCCGCTCTTAAGGCCCGTGGCCAGGTACTCAAAGTCGTCCGTGAACTCCTGGTTCTCGCCAAACTCAACCACGTCATTGAAATGCTTCACATGCTGGACGACGGTGTACAGCTATCGGGGAAGGGAGAGGGGGCACAAAGACGGGTATCATGTACAACAGTAAAATCAACGATAAACTACTGCTCCACAGCGCCCCCTGGCTACAAATAGAACTGGATGTATACAAAACAGTATTATGTGGGATCTTTACAGAAGTTTTCACACAAGGCTAAAAAAAAATTTATTAAAAAAACTACCACAGCACGGACTGAAGAACTAAAGTCTGCTAACATGTCGCGGTCTGGCTCCAGGCAAGGGATTTGCCGAAAACATTCGGCAAATCCAAATCCAAAGCACCATGGTGGACATGCATGCAATAAGGCTGCCTCCCCATCCTTGATCGATGCAGAAGGACCTGAGAGGGTTAGAGCCCAGCTATTCTTAGCATGGGGGAGGGAGAAGTCGGAGTGCATTTCCTGGTCAACAGCCAAACGCAGAACACAGGCGTAAATGAAAGTGCAGGTGGACTCCAGTAACATAACTTGAGCAGAGTGTGGCAGTTAAAGGAAGTGACCCTGTTTCGTCAGCCAGAAATAACGACAGATGATTCACTTTAGAAATAAGAGACATAACACAGACTTTTAACCAATAAATGTGGCTGAAAGGTCGCAATATACACTTAAGACTGCCAAGCAGTTACGTAAACCATGCATTCAATATCGCTGCAATTCTTTTGAAAGGAGCAAGATGCAAAAATACTTCCAGGTTTGCTTGCAAAGCTGGGGGGGGGGGTAGGTGATCATGAATGTGTGAGTGGGGGGAGGGGCGAAGTATTATTTTGCTTTCCTTTCGTTGAAAAGAGGCTTTTAAGTAACTTGAATAGAAATGTTAAATTGTTTCCACGCTGTATGGGGTTTAAGTGTTGACTAATCACCTGATGACCCCTCCCAGTGCATGGTCTGGCCTCCTGGCAGGGTGTTCAATAATCATTCATCTTAAAAGCGGAGCGTCAGGTCCCCAGGCTGTGGGGGGGGGGATATCTGCGGCTGGCCAGGCACGTGGGCCGAACCCGTACAGGAAACAGATTCACCGGCGCCTCCCAGAGTGAGGCTTACCTCCTTGTGCTCCTTCTTGCATTTCAGGGCCGTGACGATGTCCTGGCACGGCTCCGTGGGGAAGGTCACCGACTTGATGACTTTGGAGGGCGGCGGCGGTGGCTTGAACACCCCCTCGTCGTTTTTGTGGGAGTTGGTGTCCTTGCTGCCCCCTGACAGACTGGCCTGTGGGAAAGGAATGTCCGAAATTACGGATGTGCGTCTCCAGAACCTTCTGGAAAGAGATCGCATGAAGCTAACAGCTAACAGCTGAAGTGGAAGGCTGGGCCGCGGCGTCCACTTAACTAAACCTAGCGAATGCAAACACCTCCTTTCCAAGGCCATGCATCCTAAAGTGTTTATTAAAAAGAATTAAACACAGCCTAGAGGCACTGACTGAAGCAGGGCTGTGAAACGTGTGCGTGACAAACAGCCCTTCCCGGGGTAATGGTGGTTGGGGGGGGGGGGGTAGTTTGACATTTTAGCTCTGCCACCAGATGCACGGAGCCTCATTTGCATGGGCTTGGCTGAGCTTCAGCCGAGGAGCCTGGGAGACAATGGGCCTCTTTAACAGGAGTGGCCTGTGGTGGCCCTTCTGATTGGCTGGGAGGGGTCAGGCAGGACAGACGGTCTTACCGGGGCAGTCTTCGAATGGGACAGGGGAGGCGGCGGGAGCAGATCCTCCGGTTCCGGCTGGTTCCAGTGTCTGGCATTGTAGACAGCTTTGGTGGGGGACTGCAGAGAAGGGGTGGGGGAAAGTCAATGCAGGCTCAGTAAACCCACCCAGGTCTTACAAAGGCCCTCGCTGTGAGGGGGCACCAGGGCGGCCCGAAGCCCCGATGACATCATTTCCATGTCGCCATTAGCTTAATGGTGGGTCACCACAACGCCTAAGAGGACGGCATTCAAAGAAAAAGGTGAAAACAATCAATGCACAGTCAGTGGTATTTATGTCGGACATCATTTATTTACATATCAGGCTGATTTGCCCAAAGAGACTTACAGAAGAGGGAAGGGTCCTTGGGATTCAAACCCATGACCTTTGTGTTATTAATAATGTTGAGCTACAGGAGTTTCACCTACACCATCTTCATCACAATCATCATCATCATCATCAACTGGGCATCTTATAGGTGTTGGTTTGTTTTTGGTTCAGTTTAACACATTTGAACAGGTCCAGAAGAGAAGCAAAGGTTTCCAACCCGACACAATGGGCACTCGGACACTCTATCCAGTCAGGTCAGAGGGGGAAGAGCTCCACCTGACAGCAGGTCACAGCCGCAGCCCGGCGTGACCGACGAGCTGCAGGGAGACCCTTCTCCTTTTCACGGGATCGGGGGTTCTGGAGCCAAATCCCCAACGTGGAAGCAGGAGGTCTCATCACGTACAACAGACACCCCATACACAGGCCAAGGACCTCCAGCCGGGGTCCTCCGGCTAAGCAAGTAGAGAGCCTCCCCCAGGATGAACCTTGGCCTATTCCCAGGATATTATTTGTGGGGGGGGCATAAGGAAAAAGAAAAAAATGAAAACACGCATGATCTACAGGGCAGCGGGATTAATCGTCAGGGTGATATTACCGCGGAGGACCCGCCAGCAATGCCGTGACAAAGCGGGGCTGCAGCTTTATGACGCCCCCCCCCGTCTCACGCACTGAAACTCCAAAGCACCCCAGCTGTGGTCCCTGTCCACAAAGGCCGGCGCATTTCGACGATGACGGAAAGGACAGAAGCTCTGGAAAGGGAAGACGGCAGGAGAGAGTCCTACAAACGATGAAGCCCTAGGAGCAGGCCATTTGCACCTTTACAGAAATCTGATAACGTCTCACAAACGCACCTCCCTCTAGCGCAAGTGATCATACGGAGATAATTACAATCGAACATTAAATGGCCATAATCGGATTAATCATCTCATTAAAAAAAAAAAAATGAGCAACGATTACACTCCTGCCAGTCTTAATTTTCACATTTAAACAATTATCACTCAATTTTCACCCACCATTTTAAAAAATCCAATGGGCTGTAATAAGGACAGACACGTCACCAAAATGGTTTTTGAGGGAGACGGCGGTAACCAGCATGCATAACAAACTGGAAACGATGGGAACAGGCTGGGGAGAAGAGAAACGATGACAGAGCAGACCTTAAACCAGACTCCACAGCTGGAACAGGCTCTCGGTACAATTAAAAGGCCTTAAATGACCCCAGTCGTTTAATGGGTCGTTTTACCGTCAGCTGCTCCGACCAGCCTAGCAACCATGTGTTACCTAATCCTGAAGCAATGACTGCGTGCAAAACAAGCAAAAACGGGATCCTCTGGCCTTCGATACGGGGAACATCCAATTCCCCCCAAAGCATGTGGTTAAATCCACTCCACCCGACAGTCATGACTCCAATCACATGGGCCCATTGGGCCTGGATCATGGGCCAGACGATCCCTCACGTTCTGCCGGCCCGCTCTGAAGCACATGTAGGACAGTAGCTGGTGGCCAACAGCCTATTCAAACGGCCAAACCTCAGCTTCCCAATCCAGCAAAAGACCTTCTAGATTAACCACAAGTTCGTCAGACTCAATGATTCTCTCAAGCACCTCCGGCTGATATTACACAGAATGGGGAGATATCGATTAACAGGGCAGAAAGGAAGAGAAAAGGACAATGACAGAGAGAGCGAATGCAATCTAACATCCGGCTTAGTAGAGTCCACACAAGCACTGGGTGCTGTATCAGAAGGCCTCCGTCCGCATGATAGCGGTTACCTTCTTGGGGCCGCTGAAAATCTTCCGGCTGCTCTCCTTGGATTTCTCGGACTGCTTCCCCTGGGACCTCTTCTGCGCCCCGGGTGCCACTGGACAGGAATCCTCTGGGTACTCGGAAACATCTGCAGGAAGGTGGGGGGGGGGGGGGGAACAGGTGAGGGTGAGACCGGTGAGGAAGGCAGGAAGCTGGAGAAGTGTTCCCCAATCCAGTCCTTGGGGACTCAAACAGTCCAAATTTTTGCTCCCACTTAGGAGGGAGCAAAAACATGGATTGTCTATGGGTTTTGGAGGACCAGACTGGGAAACACAGAGTTAGAGAAAAACAAGCAAGACAGCAGGAGATTCTGATGCTTTGCAGAAAATAGGACGCAAGGCACAAAGTCCTAATAGGCAATTAATCAGCGAAGTTCAAAAACGTAGCTAAAAGACTCATTAAAATAGTGGGGTGGAAGGGGGACTTGATTCTACTGTGACCTTTAAGCTAAACTTCACAAACTGTGAGCTCCTTGATAGGAGATTAAAAACTCATCCTGACCCCGAATCCACAGATCTGCTCCTAGCAAAAATAACCATTAGCCTCCAGGAAGTACATTTTTGCACATTTAAATAACGCGGCTGCAGAGCAGCTTCTCCTTACCGGACCGTGACAGAATGAGTCTGGACAAGCAGAATGCTACTGCCCCCTACAGACAGCTACAGGAACACGGCAGGTAGATTAACCACAATTGCAACCGCAGGTGCTGATGACACAAATATAAAGTCATCAGTCGTCTGTCAAGCCAAGACATCATGAGCGAGGCTCGTGCCGTCCGACGGGATTTACGTTTACTGCGGGGTTCGATGAAGCGAGCTCAGAAGCTTAAGAGGGAAGACGATGTAATTAAGCAACAAAGCGATCCGCATTTGCGCTATCGGCTCTGTAAAAAAAATAAATAAATAAATACCGTTATGCCATTAAAGGACTTACGGCTCATTCTGCATGCCTGTTAAATGGGGCTTATAAGCGAGCGGCATAAATAACCAACAGCTTTTAGCAAAGTGCTGCTTTTCCTCTCGCAGGACACCTATACCCCGTATAGATGGTTCAGCCCAGTCGTCTAACATGGAGCCTGCAGAACTTCACAGCTGGGCTCAGCATTCCGCCCTGGGCGGGGAACATCGCTGGCGGCTATAAATTGCAATGTGACTGCGTTGTAGGGCGGGAGCGAGTGCCCTGATTGAATTTTCAAGCTAATGCCTCTATCCAAAGCACTTTCACCCAATTTTACATTAACTCTAACAGGGTCATTTGGTTCAGTATCTCAAACGTATAACTGCAGAGGACCCCCTGGACCCAACAACCATATGCGGCTCTCTGGAATGTGGCATAGATGTAAAAGTGGAACGGATATCCTACCTGGGTTAGTGCTGGCCTGGCTGTCCTGGCTGTCAGCACTCAAGGGTGCGGCCAGTGTCGCCTCAGTGACGGCCGCCGCAGCCGCCGCCGCCGCCGCAGCCGCCGCCTTCTTCTTGGCCCTCTTCTTCTCGGCGGCCAGTGAGCCCTCGTCCTCCTCATCGCTGTCGCTCTCGCTCAGGTCGTCAAAGCCGAAATATTTGATCTTGTAGGTGGCACTGCCCGACGCGGCGGGATCCCCATCAGCCTCCTGGCCCTCGCTTTCCTCGAACCCGAAGAAATCCAGCTTGGTCTCCTTCTTGGACTTGCTTTGTGCCGGCCGGAATCTGCATCGGAGAAGAGAAGGCACCTGCTGCAAAGCTGCTTACACACGTAGCTCAGCGGTCGCTGGAAGCTCAGCCCAGCCCTAATCATGCCTTGACCGAATGAATGTGCCTCACTTGTACGCCGCTTTGGACAAAAGCATCTGATAAGTATATCAATGTAAATGTAAGACACGGGTTTATGAACTGCTGGCTGTATTCATAGGTCACGACCCCCATAAGAGAGACAAACGGGCAGGTGATTCTTTACATGACCTCAGAAGCCTAAAGACCCAATAAGCGCACTGAGCATGCAAGAGCCACTGGAATTCACTGGAACCGAAGCCAGGCTAGGAAGGAACGATTTTACCGCCTCTAACACAGCCGCCATTAAATGATGAAGACAGAGCCTATAAATAGCAGGTGATACTATATTTTTTTAAAAGAGCCTTCAGATCCAAAGTGAGTTTGAGATAAGATTGATGTCAAAGTTCTTGATAATTACAGCTACAGCAGGCTGCATGCTCACAAAAGTTTAACGGAATTAAAAATGAGAATCACTAAAACATGTTTGGCCAAGACACGGTGTTCAGGGTCACAATGCAGGTCGTGTAATAATTACACGCTGCTAAATGTGCCAGAGTCGCTATCTTGTAATCACTAGAAGCTCCTTCACGTGCCAAAAGCAATTCACAGCTGCCTCTTAATTTGTTTTGCCTCATGTGAGCCGCGATAATCAAAACTGCCTTGCTGTTAAATTTAGCTTGGAGTGCCTCGCCCTGTTTTGGTCATGTGATCGCGGGACCTGCCTTGCACATAAATGACACGTGCAATAACGGCACGCCATCGAAAAGACCGCATACCTGGTAGGTTTGGCGGCCGCCACCTCCGTCTTCTTCCTCAGACGGCCGGCCTCTCCCAGGTCAGCAGGCGCCGTTGTGGAGGTGAACTCCTCCATACTCCTGTCCATGGAGTCCTGGATGGTGACGTTGCAGACGGACAGGCAGGATGGGTGCAGCACCGTGTAGTCCCGCGTCCGGCCTCTGGGGGTGCCGTCCGCCTGGCCGCTGACCCTGAGGGACCCGGAGCTGGACAGGGGTTTGCCATCCGCACCAGTGGCCTGTCTGGCCTTGTTGGGCCGGTGGTACGTCCTGCAGTTGGGGGGGCGGGTGAGCCCCTGCGAGGGATCTTCAGCGGGCACCTCGCTGTCGCCCGTGCCGGGCTCCCCGCTCTCCCCTACGCCGAGGAAGTCCCCACACGGGTCCGAGGCCACGTCCCCCCCGCCCCGCCCGTCTCCCACCTTCCACGCGGACGCCGGGTCCACCAGCTCAGAGCTGGACAACACCGACAGACCAGCCACAGAGTTCCAGCTGCCCAGCAGATCCCGGGCCTCAGTCTTTAGCGTGGTACTCTGGGAGGTGGGCTTCTTGTCGCTTTCCGAAGCGTTTTTATACCAGGAATAGCTGTCCTTCGCCGCTCCTTCGCTCGACCACGTCCTCCCTGGGAAGAGCAGAGGGGACGTTAATGGCCAATATCCAGAGATCGCAAGCACCCAGCGTGTAAACAGTCAATTAAGCTGCCCAAATATATCTCCTGGAAGACTGTCCAGATGACACTGAAACACTGCCTGCTCCATCTCCCCCCTTTGATTTTATCTATTAGTGCTTTATTTTCCCCCACGTATACAGATTTATGCAGAGGTTGCAGGAGGCACAGACAGCCATATCTATTCTTACACCTCCAACTGCAGGACTTGTCATGCAGATCCTGCACCCCCAGATGTAGGACTGCAGATGCACCCGCCGCACCACAAATTTGGTATTCCAAGCAGAGCAGTCCCTACTCCCAGCTGGAAGAAGCGTGGGGTAAAGCCCTAGGCGCGAGGGGAAGCTCCGTCGCTCGTCACAGGTGTCTGGGCAGATGCCCGAACAGAAAACCGCATCAGTGTGCTGTAAGCGCCGTAAGGCCGACCCGACAAACATGGGCCGCCAAAATTGACTTGAGCCACAGGGGCTTCCGAAATGCGCTTCCTAGTTCCACGACAGCGTGCTAGGTTTTGGGAGAGCTGCAATTCCGCAGCTGCCAACTGCACCACTGCCTTGTTCTGTGTCACGAGGGCGAACGTCGCGTCACGCAGGGCCCTTGTGTTATCTTCAGGTGGCAGGAACCCCGCGAGACTCCACAGAGCAGATCTTCTCTCAGATAGGAAAGCAGAAGACACCATCCCGGGGGTGAAATCACCCAGTGCGAGAGCGGAAATACGACACAGAAAGGAGTGTGCCTGCGGGTCGGGGACGGGCACAGACCACAACACAGGGCACCTGGCACCTCTTCGTTGGAAGCAGGGTTCGCGGCACACCAAGCAACAACCGGCACCTCGTCCTACCAAAAACGGAAACCTGGTAACGGCGTCAACACCAAAAACAGCCAAGGCAACAAGCACTTCATTTTTACAGTGAAGCCTTCGCCATCAAACACCTCATCATCTGCTGTGTACTTTAAAAACATTCTTAAGAAAACATCACTGCAGGAATGCAAATAACTACATAGTGTCTAAGGAAGGTCATTTTTATAGTAAAAGGCCAGAGATTTTTTTTTCCCCCACAAAAGGGACTCGTCTGCGCAGACAGCTTAGCTGGCTAGTGATAGAACAATATGCACTGGCAAGTCTGCCATTGTGTTTCCAAGGGAACCACTCAGGAAACCAAGAGCACACTGGCACAAGCCAAGTACTCCACATGAATGACATCCAGTGAAGAACCTGGATCTACATGGCATTTCAAAACAAAGGCAGCCTGATTATGGACCGCGTATCAGACGATACACATTCATGCTTATTTATAAGCAGTTTTAGAAGGGGGGGGGGGGGGGAATA
>JAODKF010000047.1:12455648-12473969 GCA_026779585.1 Mormyrus proboscirostris
CCCCCCCCCCCCCCCCCCCCCCCCCCCCCCCCCCCCCCACAACTTCACGGTCTCACTAAAAACAGTAAGTTGTTGTTAAACAAGTAAACAAGATTAAAAGGATCTGAAGAGCAGGTAGCTACAGACGCCCACAGTGCGAAAAGTGGGACAGTAAATGGTTTCTTAGCCTCCTGCTGAATTCTGTGGTGTTCTTTTGACAGAACTGTTCAGAAGTACAATAAAAGCACAATAAAAGCGCAAAAAAAAAAAAAAACGACGCAGTTCCTGCCTGCGGAGTGCTCGGAATATTCCGTCCCATTCGCACGGCCCTGAGCAGAGGCGTCCGATCGCAGGTGACGGGGACCGATGCGCGAGACACCGGCGCCACCAGGACGACGCTGGAGGGCGCAGAGACGACTCATCATCACAAACACAGCTCACGGCACTGCATGGTGAAAAGCAGGGAGGTTTCAGGAGGTTCACACAGGCGGGAACAGGCCCAGGACCCCCGCGCCAATCCCCCGTTCAGTGTAACGGAGACCAGAAGGGTCACCAGCTCAATCTATGCACCATACAGAAGAGATATTCGATAATGAGTCCGGTATCTTCCAAGTCGGCCCCAGTCATTCCACACGGCTTCTGCTTCGCTGCATATTATTCTCCGGTTTACTACATTGCATACTATCAAAATTAATTATCTTGGCTTTTGGACACAAGTTGTCCTAAAAATCACCAGCAGGCCACCCCCCTGCAAGATCAAGGTAATTAAGACTGGGTTGTTAAGCCCCTCCGCAGGTAAACAGACGCTGCACTCGATCGTGTTTCTCCACATGCACTGACTGACCGGCTCTGTGTCGTGACACACCGGCATTACCTCAGCTCTGGTGTGAATCATCGCTTACAAAACACTCAGAATCACTGCACTCATCCAGTTCCATGATGGCAGTATTTACATAACAGATTACAGAATTGTGCTTAACACCCCGTATATTAAATAAAACTGCCTACATACATTCTAACCATATATCAGCGAGACTAACTGGACACCATGCTGGACACATCAGCTTCTCCAGTTGATTTAGTGTTCTAAAGTGACTTTTAATTTGACAAAGGTCTATGGCAGGGTTCCCAAATTCCAGTCCTGGAGGGCCGGTCTACGACACAGTTTGCAGGTTTCTCTGCTCGAACACACCTTATTCAGCTCACCAGCCGACTGCCGAGTTTATCATGTGTGCCTCAGCAGGGAAATCTGCAAACCATGTTGCGGTCTGGCCCTCTGAGACCGGAATCGGGGAACCCTGGTCTTTGACAATATGCACGCAGAAATAGGATACTCTTCTTACATAGTTATAAAGATCCTCAGTACACGTTACATTGAAAAACGCTTCACGGGCGACGTACAATGAGAAATTAAACTTCGCACCCCAGTTTAATGGATGTTCTCTAAATGGAAGGTGCTACCCAGCTGACAAACAGTGTTTATATGCAGAGTTATTCCAGCAGCTTTGCAGTATGTAAACATTACAGGTTCACCCTGATAGCTGATGAGGGCAGCCGTGCAGCACGTTATGAAAATGTCAGGACCTCTTTGTAGGGTGGATATTCAGTAACAAATTTTCCATATTTATTAAGTTTTATCAAGTCACTTGGGGATGTTTACTTTTATTCTTTAAACTCTATGACTTTAGTAAGATGTTTTTAAGGTGAATCAATTTCAATTCTTAAAATATTATCACGTACCATTTATAGAATGTAGACTTTCAAACATAAAACTCTGAAAACTACTTATCAAAGAGAAGTTCCTAAGAACACTAAACAAGTACCTGAGGCATATCAAAGAGCCGTTTCTGAGTTTTCAAATGATTAACCTCATTAAAACTCCCAATAAAACCCATCAGTTGATGGGCCCTTCATAGTGTTCAATAGGCATTAGCATTTATGTGGCCGCAAAGTCGTTTTAAAACTTTGTTTAATCCACACGCATTGATCTTTTTATTCCAATGATTCTAAGCAGTTAAAGGAGCCTTAAAACCACTGACCGGTGACCTTGAAGTGGTCATCCTGCATTAAACTGATGCTTAAGGGTAAAACCAATTTCAATTTCTGTAGCACAGATTACCACACCATTAAGTTGCACCAGTCATGTTCAAAATGGAATAAAACAATTAGCAAGAAGCTGATTGGCTATTGACATCACACAAGCCAATGATGTTACTGACGTTGGGCCTTTTATGGGCAATGGACTGACTTTGGTTTCTTCTGAAAGCAGTTTGTTTGGAAGTTAAGCCTTCATGTAGGTACTGTTTATGCAAAGGACAGCAGGTTGTGCTAGCAGTTCAGCAACCAGACCCGTGACATTGAAACGGGTCTCTCCGTTGTACCCTCACACAAGGAGTTTCACCTGAATCATTTCATTCAAATTCAGCCTGCTGTACCGGCAGGTAAATAGAAGCTTGTTAAAGTCATTCTGGATAAAATCGTCTGCCCAATTAGCTACCAGAAGGGGTGAGAAGCAGATTCAGCTTAGTGAGTCAGCCCAGCATTAGAGCGTCGCTGCCTGTCTGACTCGCGGCCGTCATGCCAAGAATGTGTCCAATGTCCGATCCCCGCGTAGCCGGGCCTGCCGTCCCAGAGTGCCCCCCCACGGACCCGTCTGGGCCTGTCAGACACCCGCCGAGAACATGCTATTGTCATCTTTTTGATATGCGGTTCCAGTGACCTTGGCCACATGCAAATCACACCCTACATGTTTTTTTTTTTTTTGATAACAACAACAAAAGAGAAGCAGAGAACGTTTGCGACGCGTGGGGGCTTTCAGTGGACAAACCCTCCAGGTCAAGGCACACCGCAGCACAGCACCACAGCGCCGCAGCACAGCGCCGCAGCACAGCACAGCACCGCAGCACAGCACCGCAGCACAGCACCGCTTTCAGATCGGTTCCTTTCAATCCTCCTGCACTTAACGGAGTTACTCTCCAGCAAGACCAAAAATAACCAGCATTGGTGATGCAATTTTTGCTCTAGCAGCATTTTCCCCCAAATTAACTGCAGCTTCAGTTATAATCATTCAAAATATACCTTTCAATTTATTACAGAACTGAGTACAACGGTATATTCGACCAACAACTGATGTATCCTTGATAGGTTTAATAGTATTGTTTTTAAACTGATGTTTAAACAAAGGCTTCTGTGACCTTCTAGCGCAGTGTTTTCCAACCCGGTCCTCAGGGATCCCACAGACAGTCCACATGTTTTTGCTCCCTCCCAGCTCCCTGTAGGCAAAAACATGGACTGCCTGCGTGTCCCCAAGGACTGGATTGGGAAACACGGCTCTAACCTATAACCAGACCTTGTACTATGCTTTGATAGTTTTCGCTTTGCTTTGATGATGACATGCTGCAAGACCAAGCGACCATCAACCCTCCAACTTTCAAAACGAGCTGATCCTCGGACTGTGACTAGGTGGACTGCCACGTATTTTAATACCCACTTATTGGAAATAAATGGTACTTTTTCCCATACTCTACAACAGTGTTTCCCAACCCAGTCCGCAGGGAACCCCATGCAGCCCACATTTTTTTTGCTTCCTCTCAGCTGCCAGCGCACCTGTACCAGGTATTCGGTGTTCCTGATTGGCTGGGAGCTGAGAGGAAGCAAAAAACATGGACTATGTGTGGTTCCCCGAGGACTGGGTTGGGAAACACTGCACTACACACACCACTCTGGATAAGAGGTTCTGTTGAGAATGTAAACACTAAACACTACTTAAAACACACACGATAGCAGGCTATCTCCTGCATGCTTGCTGGGGCAGGCAGCCCTGATAGCACACAAAACACAGACTGACTGCAACCATCAGTTGAATTAACTGTGTCGGTGGGACTCAGTAATTACTTGATTTTTATTCATTTTACTTACTTGTGGATTTCCTAACTGTAGGACCACTGACCTACTGAACTCTCCTGCCCTTACTTTTAAATGCATAAGCTACGTCCACTCCACTTAGCAACACGACACGACAACCTGACTGGGACAGTTTACACAAATCTCTAACCCCACAGAGGGTGGAATTCTCCAGCCGTTGTCAATCTCTGATTGGTTGATCCAGATGGGTTGCAGCTCAGTATCCAATAAGAAGTGGCAGACAGCAGTAGGCATAAGGCTGGCAATACAGTTACTGCCAACAGGCCTGGAAACAAGGAGGTAGAACACAACAGACAGTCACGAGCACTTACCTGTATTGCTGTTGAAGGCCCGGTTGCTGGTGTCCTTGTCACCATCCAAGATGGTGCTATCCCAACCAGGGGCAGAGGCCTCTATGCTTGCCGACTGAGCCACTCTGCTGTTGGGCCCGAGCGGGGTATGCGGCCTCTCGACGCAGCTTGGCTCAGTGGGCGGGGCCCGAGGCTGGGCAATGTTGCGTGAGGTGACGGGCTTCGAGTCGTCATCGCTGTCAAAGCCGAAGGGATCCTCTGAGCTGTCCTCGTCCATGCGACGGGGCTTTTTGGGAAGCTCGCTTACCTCGGGCCGGAAGCCGGGCCTCTTGGAGCCCACTGTGGCCGTTGTCTCCCCCCATTTGGTGCTGAGGGTGGCCTTCTTGTTAGAAAATATCTCATCGAACTTGGAGCTCCCGTCCCCTCCCTTGCGACTGTAGGTTTTACCAAATCGTGATGTCATTGTGACGCCTGTTTCATATTCTCTGTTCCAACAGGGGGGAAAACAGGTGAGGTTCAATAAATATTTGCAATTTATATTTGTTACATTCCAAAGCCACAAACATAACTTTCTTTTAAGTCATGCAGCCAGTCAGTTTTGCAAAACTAGACGAAGACTGGGAGGTCAAGCAGATTTCTCCTTATTAAACTACAACCACATAAAACACAAGTTTATGTCAAGAATTTTAATAGCTACAATCCTGCTCTGTAGAACAGAATGTAACTCTGGGTGAAATCCATTTGTACAAGCCAAACAGCTCCTCGAAATGTTATTCAATCAGCAGCCTTCAGGAGCATAAGGATGAATGTGTCTTTTTTGAGTTCCAGATCTGATAAAGCACAACTTCTAACCTTGACATGACCGCATTTGAAAAAGCACAATAGGCAGCTTACAAAAGTCATACTTCATTCCACAGACAAGCTTCAAAAAACTGCATTAAATTAAACTATAAATATGCACACATCTTGACAGCAGAGCACATAAAATATATCCTGAGTAGCCAAGAAACGGTCATGTACTCTTCCAGCAGACGCTAAATTGCTCACGTTGCAGGTCAACAGACAAAATAACTAAAGATCAAAAAAAATCTTTAAAACTGTCCGCAAGGATTATCTTTTCGATTCAAGCATGCAACATAACAGCATAAGTCTCTCCAAAAATCTTTTACTTGTCACGGTAGCTGTATACAGTGTTAGATGCTCTGTGCTAGCTAAAAATATTCTTGAGCATCATTTCAAAGGTACATGAGTGTAAACATATTCTCTGTGTGGCATATATTTTAATATGAAATAAATACCGGTGATGAACAATGAGAAATTAAAACCCTGTATTGATAATCAGCTGCACTTCCCATAAACAGGAAAACTTCCAGTATTTTCTGAACTGGTAATACATTCTACCTCTAACTCGAAGAAGCACAAACTTCCCGGAAACACCATAACTTCCATGAGGAATCAGTCATGATGAGAGAGAAATCAATAACCACCCAGGCGTGGGGGAGTTAATTTCTGATACGTGATAGCTGCTGATAAAGTACTGCGCATGCGTGCACCCCGCACCGTGTCACAGACTAGAAAAGCTGGGCTAGGAACCCATCCAAGGGACTCCATATCGGCGTATTTGACATACATTCCAGTTATTATAGCTTAACTCGCTACATAACTGAACGAATATCCGAATAACAACAATATCAGGTGAATTGATGTCGAGGAAGATTTAATGCATGGGGTGACTGTAAATTGCGTTCAGACTGGCATGCATGCATACCTATCACACGAAAGACAAGTTTATTTACGAATAGGAAAGGAATCGCAATATTAGACTTTTTCATTATTCAAACCCTGCTATGTGGGTAGCAAACCGAAATACCAGCAGATACGTCCCACCTTATGAACACTAATGACGTTATTTCACAGTTGGATGTGTGATACGTTAGTGCTCAATGTTTGGTTTTATTTAACTGAATACGGTCTCACACACATTGAAGCAGATTAATTCAGAAGCGGACTAGGGTCCAGCCACCTAGCTCATTAGCCGGCTACTTAGCCAAGTAAGCTAACGCTCATCTAAACGGATACCAAGAGCAACTCCGTCCAAAAGGCAGCCTATGATGTGTGGCGTTATCAAAATACCACACATATCTTTACTTTTACCAGCAACAATAGAGCCCGCTGAAACGTCAATATCCCCAAGTAGTCAAAGCAGACGAAACGGCTCTCTGCCTGCTGAAAATCAAGTGTCACTTTGGAGGAAAAACTATATCTAGCCATACAGGCAGAAGCCTCGACGTGTTTCACAGAGTCGTGTAACTGGGCAGTCCCTGCGGTTATACAGCACAGCTGACAGCTGCCTGTCCAAGCACAGTTATTTGCACCGGACTTTAAGGACCAGAGGATCACCGCCGGGTCTGCTAGCTAACTAGCTAGCATGTTAGCTACAGCACCCTCACTTCTCAGCATGCAAGGTCCCGCGTAACCTTCATCCAACTCCAAAGTACCATTTTTTTATTACATCACCGTCTAGAAAAGGCACCCGGCGAGGTAACCGACCTATCTGCCGCTGGAGAAGGCCAAGCCGCTTCAGTCACACTCCGGAGACGGCCGCTTCTTTCCACTCGCACCGACAGGGCCTCTTCTCTAAAACCTCCCCGCACAATATAAACAAGGCACCAACTACTCGAAGCGAAGCCGGCTGCGCTGACTTCAAGCAATGCGACGATTTTCGCAACACCGGCGCCAATAACAACACTTGTTTTTAAAGTTGTAATTCTCGAATTGTTAAGTACTTGGCTATTTAAAACTCGACTGAGTCGATTATGCTTCACCGATGGCTTCCATTCGGATTCCCCCCCTCCCTCGTCCCTGCGCTGCCAACAACACCGTCACTACTCCGCAAACTGAAAATTGACCAATCAGGAAGCCAGACGTTGGCATGTGATTCTTAGTCCGCCGCGCACCGAGGATGTAAAATGAGATTCTATTGGCTGTAGGCTGAAGGAAACAATTCGATAGTGAAAATGAAGAGCGAGTAGGTGGGATGGAGGGAGGGATGTCGATGCGTCAGGAATAAAACGCAACCACGTAAGGTGAAAGGCCCGCCGGGAATGGTAGTGAGTGGACCCTTTCTTTTGGTTGCGGTGGTTTGGCGCCCCATCCTGGGTTGTTTCTTGCCTTGCGCCCGTAGCCTCCGGGGTAGGCTCCGGACCGCCCCCCACAACCCTGAATAGGACAAGCAGTTTCAGAACATGGATGGATGGATGGATAGAATGAGTGTTTTCTCCTTAAAACTCTATGTTATGCTTATTTCCCTAATAGTATGGCTATGTGTGTGAGTGGGATTATGTTTGTTATTATGAACTAGTATGTGCCGTACGATGGTCATTCCGTTCATGGTATATTCCAGCATGATGCCATAGGGTGCGTGGGATCAGTTCGGGGCCACTTGTCCGTGACCAGGATGAACGGTTAGAAGATAGATGAATTGATTAATTGACCTCTTTTATTAAATTCCATTATAAAGGCCACAATTAATGCCAGTTTAATCAGAAAATTGAGCGTAATGGCTCAGTGTAAAGCAATTTGTTTAGATGAAGTTATCTGAAATATATGGCTAATTATATTTAAATTCCTGAAAGAGCAATATAACACGACATGCTTTATGCATAGAATATGATCTACTTTATTTGTGGGGGAGGAGGGTAAAGCTATTTACAACCGTATGGTCAGCAGAAGAGGCAGACAAATATTTTTTTATTGATAAAATTGTGATAAAATGCGCAGTGACACTGATTAAGCAGTAGAAAACTCGAGGATGTCGTGTGGGTGTAGTCCGAAGTATTTTTCTTTTTAGCCACGAGCACCATTTTTTATTTGTGAGGCATACAATAACACAACGCATTGTTTTTGCTTGTCAATAAGTGAATCACTGCATCCGTTGATAATTACCGCTGACTGGATGTTACAATTAACATCTTTTTCTATAGTTCATTGTTTACATGGTTCTGGCTTCCGTTTGCACTTTTGCAGTTATATTTTAAATGCCAGCATGTTTTCCTTTGTTTTTTGAAACAAAATTCATTTTTTTCAGCTCAATACTGCGCAACACTGATTTAAAAGCTGTAGGCCTGTGATTTTCCCCAATCAGATACCACAGTGTGCAGAGTGTATTTACATGGTTGATGCCGATGAAGACATGAATAGTCTGGTTAAAACATTTCATTTTATTCTCTTGGGCTAGCACTCGCTCCTCCTAAATTGAAGACTTTCAGTAATTCGAAGAAAATTATAAGAAAATGAACAGATTGTTCAGACTGAATATCAGAGAAAATCTGTTTCTTTTGTATCAATTAATTTTCTGGGCCGTTCAACTCCTCATTTCACAGACGTCTCTTCCCCCATGTCTCAGTTTATGTCATTGTGTCTTTGTTCAACTGCCCCGTGTGCCTTTAATTGCCTCTTGGGGACAAATAGTTTTTTTAAATTGAATTGAATTCTATCTGCTTATCCTGGTCAGAATTGTGGTGTATTCCTATTTACCCAAGGCCCAATTCTTTAATAATAGTGTATATATAATGAGTATTATAGCAAAACAAGACTAGTTGTGTTTTATGTTTTTTTTCCCCAAGTCTCTCTTTGAGATCTTTGTATATTGCACACCTATTGGGAATTCTGATGCAAATTATTACCTGAATGGGAATTAGAGAAGATAAGGCAGATTCCACAAAGTAAACTTGGCAGAAGTGTATAGACTGTGCACCTGTATGTTCTGATAAACTCTCACAGAGTTAATTTCACTTCATCTGTGTTCCATCCAAGTAGGAGTACAATGCAGAGCACCTGGGATCAGTTGTGATGATTTTGCAGATAGAATCTGGTCTTCCCTTGAAGTGGACACTCAGAAGTTGTTTAAATAGTCTATTTCTACTAATACAGTTTATGTTTGGTTATTTGTTTTTGTCTTATTTCTACTGCAAATTCATGGGTTTGCACATTTTGCCAAACATGCTTTATGTCCCTCTGTGCTTTACGTCGCAGTTAAGGTGAGACACTTAGTCCATTTCGTCTGCTTTGACTGAGGTAAGCCATAAGAAACTGGCACCAACTCGAATCTGACATAATTCAATCAAAATATCATCTGATTGGTCTAGTGGATTATTTATACATCCAATTAAATCCCAAAGCTCTTTACTGCTTTTGCCCTCAATGATTGAAGCAGACTGTGCACAGTTTTGAACTGCAATGGATGAGGTTACTAAAACGCACTTAGAGAGGAAACAAATAGCACTGCCTTCGCTATAAATCATTACTTATTTCAGACTAATTAAGATGATTGGAACCACATGTTTGCGATTTGTCTGTTTCGATTATGTTGCCATGAGGTTATTTTAAATCGCATCTAGTTTCAAATACCAAATCAGTTCCCGCAAAAGGCCATTAGCCGGCTCGTTCTTGCGGTGAGGCGTGACGGCATTAGTTCAGCCGAACAGCAGTCTGTCCGTACTGCTGAAATATGGGTATTGTTCGTCTCCATTGGTGGGGGCTATGTAGTTTACACTAGGCGACTCCAGTGTAGTATTCTGAGGGTACATCACCGGTCCACGCAGCCGTCACACAGGTCCCCAAATCGGCACCTGTTCATTCCAATGGGCCACGGATAATTGGGCGATGTGTCCCCACGGGGGTTTTGTTAGCAACCTGAATCTTGCCTTTCACATTCTCTGGCTGTCTAGAAGAGGCAGAACTGTGCTGGTTTTCAAAGGGAGAGAGTGCTTGAATGTTGCAGCCTAATAAAACTAATAACATTTACAAATATTGACTACTGAAAATGTTCCGTACTATATATACGCATTATTTTATTCAGTTATAAAATAAGTGAAATTATATCTAAATAAGTGGAATTATCAAAATCAATCAAGGACATTCTTGCCGTCTTTACTGTAGTTATTTGAAAGTGGTATTGGCGCCATCTTCTGGTAAGCCTATGTGTGGTCTATTATTAAGATTTCACTAAAATAGCCCTAATTTAAAACGTATTTTGATTGGATATTTGAATATATACCGTTATCTGGATTTCATTACTTCAAAAGAAAGGTTTCAAATTGAAAAGAATGCTCCTGTTGGGGTATCTTAGGTCTAAAATAAAAATACACTCTAATTATGGTGGATTATATTGCAGTAAAAAGGGGGAAATTGATTCCAGGGCAGCAAATATTAAATGGAAAACTAATTTTAGCACTTTTATCTTTTATCATTAATACCATTATACCACATCTTCTAAAATTGATTATGCAAATAAGTACTTTTTAAGTCATGAATACCATTAGACCAGAGACAAATTGGTAAAATCATAACATATTTGTTTTGTTAGTGTTGTTATACAAAGTTTTAGCAATTTTAATTTATGACTAGCGAGAACAACTCAATTGCTAATAAAGGTTACCTCTAGAGAAACGGGAGAGGACTATTTCACATGAGCATGCACACAATATTAACTGCGCATTAATGACCTTATTGGTCAGTCATTTTAAATGCTTTCATGAAAAAAGTATCTTGTGATTTATTACAGGCCTGCCTATCATTAAAAATTCAAAATATCATGCTGACACTTAAATGTATCCATATACACAACGTGTTACACAATAACAGTGATAATCAATATTGAACTATATTAATATTTTCTGAATAAATTACGGTGAGCATTTAAATTTAATCTCTATCGGGAATGAAGCTGAAACTATGGGCCTGCAGCAGATTTTGAGGTTTATAGGTTAAATCTAGTCATTTTAGATAAGGGTGGGTTCTTCAATGGTGAAAATTTAAATATATTTCTTAGTGAGGTGGAAACCAAATGTGAAATAATGCATTTCGCCTTCAGTATAAATCCTATGGTTGTTCCTTAGGTATTGTTCTATTAAACCCCCGATACAGTATATTGTGAAATACAGTCCAGCTTTATTTTTACCACAATCACACAGACAGTAAAGTTGTCTGGGTCTGTAGAAGGTAAACCTTCCTCTAGGCACAAGTTTCGACAGTATGCTATGGTGGCATTTACTTAAACTTAACCCCGTCCTCACAGGCTTATAATACCATCCTAGAATAAAATGACCTGATTTGAGATGTACCCACATGGAATCGAGGATGCGCCCCTGCTTTTTGAGGTTCTTGTTTAAAGCCTATTTCAGGATTTAGGACCGATTTTATAGGGCTTAATACATTTGCAGTAAAGAATGAACATAGTCGGCATCTCGTCGTGCATTCAAAGCCTTACACCTATACACAAACAAACTCACTTAGTGCCATTTTACGATAAGGCTGCCCGTATAAAGAGTTTATGAATGGTTTATAATCTGGTTATTAATTACATTGTAACACTTTATAAATTATTAATAGACAATAAAAAATACATATATATATATAATGGTTTTCTTTTTATTAATGAGTTACTACCATTTACAAGTAGCAAAAGGGACCCTTATTGTATAGTGATGCCACTGGGTCTGATTACTGGTTTCCAGCATGGCGTTCACTTGATGGGTATGTCTGCCGCGTTGCAGGTTTTCAGACGCTTTTCTTAAGCTCCTAAGCACCTCATTCTAAGGACAGCTGCGACACCCTCTCAGCAGTGACAAGTTGGGACGAGCACAGACCAAAAGGACAGCGATCCCTGGCTTGATTCCCGGCCGTAGAAAAGGGGCAGTCAGAAGTCGGGGAGGAGGCCTTGCATTTGTTCCGCATCATATATTCACGCCAAAACGGCACACAGTGAAGCACACGGCGACTCTGCTCGCAAAGCGTGTGGAGACAGACGTCGACCTGCGAAAGTCACAGAGCAAATATAATTGGCGGCTTGTGGCTTGAATCACTCCTAGATGGCACGTCAGACTGCATTTGTCCAGGACTGAATGGTGTGCATGCGACAAGAAGCTCAGGCTTTAGTCTGGATACTATTATTTACATTTCATTTATCATATGCATTTATTCAAAGCCGTACCACTGAAAACAGGGTCAGGCAGCCCCTAGAGCAATCCTTTTATGAACACTAAATGCGTATTGGCAGAGATCTGTGCTATCATGCCTTACGCATTACAGTTGTGAGATACCTGATCTCATGACTCATGCGTAAACAATTCAGGATCGTGCAGTTTGTTACATACGTGACTTATGCCCCGCAAACTGGAGTGTTAGGCACACTTGTAAAATAAAATATTTTTATAGCTTGACATTTCTGTCAATCGAGACAAAACAAGCCTCCAAGAAACATTTATTTCTGGGAAAATTTCCATATGCTACGTGTGGCGTCTTTGGAAAAAGAAAAAGTCAATGAATTTTTAACTCTTCGCAATGTGTTTCGCTCACAACATCCGATTTGGCAAATTAATTACTTTATAAGGCTCTGCATTCACCAAAGGTGGCTCTTTACTTTTTATGAGCTGAAATATGTTTGCTAATTGTGCTATGGAGCCTCACTGGTCAGAAATGTTGTTATATCGCAGTACATTGTCATGATTTAATTTTAGACTATTCACTTCCAGAGAAGAGCAGCAGCCTTTGTCCTGGCATGAGTTCTGCGTGTAGCGTTTTGTGGGGACGTGTTCTGGAGGAAGGGCCTTGCGTCTGATTGGAAAGGCGGGCCCCCACTTTGGCAGACAGCCCCAGCCCGCTCAGGAGGGAGACCACGAGTCCACTGGGCACGGCTGCCAGCGCGCCATCGGGGATGCACCCGCGGTGCCGGGGGTCGTATTCCCCAGCCAAGAGTCCTGCCGTTGGCCAGGCGCCCTGGTGTCAGGCACGCCGGCCGGGTGTCGCCAAGCTGGCAACGCCACGGAGATGGGCACCTGACAACAGGGTGTGTCCTGGGGGGTCGAAGAGCATTTTGGCGGGAGGGGGGGGGGTATCGCCCACATTAGTGCTGCTCCAGACATTATCAGACTTTTTAATCAAAGCCAGACCGACTTCTACCCAAGTTGGAGGCTAAATGATCTTAACCAACTGTTTCTAATGAGAAATTACTAAATGGAAAATAAGCAGTGTGTTATCACGGGTGGTGGGGTTGTTTTCACGTGAAAATGGACAGGGGGGTTCAGGACTGTTGCCATGGAACTACCATTGAGAACAACAGCTGTAAAACAGGGTCCATATGACAAAGGGACCCCCACGAAGAAGCACTCTCGGCGATTCCGCTGCAGATTATTTTCCAGAAGTTTCTTCTTAGATTGGTGAAAATTTACTTTAGAAATGAATGGAGGGAGCAGTATGTAAGTATCTGAGTGGAGGTTGGTTATTTTTGGGTGGCGTACAGTACCATTTATAAGTAGCTAGTAAATCAACGTGGGGCCTCTGTTCCACGTGAGTTCTGAAACCCCCCCCCCCCCCCACCAACATTTAACATCCCCCTTGCCTTTGTGTTCCAGGAGACCCGCTGCCTCACGGGCTGGACGAGACAGCGGGCAGTGCCCCCCCTCTGGTCCTGAGCGACTCTCCTGCCTGGCACCGGCACGCCCACCGGCCCAAGACTCTGGTACGCTGCCAGTGATGGTGACAGGCGACTCTGACAGGCGTTTAAAAGGAGGGAAGTGACCAGTGGGGGTGTCGCGGGGCCGCGGTCCTGCTGCGGGATGGCTGCCAATTCCGTGCTGCCAGTGTGTCGTAGGCTGCCTGCCCACATTTAAGGACGGTGCTCTTTCACCGCTCCGCTTTCTGCAAAGACTTTAATCCTTTTCATAATGCCCCCCCCATTGGTCCCACCTGCCCACAGTCCCCCCACCCACCCTGTTGGAGGGGTTAGGGTCCAGCCCATGCCCAGTTCACTCGGTCAGTGGAGAAAGAGCGGCTCCTTTTGGAAACAAGCGGGTCCATCCCTGAGCTAAACATAGCCCAATCTCTCCTGGTTTTCATAGATACTGTGTGTGCGTATGCTGGTTTCAACCAGGGCTGCATCCCCCGAGGACCCCAACTGCCCAGAAAAGCCGTCCAAAATAAGCCTGTGTCGAAGCCGTGCCAGCATAAAATCAGAAACGTGTCACTTAAACTCTGCTCGACCCGGGAGGGGTTGGTCAGCAAGCAGGACTTGGTTTTAATGTCTACACCTGTCAGGGGGCTTTTTGGATACCAGACACAGGCTATCAAAATTCAGCTGCTTCCTGTGTATAAAATATATTTCACTCACAACAGTGAATAGGGTGAGGGCACCCTAACCGGCATCTGAACCTATTTCCCCCTTGTGTCTACCAGAACTCTAACAGTATGCTTTGAGCCGGATAATGGGTAGCCTAGCCTAGTGCTTAATGATGTCGACATGTTAAGCTGAAAAACCCAAATCAAAGAGTTTACTTTCCACCTAGAGAGAGACTGTGTTATTATGTTCAGTATGATGGTAAAATACATGAAACATACTGAGTAAAAGTCTGTCAAGGATTTTCAGGATACATCGGTAGCATTATCGCTAATACGTTGGCAGATGCGACTGTGCCTGATCCCAGGAGTCACCGCTCTTCATTTCTGACTCCTGTGCACCACCACCAGGCAGCGGAGGAGACTGCGGGAGATCCGGCGGAGGAACCAGTGCGGGTCAGGTGGCTACCGGTCTGCTGCCCCCTTGCATGGATCACACCACCGCCAGCCCTGTGATGCTGCATCTACGCCTCATGTCCTGAGTTTTATTCTGTATACTACGATACTAAAGTGATTCGTATTCAAGTTTGATTTATACTGAATTGTGTTGTCGCAGTGTGATTTTCAGCCCTTATGTAATACATCTGAAAGGCGCGCTTTATTTGATTAATTGCCTTATTGATTAATTGCTTTATTGCATTGGTCCAGGAAGTAGTGTGACTATTTCTTGGATGGAATGTGTTTATATCATCAGTATAGGGGGCTGTTCAGTTGGCACTTTACTTGAATTAAATTAAAAACTTTGCATCACACCAGCATCTGCGAGTGGAATGACATCCAGTTAACGGCCCACATAGTAGTTTAGCATTGACCCCCCTCTCCTAGGCAGTAGGGGCATTCTTACAGATGATGTCAGAAGTGGAATGATGTCATTACCTTCAAGATAAGCAGAGGGGAACACTACTCACAGAGCGACAGCTCAGGACGTGAGGTGTAATATACGACATCACAAGCTCTCAGTGTAGCCCAGGTCGGAATGTGTCTCACTACTGTATCTCCTTAAGCACCCGGCTGACAAACACTGGCTCCCCCGTGAGATCTGCATTACTCCCGATATCATTAACAAATTTATAAGAAGCTGCCATTCGGAAGTATATTTGTGGAGTGTTTTTAATTGTTGGGCTCATGAACCATAACAATGGTTGCCTATAAAGCGTACATCCATCCGTCTTCCACCTTATTATTCAGATCAGAGTGGGAGGGGCCTGGAGCACCCTGGACAGGAGGTCAGTTCATCATAGGGCATGTAGACATGCAGAGGTGGGTAGTTCTGGTCCAGAAAGTAAAAATCCATACCAGGATTTAGTTTCAACCAACCAGTTGAGTGAAAAGAGTCACAGTCAGAGAGTGCTCAACCGGTTGGTTGAAACGAAATCTTGGTCTGGATTTTTATTTTCTGTATCTGAACTATCCACCTCTGCACATACTAGGTAGACAACTTGTAGATGCCCAACCTTATGTTTTTGGACTGCAGGACAAAGCTAGAGGAATACATTTTTCTGCATAAGGAACAGGTTGCAAAGGATGATAATGTAGCGTATTACTTGGCTGGTTGTTTTCATTTGTTTACATATGGTTCCTTTGAGTATTTACCTGCTGCTTAAGTGCTTGAGGGGGCAGAGTGGCTTCACACCTCACCAAGTCCGAGTCTCCATCCCAGCTCTATGTATGTGGAATTTGCAACTTGTCCCCGAGTCCGGACTGAGCCTGAGTGAGCAGGGGGGAGCAGCAAGAAATGAAGCCATTAGCATCACAAGCCCCCAGTACAGAGGCTCACTGTCAGGGATGCTGCGATCACCAGAGAAGGCAAACACAGGTGTCCTCATTATGGCAGATGCCGGCCTTTCCACAGATACCACAAACAATTGGATGGTTTTTCAGACAGCTCATCTTGTCCTAAAAGTATAGCAAGGGCAGTGACAGGGATGTAGATTGATGTGAAGATCTCTCTCTCACCCCAAGAAGTCCCTCTGGTCTGGAGTTCCTGTTTGGGCAATGGGGCAAAAATGGATGCTCACTATCGCCGCCCTGGTGGCCCTGTTGAAGCTCGTTCAGAGGTGAGAGGCTCACGGTCGGGGCAGTATCTGTAGTTCAAGGGGTTATATGAAAGGTTTTCACCCCCCATCAAATACTAATGTGAGTGAGAATATCTGACGCAATAATTTTTTGCATAAAAATTTCTAAAATAAAGCTGTCAGTGTTGTGGTTGTAAATAATGTTAATCCATGGTTGGATTGCCTGATTTTATTGCTAATCTGTGCCAAAATCTCAGGCAGAAGACCCCGTTAAAAATCTGCACAGCCGATTAAAGATCACTCTGCACATTTCGCATCTCAGAGCTATGAAACTGGGTGATACTAGCCCACACACCTGAGTAATAGATATAAATCAGTCTCATGACATTTCGCTGCCATTATGCATAGAAAGGACAGCACCTGTAAATCTGCTGGGAAAATTTCAAAGCAATTTCATCTTCACAGAGTTAATATCTAAATTATACACGTAGATAATGTTGCTTAAATGTCAATCCATCAGCTAAAAAATACCTGCTGTGTGGCCTTCTTGGGATAGGGTGTGACTAACAGCAAGGATGATAAGCGTGACTGACTCATGTGACTTCCGTCAGCTGACCTGAGAGGCGGCTCCACCAGTGGTACGAGTGCACTGTTAGAAATAGCGAAAAAGTTCCCAGGGGCATGGAAGGGACAGACCAGATGCTCCTGTGGCCACTGAACCTTCCAGTTCTAGGGCTGCTAGTGTATATTTGGAACCAGCTCTGTGTGAGTTAGCTGTCCTCTGTGGTGAATTGGAAGTAGGCCTTATTTTTGTGTATTTCTGTATCTCTCGTTACACTGATGCTGTTATGCTGCATAAGCGCTTAGGGAGCAAAGATGGATGGATCGGAAGCAGAGCTTCCTGTGAAAAAAACACTTCTTGAGAAGACTAGCCACAACACTGTAAATGCGAGACAGCTAGTTTCTCTGTCAAGAATAAATTGAAAACGCTACTTTATCTGTACAGCAGATGGAGCTATATTTACTGGAATGTACCTTTCCACTCTGGTGCTGTGCCTGTGACACATCCTCTTCCTGTTGAGTTTGTGTCAGGTCCAGTGAGTTCAGTATGAGGGGACCAGCCTGCTCGGAGCGAGCGCTGACTGAGATTCACATCTGCTGGCGGACCTGCCCTTCCACCGTGCTCTCCCGCGGTAGCTTCCGGAAGCGGCCAAACTGTCAAGCATAATTCTGCGACATTCCGTCTCCTGTTCAAATCCGCTGATCCAGGTGGAGTCACAGTCATTGGGAGCCTATCCCAGGATACGCAGCATGTGAAGCACCGGTTCATTGGAGGACAGTGAGACTGACCTGTTTAAGCGAC
The DNA here is from genome assembly GCA_026779585.1 of Mormyrus proboscirostris. NCBI lineage: Eukaryota > Metazoa > Chordata > Actinopteri > Osteoglossiformes > Mormyridae > Mormyrus > Mormyrus proboscirostris. The sequence goes on from JAODKF010000047.1 coordinate 12,473,393, forward strand.
AAAGGTAATTCGGGGTCAGAAATTCATGCCTTGCTGTGTGCTTTGGCCTCAGGAGGACAGCAGAGCAGCCAGGAGGCTGTGTGAACACAGGGAAACATGCTACCTACTCACCCAGAGCTGAAGCCGAACGCCCACGTGTGATGCAGCGATTCTCCCCACGCCGCCATCCATCTGTCGTTATAACATTTACTCCAAAATGCAGTTATTTTTTTGTCTTTATTGATTGTATTTACATCTTGTTATTCAATGCAACCGTGAAGCACAAAAGGACAGACGGATGATAGAACACATTTGGAATGAAAACTAATGCATGTTATTTTACTCTGTTTTACTATAGAGGTACTGGATCATTAGTCTTTGCTTTGATTCAGTTTGGACCCTCGGGATTCTATGGCTCCACTTGCAGCAAAATTTACGCGGCCCCCCCCGGAGAATGTCCCCACACACCCGAGTGACAGCAGCCTTGCTTGTGTCAAGCCGTTTTTGGCCAGAGGTGCTGCGTGAGGCTTGTCTGTTGTCTGTGTGTTTTTATTGTTTTGTATGGACATCACTCCCCCCCCCCCCCGCCACGGGGGGG
>JAODKF010000047.1:12500585-12512262 GCA_026779585.1 Mormyrus proboscirostris
CCCCCTTGACCCTCTGCAGGAGCATGCCGACCACCACGCCCCTTCTGGTTTCTACTGCAGTAACCAGGCCCCCCCCGTGCCTCGCTCGCCTCTCCACACGGCAGCGTCCCCGCCCTGTCACCAGCGCTGTGGGAACGCCCTCACTTGCCCCCCAGCTGGGTCCCCACAGCCTGGCCTGGGACAGCGAGGACTTCACGAGCCTCCTGCCCCGCTCCCGGCTGTCTCTGCCGGAGGCCGCCGTTCGCCCTCGCCCTGGAGACGACGCGTGGTAGAGCCTCCTCCTCCCCCGGCGGCGCCCGGCTCTCTGGACGCAGACTTGCCAATCACACAGGTGTGACCCCGCCCACTTTCTGATAGGCCGTCACCCGGCCAGCATCACGATGGGGGTGGAGCAACCAGTGGGTGTATATAAGCAGCTGAAGAGAGGGACAGGGGACAGAAGGTGGACTGCACTACTTTGGACCTCTTCAGAGATCCCAGGCCGTAGGTGTGGCAGTACAGAGTGGATTCCTCCTTTGTCTTATTCTTCTTTATTCCAAATTCGCTTCATCAGGGTCCTTAATCTTAGGACACAGGGCAGTGGAACAACTGAGCCTTCAGCCCCTGAGCATTTAATAAATATTATTTCTTGTAATTGTTTTTGTGGTTGTTTTGGTATAAATCACGCAGAGCTGTAAGAAAAAAATCTCATGCGGTACTGGAACAAGTTTAAACAGTGACGTTTTAACCCAAAGATTTCTGCGAACGTGTCATAAATCTATTTCTCTCATTCAGTGCTTCGCAGTGCGCTCCTTAGTGCTACCCACAGTCGGTCCATGTTTGTGCTCCCTCCAAGCTCGCTGCCAGTCAGAGCTGAGAGGGAGCAAAAACATGGACTCTCTGTGGGTCCCCGAGGACCGGATTTGGAAACACTGCTCAAATTTATGAACATTTTTTGGGCTTCTGGGACGTCCATACACTCTGAGTCATTTAAACATTGGACAGGTTGCAGGGAAGCGTCCCTTTCATTTACGGTGGCTCAGATGCCCAAGTCGTCATGCCTGTGAATTTACTCTCTGAATCTGTAACACTAAATGTAACGCTGGGCGACCTTGATGAAAATGAATGCTGTCACCACTCTGTCCGGTTATGCTTTGGAAATTCGCCGTAGGAGTCGTTGGCCACACAGCGAGAACGACTCGCACCGCTCTGGATTTTCCGTGCGGCCGCCTGTCTCCGATTGCCATTTAGTGTTGTTTTACTTGCACAAAAATGTTCCAACCAATCAGATGTCTGAGCCCCGCCTCCTCTAGTTGCTTGGACCCACCTACTCTACAATGTGATTGGGTCTGGAACGATCGTTTTTTTTACCTTCCACCCTCAGAATATATTTGTGCAAGTAAAACTCCCACGGGCTCCACACTATCACTAAATGTCAATCGTGTTCACCACTAATAGGTCCCCAGGAGTGCTTTTGGTCATCCTCCGTCAAGGCAGCTGCACCCCCATGCTGATGTGTGAGCTCTTTCAGAGAGGGAGATAGAGTGCAGACCCAGGGGTTTTGTGGGGAGGGCTGGTAATATTAGCTGTAGTGTCTTTTTTGTGAATATATTTGAGTACAGTTTTAATGAGGTTAGTTTCTGTTTGTTGGGGTGGGCTGCATTTTTGTGCCTGATTAGTGTTATTGACTCTGCCCTTCAGTTTCTTAGTCGCCTGTGACTGTGTTGCACAACTTCCAACTGTATAGCTGTAAAGTGCCTGCATTCTTTATATATAAAACAAGCTATTTTAATCCTGTTTTTTTGTAATACTATAACTGTGTAACGCATCCTCAGATAAATGTGCATTATTTATTACTCAGAGTTTAAAATAAATCAGTGAATCTCTGATATCTGTGTCCATTTCGTCACGCATGATAGCCATTTTAAGGGCTTTTAGTTGGTATTTTTTATCTCATTGCCTCATATTTCCAAATTTTAAGATGGCTGGCGGTAGTGTGCTGTCTTTCCTGTCAGATGTTCCGTAGAGGAAGATGAGAAGGGGACCTTTGGTAACGCACTGCCATCTAGTGTCTAAGGAAGGACAGACCCCATGACTGTCTGTTTACCACACGTTTTATTTGGCCTTCGCACCATTCAAAGATAATATAAATATTTGCTAATTAACATTTTTCCACAGCTGTTTATTTACTTGACATAATTGTGCTTCATAATCTGCATAATGAGCTTACACATTTTGTGTGCTTCAAGTCTGACTCGTCGCTTTTGTTACACTGCCCCCTGCTGGTGGCTTTCTGCTCTGACTCCAGAGCCATCTTTTCCCCTGTTTCCGGTTGCATCTGATTTCTGTAGGTGTAAGTGCTTCTGCATATAGCTTTGCAGTAATCCCGACCTTCCCCAAGGGACAATAGGGCATTAGATAGCGTGTCCATTGCAGAGGGAACTCTGTCATTAATTTACGTGAGATCAGGCATTTTGAACTGTGGCTAGAAACCTGCAGACCTGGACACTCAGCTGTGAGCATTTCTGCACAATCTAGTAGGCCTGACTCCTGGTTCTCTTCAGAGTGTGCTTCCGAAATGACTTTCACAAGAAGTTCAAGCTTCTGGTGGTGTGACATCTTCCTTTAAACTTTCCACGATGGATGATAAATCTGTCAGACTCCTTCCCCAGGAGGCCTGCATGCATGAAGGCCATCCCAACCCTTCCTGATAGTCTACCTGGCACACCTGCCAGCTAATTCGTCCCTATTATCCAAAAAAGTAATTATTCAGTACTGCGGGCAGACTGCTATGATCTGCCGTCATTTTTGTAAGTGAATAAATGAATTTTGGTCAGATCCTTGATCCGAAGTCTCTCTGTCCTTCCTGTGTCTTTATGAAACATAATAACCTTCCTGCAGAAAAGGATTTAAAAAAAGGGTCAGGAAAGCAGAACGTGAAACAGCGGCATCAATTATTCAGCACAGCTGCGGAGCGTTGTGGTTCTGAGGGCGCGTGGTACTGACTCATCGCGGAGAGCCCCCGTCCGACAGCAGCCTCGGGGCAGACAACAAGCCCCTCTCCCTTTGGCCGTCGAGTCCGCCCACCGGTTCGCTCTTGACATCTCTGTTCTCCACATTATAACTAAAAATAAAATGAAAATATCGAAGAATGTGCGATAAAGTTGTTGGTCATAAATATCTTTAATATCATGGAAATGATTCTTTTTTCAGGGTTTTTTTTGGAACAGTTATTGTGGAACTGCATGTTCATTAAAAAAGTGAAATTAAGGACATGAATGGAAGCGTGTTCATCTCAGGTCATGTGATTTTTTTTTTGTTTGCTGTAAAAGCAATAGAAACAGATGGAGCATATATGTCATGGCAGGTCTGAAGCTGTTTGCTGGATACGCACATAAACACAAGCAGTTGGCAGATATCACACAGTGCACTCAATGCCCCCCCCCCCCCGATAACCCCTGCCCAGACATGCTGCAGATCTTCAAAAACGCTTCGGAGATACTGGCAAGAGCAGGTTACTGGTTCTTGGGGCCTGGTTTTTCACTGGTGTTTTCACTGGCTCATTTTGGGATGCTGCAGGTCACTGCTCTTCCTAATGAGGACCAATGACATGCGAAGGTGATGTCACAGCCTTCCTGAGGGAGTTACATAAGAAGAGTACAGTGATTGTGATTACAGAGACTTTCATTCCAACAATGGCTGGGGGAGAAACAGAGACTCTGTTCACTGATTCCCCCCCGCCAGCCGGTGCCTGGCAGCATCATGGCCTGCTTCCATGTCAGGCTTGCTGGGGTGGGGCCACTAGATCTCTGACTGGAGATCCACCACGATGAAGATCATGATGATGATGGCTGGAACACCCGAGCGCATTACATCAAATTGAGCGTGACTCGCTCACCTTGCTGCCAAGGCCCTTTGGGTCTCCCCCATGCCCCGGCACTCCCGGGGAGGACACCGCCCCGTCCTGCAACGAGCCCGTCGTCCGAGACATGGACCAATCAGTTCCCTCTCACAGCACAACGTAGAACAGTGACCTGACTCCTGTACACTGCACCTTCCTAGTCAGTTAATCCTCATTTTAACTCATTTCTGCTACGTTTTGGGATCCAGACTGATTCACGCCAGACGCTTTCCTGTGCTGCCTTTCGGGATCTCATAAACAGCCAAGTCTGGAGTCAAGGGACCCCGACCACATAAAAAATATGTCAAGGGCCATAAATCTCATCAAACAAATGAGAAACAAATGAGGATTTAGAGGGTCTATGTGACACCGAGGGGTCAGCACGGCCCCAAAAGGGTTCTGAGCTGTGGTTGTAATATTTTAAAAATAATCTAGAGGAGCTCAGAAGCTTTGAGAGGTGGTGGCTTTGGCCAAGCTGTGGAGGCGAAATGGGACATCACAGCAGACAAAGAGCGGGGTTATATGAACCGGGAACTTTGACAAGCCCTAGCTGTTGAAATAAATTAGTGCGCTAAGGTACTTCAAGCATGTCCCGCACTGCTCCCTCCTGATACAAAAGACCCGGTAAACTGTAACCGAAATGCACAGAGACCTCAGCTGTTGCTGTGGAACTCTGCCAGCAGAGTGGGCGGAAAGATCTGGCACACTTATAGCACTTGCTCGAGCCTTTAAAAAAAATACTGATGCCAGTTTAAGAGGCTTTAAACAGATGTGTTGGCAGCTTGACACCTGTTCCCAGATCAGCAAAATGGAAAGGGATCGCCAGATGACCCTCTATGTCTATAAACCAGTGCAGTGACCAGTGAATTGGGAGTCAAATCACAGCCTTCTGCCTGTTCTAGACTTGGGAGTTTAGTCAAATAAACCCTGGTTAATGCGTCTTATCACAGAAGCTCTGCCAACTGAACTGCAGCCGAACTTGCTTCCAGTCCCTTCAGCTCCAATCCCCACCAAAAAAAAAAGCACATTGGATTCATCTTCCACGCACCAAATCTAGTTGATTCACCGTATTACTTCAATGGCAGAGAACATGGGTTTGTTCCCAATGTGTTAATCCGGTTGGTTTTGTTCCTGCCAAAACGTCACACTCAATCTACACTCTTCAAACCGTAAACAAATATTATGCTGACTAAGAAACAGTGACTGTCTGAATTAATTACGGGTGACTGGATTTCAAATATTCTGCCCCAAGGTTCCCAGAAATCAAAATCTAAGCAGTCTGTTTGTCATACTGCTTTGATTCATCACGTGGATATGCTTGGGTGTATACAGAAATGAGTCAGTGCACTCGCGCTGACTCGAAATGCCCCTCGCTGTCAGCCACAGTCAAGGAGGACGATGGATCTGGTTTTTAGGTTGTGGCCCAAAATTGATATTGTCGGGATTTTGGTGAGTCACATGCGATCGGGATTGGATTTACTATCGAACAAATATCAGGGGAAAGTGACTCATTTGTTCTGGAGCGAGATTCAGAAGGTGCCAAAGGGAATGCTGGTTCCCACTTTCTTAAATGCACCCATTTATATATATATATATTATATATATATCCATTTAAAAATAACCAGTGGCCTGTGGGTGACATCATAGACATGAACATCACCTCCAGCTCCACAGGAATATAGATGTGTGGCTGATGTTATCCATGAATCTTCCATCACCACCAGTACAGGATCATGGTGGGCCTGGAATCTCCTCCAGGAAACACTGGGGACAGGGTAGGGGATCAACCTGCACAGGAGGCCAGTTCGTCACAGCACAGACACTCTCACGCCACGATTCACATAGAGACATTGCCTGACCCAAAAAAAAAGTCTTTGGGCTGTAGGAGGAAAATGGAATGTTGAAGAAAACTCACACAAACACGGGGAGAGCGTGCAAGCTCCCCACACCCAGGTAGGGACAGTGAACCCACAATCAGAGAGGTATCAGGCTACAGCGCCACCTGGTGGATATCACTATGATTCAAAAATTAGATCATATAACTAATAGATTTGCTTATTATACCTGCTGTGAAGGTCCACACTAAGACACCAAACAACAAGATCAGGCTGACCCTTGGAGCCAAGAGTGTGTGGGCTCATTAAGGCAGAGCATATGTTTTACCTTTTGGGCTAAAGACAATGGTTTATGTGAATTTTAACAGTGATTATCCAGCTATAACAGTAAATACTTGCAGTTGTAAGATACTCCTGCCTGGAGGGGCACACCACGCTGGGTGTATCCTGGCCCGGTTTCCCCCAGACTCGATCCAACTAACCACTCCCTGAACTGGATTTGTGCCTGATTGGAAATGGATGGATAGATGTAAACAGGACTGACTGACAAGTAACTCCCAGAAGAGTGTGGGACCAAAGCACTTTATCTCATGTGACAGACGCTGAGACACTGAGTCATACATGTTTCTGCTCTTTTATGAGGAGGGAAAAATGCAAAGGACTCAACTTAGAGGCAGAGACCAAATCCTGTAAACTCAGCTGGACCGAACAGCAGAGACATGGTGACACCTGTAGAGACCTGGGCGGGGGGCGAGGGGGTCCTCTGGGGCATGCTCAAAACACAGTCTACAGAGCAGGAACGCACCAGACGGTGTGCGATCCCTCAGCCAAAGGTCCGAGAAGCCGAGCGGTGAATGGAGAGAATTACAGTAGAAAGCAGATTTTTGGCTCAAAGTACGATGTGTCCTGAGGTGACTGGAAAGTGTCCCTTTTGGGCTTGAAAGCTAAATGTTTCAAGCTGCAATACCTCCAGCACAGGCAACTGAATGTGTGAACAAACCAAGGATGCATTGTGGGTAAAACTGTGAACAACTAATCCGATTCCAAAAAAGGGCGCTGCTATTGTAGTATTAAGAATAAGAAAGAAGTATCATTATTCTGTTCTTAACCTGAAACAAGTAATAGAAGATATCCTAGAGAGTAGTTCATTCACAGCGATATAAAGTTGCGTTTACATAAGAAACTATTATAACCGACAAAAAATCTGTGTAATTACAAAACTGGGCGGCAACCTCATTCAAAGGTCACTACAAAGCGTTCGGATATTCTATAAAGATATTAAGATATTATTTTCGAACGTCGTTAGGCACGAAAAAAATACGCTGATAAACAAAAATGCTCACTAAAAACACGGCAAAATCAGTCGTGCCAAATAAAATTTAAAATCATGACGACTTCAGTGTAAACACTCAATGGTTCTATACTTTTTGTAGATATTTAAACGACATATAGAGGACACCTTTACCGTGTTTAACCTGTAAATGTTCGCAAATGTTTTTTTAACTGCTTTTCTAAGTGATGCTATTTTACATAGGGAAAAGACCGTTTAATACAATGAAATGAGGTTTATAAAATTTGGTCAGCTGGCTGACGTGAGATTTTAAGATAAGATAAAATACGAAATCTTCATTGTCATTGTCACTTGGCAACGAAATTGAAAAATGCAGTCGGCTCAATGTGAGGCATAAGAGTAAAAAAGAATATATTAGAAATATACAAATCGCACTTTTCAATTCGAGACGCAGTTGCATGTATGTAACAGTTGTATTGCCTTGAAAATAACCTGTAGGGTTTGCAAACTACCCCAATGCCTTAGATGTAACAAATTTTAGGTTTATAATGGAATAATATACATTTGCAGTAAGATTTCTCGCGTGAGTGTGTCTGAAAGCGTGAATGTCACGAGAGTTGGCATCCTTAGAAATATTGAAAATGGTGATTTAGAAGTCGAGATAAAGCATGAGATAAAATCTAATCTTATCAATGAAATACTGCAGATGGTGACTTAAAAAGTAGACGAGCGGGGGGGGTGGGGGGGGGTGGCTTCATCTGTTCCTCCCCTTTGACGCGTAACGGCAGTCCACCAATCAGAGGGCTTGTTTATATTGCTCGCAACGCCCCGTGATGTTGTGTCGCGGCCCAAAGTTTATAAACCTGTCATCAGAGAATCGCAGAAGTGAGTCTGAAAGATTAGAGGCGAGGGTGCGCTTCAGCAAAGCTGACAGTAAATGCGGCTCTATTTTAAGGCGATTTATATTAGCTTATGTTTATTTATTTATTCTAGTGCACGCCCTTAATTTTACCCTAGTTTAAATAAGCTTGGTTTCTGCCGGTAGTATATATAGTTGTCTTTTTTACTAAGTGTGCTGTAGAATTAATATTATTTGATCATGATTTGGGTAGTTCTCTGTGCCGGTCTAATTTGCACACCCCTTTTGGCCAGTGCTGATCTTTCCAAGCGGCACGCTATCGGTTGCTCAGAGCGCTGTGACAAATCACTATGTCCCCCAATCCCGGCTGATTGCCTGGCCGGCGACATCCTGGACCAGTGCGACTGCTGTCCGGTGTGCGCCTCCGGCGAGGGCGAAATCTGCGGAAGGTTGGGCGACCCGGAATGCGGGGAGGGCTTGGAGTGCTCGGTTAGCGACGGCGTGGGCTTCTCCGCCACGGTCCGGAGGAGGGCGAAAACCGGAGTGTGCGCGTGCAAAAGTTCCGAACCGGTGTGCGGCAGCGACGGAGTTTCCTATGGCAACATATGCGAGCTGAAGCGGGTCAGCAACCGGGCTCAAAAGCTTCAGCAGCCGCCTGTTATCTTTATACAGAGAGGAGCCTGCGGTAAAGGTAAGCCAGAAATAGCGCATTCTCCTCCACCTTCTGTGTCGGATGAAGTCATCTTTGTTCGTTTTTCCTGCAACAAAAATCTGGATTGTCGCAGAACTCTTTGGAGAACTAATTTAGACCATTACATATTCTAATATTTAAATGCAAAAAACGTCTGTGCATCTGAGGCGACTGAGAGCACCGCTTCTTTTATCCGTAGTTCTCCGTAACTGCATGCAGTCAGGCAAGAGCTAGTACGCCACTGAGTGATCTCAGTGCGTGATACTGGTTTTTACATAGATTATTATTCCTTAATTTATCAGATTTACAAATGCAATATTCCCCTAATTAAGTAGGTTGTGTGTGCACTGTGCTGCGGCACTAATGCGTGAAAATGTCTGCCCTAGATGTCTCTCCTTTCAGCCCTGGATTACATCATTGCAATCGGACATCCTTAATATGCATTTGGTACGGTTCCCAAACATACCCCATAACCTTGCCACAGAGTCAGAAATGTTCAGCAAAGTTTCCACCCCATAACGATGTGGATCTTATGCGTCGACACTCAGCATGGTGACACTCAAAGTGGAGCGATTTTTTTTTTTTTAATTATAGCTTGAGGTAAAGCAAACCCTCCATAATTATAACTTGTTAAATAGGTTAAGTGCAGTTTGGGTCATCTGTAAATTCTGTCTCTGATTATATCGAGGTCAGTCACTTAAAATTGCTTTGACTGTCTGGGTCACTTGGGACATACTTGACTGGCCTCCCAACTTTTAAAATGCGGGAAAATATTTTTTCTTTTCTCCAGTTGTGCGTTATTTGTGATGCGTCGGAAGACTGCCTTTGTTCTTCACCTGACAGACCGGATGAACAGTTAATTCAGGATTTTTGTAGGTGATCACTGATTTCTGAGTTTTTGGATTAAGTCACATACATTGTGCATTTTAATGATTATGAGAAAAATGGTAACAGATACTAGCCAAGAAACAGCAAGAGGTCAATTTAAAAATAATGTTTTGAATGGATTTTCAGCATTTTCTAGTTGGTGCAGAAATTCTTAGGTCTTATTTCTACATGCATTTGCCACTTTTGGGGAATGGTGTGTGGCTCAAGTAGGATGCTATGCTTTTGCTCAGTACTGTAGGTCACCAGTTCAAAACCCAGGGTCTGCAGATTGACTGGGCTCTCTTGCAAAGCCCTTATTGCTACAGGGACTGACTGACCTAGCTTTCAATCATACATCACATTGGATTGAAGGTTCTGTTAAATAAACAGAAAGACTGGTTATGAAATTACCATATTATTAAAGTGAGGAACTCTGTAATGCTCAGCATTTCCTTTTGAAACCCTGCAGGTCACTGACCTCCTCAGTCCATATGTGTAGCTGTTTGATTACCAGTAAAGCGGTTGCTATAAACACCTATTACGTGCTCCTCACTGCACTGGGTTGGGTCGTTTCAAGGCCAGCTGGGCTGTAGTTTCTTATTTTTTATTATTTCAGCAGGATCAGAGCTTCATGACAGAGCCAGCTGCTCTCGACCACTTTGCTTGTGCAAACAGACATCAGTTTCTGGGGGCCCTGTTATGAAAGGCCAGGCATGAATGTTCGCAGAGAGGAGGGTCGGCCTGCACTGCAGGCAGAATCTGCTCACCGCTTCCCCTCAGCTGGCCCAGTCTGGTTTAAACCCCATCTCTGATGAGTCAGTCTGGTTTAGACCCCATCACAGCCGAGTCAGTCTGGTTTAGACCCCATCACAGCCGAGTCAGTCTGGTTTAGACCCCATCACAGCTTCCCCTCAAGTGGAGTCATTCTGGTTTGAATCCCATCACATCTTTCCTTCATGTGGGTCAGTTTAGTTTAGACTCTGTCACAGCTTCCCATCAGCTGAGTGAGTCTGGATTAAACCCCATCACAGCTGAGTCAGTCTGGTTTCAACTCCATCATAGTTTCTCATCTGGGTCAGTCTGGTCTGAGTCAGTCTGGTTTGAAACCCATTACAGGTTCTCCTCATCTGGGTCAGTCTGACTGGAGTTTGTCTGCCTTAAAGCGTCTACCAGCTTCTCCTCATCTGGGTCAGTCTGGTCTTAATTAGCCTGGATAAAGTTTTCTCAGAGCCCACCTCGGCCGAGTCAGTCTGGTCTTAATTAGTCTGCTGTAAACCTTATGACAGCTTCGCTTGCGCCTGAATCAGTCTGGTTCTCCAAGGCTGCTGATCCCGCCGCGGTTTTGACCGCTGTTTTTCTTGCCTCAGAGGACTGTCTCTCTCTCTCTTTACTGCAGTACAGTGATCATAGGTCCTCCATCAACTGCCGTTCAGATGGATACTGATTACTGATAAACACAAACAAAAATGTGTTAAGAATATGTGGGCTTATCCCATTGGGTAAGCTTCTATACATCTTATAAATACGTCACTATTCTTGCTGTTCAGACTGGCTCCCCATCTGCTCTGACTTCTACCCTTAAAGCATTTCTTGTTTTCACCTATTTCTCATAAAAAATATTTTAAAAATTTATGATGCAGAGGAACCAGTACAGTCAACAGCACAATCTTGTCTATGCACGTCAGAATTGTTGGCACGGAGCTGCACATCATTGGATCGCAGTTCAAAGTTAAGCCCAGAAAAACATCTCTGAACGCAGATTTTTTTTTTTTTGAGAACATTTTTTATAAAAAAAAACCAAGTCTTCCGTGTGTGCTAGTGCATTGTAAGCTTTTTGAGATTTTTTTTGGAGAAACAGTTCACTACGAGCGATGCTCTTCAGAGCAGCGTGAACAAATGACCTTTATGGGCAGAGCACGTTGTTGAGAGGAAGGTTAAAAACAAATCTTTGTTTATGTCCTCTCTGATCTTCTGGTGATCTCACTTTAAAATTTTGAAGTGGTTCCAGAATGACATCCTCCAGACCCCACCCCCGCCACCCCTATGGGGCACGACACCCACTGACCGAGTTTTGCTGTACATTTTTGTCTGGGGTGGGAGAAAAGGGTGGTTACTGAACGAGGTAGAAAGGCCTGGCAGCAAGCACTCGTGGTTCAGGGGCCAAGGAACACAGGACTGGGCGGTAGCTGCTGAGGCAGCATATTGGCGAGGTGGGTCGGGCACAACATGGAGGTCAGGAGGGGTTTCTGGGGGG
>JAODKF010000047.1:12521811-12537239 GCA_026779585.1 Mormyrus proboscirostris
TCAAAAATACCCATGTACATGCGGACAAGGTCTAAAAGATCTGAAATGTATCCTGAAAATGCTGTGCATCACAAACACACGGTGCAGTGCCACCAGGACCTCCAGTGGCCAACGGAAGGGAGTGCAGTGCCACCAGGACCTCCAGTGGCCAACGGGAGGGAATGCAGTGCCACCATGACCACCAGTGGCCAGCAGAAGGGGGTGCAGTGCCACCAGGACCTCCAGTGGTCAGTGGAAGGGAGTGCAGTGCCACCATGACCTCCAGTGGCCAGCAGAAGGGGATGCAGTGCTACCAGGACCTCCAGTGGCCAGCGGAGGGGGGGTGCAGTTCAGTCTGAGGAATTTTACGTTGTTTTGGCAAATGCTTTTATCCAAAACAGCATTGATCGATTTTTATTATTTTTTTTTTTGAGAAGGCATGATCAGCAAGTTTCTGGTGCATTGGGGACATCACATTAGCAACCCTGGGACTTGAACCCAGCACCTTTCCAATGACAGGTGCGACATGCTGAGCTGCCCCAGTTCCACTCCCAGTCTCTTATGTGGGGTTTATCTGCGGAGCCGCTCTGCTTGTTTGCTTCACACACCGTGCCCATCTGCTGCTCTTGGAGAGCAGCACTGTGTTTCCTGTAAACCAGTACGGTGTTTTTTTTTTTTGTTAATCCAGAGTTCCGTTGGTGTTTTTGGGTGCATAGGTGCCCGCCGAAATGCCAGCGTTCTGCCCTCCTTGTGGGAAGACTCTGGTCACTATATTATGTTTTAGGCTGACGACTTGTTATGTGGGTCGGTAGGAGTGTGGATGGATGAATGAATGGATGGATGGATGGATTCAAGATTCAAGAGTTTATTTTCATACACACAGATAGTATGCTTCCGTAGCTCATTGTGCTTGTAATGTAAAGGTTGTGGGTTCAAATCCCTGGGAGTGCATGTGAAGTGTAACCCTTCCTTATACTCTTAAGTTGCTTCGGATAAAAGTGTCAGATTTATTTTTTTTTAAGTAAAACTTTTTTACTGCGCAATGAAAATCTCGCACAGTGTAACTGACTATTTAATGTGCGTATGACAATAAATTTCTGAATCTTGGATGGATGGATGGAAGAAGAGAGTAAAGGGGAAGAATTTGTGGGGGAAAGGGGGGATGGGCTTCGGTGGAGCGTATGAGAGGAGGGGATTTTCTTTGGGCTTAATCCTTCTCCGCGTTTGAAGAATCTCACTGGACTTGCGGTAATGGACACTGAGAGACAGGAGTCCTCCCTCGCCGCCGGAGGCACAGACTTCCCAGCCTGGAATGTTGCATTTCCTGTTCTCTCCCTCCCATGTGTAACTTTCCCCCCTCCTAACCCCCCCCCGGCTGGCATCGGGTGGGTTTTCCACAGCGTCACAGACGCATGGGCAAGCTGAGACTGCAGAGGGGCCGGAGGGCTGATGTTCTGAGTCACCGCAGTTTATGAAAAGGCATTATTCGCTGGCAGAAAACCCAGGGAAAGTTTATGAAAAGGCATGTATTTATTTAAGTTTTTACACGTCTCCAAGTGGAGTTTGCCCGGGCCGCGCCTCACCCAGCGCTGTGGCCGAGTGCTCTTCACGCTGCCGCCGTTTCAGGGGAATTTCTCTTGGACCGTAAATGGTGTTTGGTGAATGAGCGACGTGTCACAGGTGCTGCTTTCCCAGGCGCTTGCAGATGCAGTGCCCCCATCCCCCATGACCCAATATCGGGACACATTCAAAGAAGTCGCCCCGTTCCCCCTACCCGCCCCGCCCTCGTCTCCCATGCCCTGGAACCTGCCCAGACACGGGAAATGACGGGCGTGTCGTGTCCCCACCTGCCGCCCGGACAGACGGACACGTCCTGACAGGCCTCTGGCAACAGGTGGAGCATCAATCACGTCCGAGGCGACCCAGCTACCATCGCCTCACCCTCGCTCTAACACTCCCCTCAGATTGCTGTGGCTTTGCACCCATTACCTTAATCCCTGTTCCGCTCATAATCACACACACACACACACACACACACATGCACGTGATGCGTGCAAAAATATATATACAACATATTTTCCAGGCGCACAGTTCCAGTAACGAGCACTGTAAGGAACTGTCCGTTTTGCGAGGGCAGCTGTTTCGCCTCACAATGGAAACATGACACCCAGCTGGCCATTGTCCGCACCCCCATCCCGGAAAATAACAGCTGAAGCTGCCTTAACCTGCAGGAGAGAACAGACCAGGGGCGTGATGTTCTACCATATGTGGTGACGGCTATGGGACGCGTGGTGGCTGGGTTGGAGGGGGGGCAGGATGCTACCAAGAAGTTGCTTGATGGTCCTATGATGGTCACGGTTGTCTCCCATTCCCCAGATCCGCTCTGATGTGGCTGCAGACCTCATTCCACAGACCTCATCCCCACAGAATACCTCTTTCCTCCCCAGTATTAAGTACCTGGCACAGTTAACATATAAAGATAATATTAATCTTTATCTGATGTTACAAAATCATTGGCAATTGACTCATAAGAGGCGTAAATTTTTTTGGGGGGAAACCTGTTTGGGGGACTCACATTGCCCCCCTGCTGGTCAGAGTACAGAGTACAGGGACAACACCTAGGCTGTTTAGTAACCATGACAACGCCCCATCCCCCAGATCCAACAGAGTCCCCAGGAAGCTAAGGCTCCTATTCCCGGCTGGAGTGTGGCGGCCATCTTTGCTAGTTGATGAGTGAAATCAGAAACTGGCGCCCCCTGCGGTTACCTTGCTCGTCATCCTCGATTTACCAACAGACGCAAACCGGTTGGTGGAATCCGACACTGTCCCTGGGGAGCGTTTTCCTGATGAGGGAAGGCCTCGCCGGAGGGTGCAGGAACGTTGGAAAGGTCAGCGCTACATTGGACCGCCCACCTGCCAGTCCCGCTCGCTCTCTCTCATCACAAAGGCCCCAACTCTGTGACCAACTTTTGGCCGCATAAACGCAAACTGAATTTTACCGGCTGTAAAATAAAACGGACAGTCATGGGGAGGAACTTGAATGCTCTTTGTTATGATTCTCCTTGAGTCTAATTAAATCGTACCCAGCTAATTTATTGGGTAGCGCTTTTAAATGCAACGTCGTTAACGTGTAACAATGAGGAAAACAGCAGCTCTATTTCCAAACAGCACCCCCACAAACCCCCCCCCCCCAGCCCACCTGACCTCATCCCTGGAACTGTTCAGTGCCCCTCACTTCCCCCCCATCTGTTTATCCGCTTAGCACGGGTGCCGCGCTACACGCTATTCCTGTGTCGGATCGGGATTCTCCCAGGCTGCCTTGTTCTCTGTCGTCTATTAATAACAAGCAGCTCAGCAGCGCCAGCCAAAGCCGTCCTCGCTGTCTCTAGCCCTCTTCTCACTCCTGGCCCTGGAGGGTAAAGTGCAGGGTGCTTCGGCGTCGCTAACGTCGTAGGTCGTCGGCGGCCATTTTTAATTTGTGGGACGTTAGAGAGGGAACCCAGATGGGAGCAAGACAGGCTGATCGAGAGCTTAGCTTCCTGGGGGCTCTGTCGGATATGCGGGAGGGGCGTTGTCATGGTTACTAAACAGCCTAGGTGTTGTCCCAGCAGGGGGCGACGTGACTCCCCCAAACAGGCTTCCCCCGATGCCGGCCCATTCCAATGCAGCACAGTGGGGTTTGGTTGTGTCTCTGTGCTCACCGGTCACCTTGAGGTACTTGGTAGCGCAGCCTCGCTCAGGGAGCGTTTCCCGCTCTGCTGGAGCAGAGCTCTCTGTGCTGGACGCTCTTTGAGAGTATCCATTACAGAGCATGTACCGTAACTCTATTTTTACCGTAGCGAACAGAACGGCACCGAGCCACAGCGCATCAGGAAATCCCGCCCCCTGGGAACACATGGCCAGAGGCGGTCTGAGGGCTAGGCCCGTCCACTCTGAAGACACCTCTATTTAGATATCCGTCTTTGACTTTCCAAGTGCCTTCAGAGATTGTTTTTCCTTGTTGTTATTGCTGGTATATCTGAAGCGGCGATGTGGCATTCACAACACCAGCCAAACCGGCTGCGTCTCTCCCAAAAGGAAACCCGAGCTGAGGGTTAAGGCAGTGAATAGGAAATAGAGCCAAAGCAGAAACGTGCGGTTTATCATGACGTAGGTTACTGGCTGTACGCTATATAATGCATAATTTATTGAAATGGTATAGGGGGAGTGAGGATGAGAGGAACCTAGTAATTAATCAATAGACTAAAAAAAAAAGGTCAAGCAGGAGCTCCTTCTGAGTCAGCCTGAGTCATGAATTAAGCAACTTCCCTGGCAAAAAAAACACTCTTCGTTCTTAATTGGTCAACAACTAAATCCATGCCTGCATTGCAGCACGTCCTATTGGTTAATGAGATGTAGGGGCGTGGCCAGAGCCAGTGTTGTCTGCTTTTGGTTCCTCAACCAGCCTGTACTGGCCAGCACTGACCAGAGAACAGAGCCAGCAAGCTACCGCGCTAATAGTTTCAGTGGGCTCAATTAATCACCTATAAAAGGCTTTGTTTGGATTATGCTAAACCCTATTAATCTCCGCAGAATCACTGAACAGACTCCCTGTGGCAATTTACTACCCCGGTGAGCAAAGAGAAAAACAGTAAAACACAGTATTGTTCTGCTTTTGGTTGGCAGTTGAAGAATGATGACACACAGATAGAGGGGCGTGTAGCCTGAAAGGCGGTCTCTTGAGCTTGGAGGGGTGTGGCAGATTTTACCCACCCTGTCCCCTCTCTCCAAGCATTCGGCCATGATTGTGAGGCTGTTGGCTGGATTTTTAGGGACCCCTGTACTATGGAAAGGGGAGCAGCCTGATATAGGGCATAGGAGTGGGTTGCCCGTTCCACACTGACCCTGCCCCCCCTCTCCCCATCCCGCAGATGAAGCTGCCCGTTCTGCTGCTGGGCCGCTCGGCAGACCTGCGGCCGGGGGAGTTCGTGGTGGCCATCGGAAGCCCCTTCT
Source organism: Mormyrus proboscirostris (assembly GCA_026779585.1). Lineage (NCBI taxonomy): Eukaryota > Metazoa > Chordata > Actinopteri > Osteoglossiformes > Mormyridae > Mormyrus > Mormyrus proboscirostris. Next base: position 12,526,783 of record JAODKF010000047.1, read on the forward strand.
CCCTGCAGAACACCGTCACCACCGGCATCGTCAGCACCACCCAGCGCGGCGGCAAGGAGCTGGGCCTCCGCAACTCCGACATGGACTACATCCAGACGGACGCCATCATCAACGTGAGTGCCCGACTCCCCTAAGCGCACCCCCCCCCTCCCCAAGGAACCCAACCTCGCAGTTCAACTGTATCTCGACAAGTAGAGCGTTGTGCCAAGAATGCAAAGCTTGGATGCAGCTTTGAATCTCGGACACATGAACCGTGATCCTCCTTCTACTGTCCGTCACTTTCTTAAACTCTCTTTTCCTCTTGCAGTACGGAAACTCCGGAGGCCCGTTGGTTAACCTGGTAAGAATTTTAGCTCCTGTCATTTAAATAGTTCACTGGAGCTTTGATTATTTACATACCGGTAGAAAAACCACAGGAAGCTGGTCATTAGTCAGCATTTTGCAGGAAAGCACAGAAAGTCAGAGACATTTATTGGGGGTAACATTAAACCAGCTCCTATGGGCAGAATGCATTATTATTGCATTATTCATCGGTATCCACTTTCATATTAAATATCATTCTGCCATGGGGATAGAGATGACTCAGCACAACTGCATGAAAATAAGATCCGTTGTAAATTCCCCCCTGGCATGGATAGTGCTGCAGTCAGCCAGAACGAAATGGACAAATGAAAGGAAATGGAGGCGTGGTATATGGGTGAACTCAATGCCGCCCCCTACAGGACGGAGAAGTGATCGGAATCAACACCCTGAAAGTGACCGCGGGCATCTCCTTCGCCATCCCCTCCGACAAGATCCGTCAGTTTCTTGCAGAGTCACACGACAGGCAGGCCAAAGGTAACCCCCTCCCCGCCTCGGAACTAAACACATCATGAACCGCCTTGGGTGCGACACCCTAACAGCCCCGCTAACGCTACCGCCGAGGGTGTCCCAGGCTGCTCAGGTGCTGACGTCCTGTCTCTCCATACTCAGGCAAAACGGCGCCCAAGAAAAAGTACATCGGCATCCGGATGATGACTCTGACTCCGACGTAGGTCCCAGCCCCACCTAAAGCTTAGACTCGTTCGAAGCGCCATGACTCATGTTCACCTTCCCGTAACGATTGCGCTTTCTGTCCTCCCGCCCCCCCGCCTGCCTCAAGGCTCGCTAAAGAGCTGAAGGAGCGACAGAAAGACTTCCCGGATGTCACCTCCGGGGCGTACGTCATCGAGGTCATCTCAAAAACACCGGCTGAAGTGTAAGTCAACGAAATTGGGGGGGGGGGGGGTCACACAGCCCACACAGAGCATAGCTGAATGCTAAAGCTAAGTGTTGAGCCAGCTCACCTCGTTTCCTTTAGTGGACGCCGACACTGGCTCCTTTTGCGCATGTGCGCTGAGGAAGTTTGTCCCTGTTGGCGTGCCGTACCTATTTGGGTTGATGTGGTGAGAGACGCCAACCAATTGGAGAGCGTAGAGTCAGTTCCGAGTTCTGCCCTCAGAGCGTTTTGTGGGTATTAACACACTATTATGCCCTTATAAAAAGCTTTCCAGGCAGGCACATTTCCATTTTCCAGCCACAAAAAAAAAGCGCCAGTACCGTCTGAGGGGTGTTACCCCAGGACCACGTCCTGTTACTGGAGATGACTGTGGCTTTGCTGATGGTTGCATTAAGTGCCTAGGCTGCAGTTTCTATCGCTGCAGCAATAACAAAAAAAAAAACTTAAAAAGAAAGCTGGCAACCGCAACAGCGTGACCCCAACACCAGCACTTACTAACCTCTTCCGGGAAACGTCTGCAGGATGTTTCTGAGGTCATCCAGGGCGTGTGTCGGACCTTCGGCGTAGGTCAGAGCAACGGGGTTGGGCTCTACTTCCCTTCACTCTCAGTGCTGCATTTCATCATTTGTTCCGGCACAGAGAACCACATCTAAGTCCACAGCTCTGAGTCCCTCAGCTCTGTTCCCAGACGGCCACTGTGTCTGTACAGTTTTTGTTCCACCAAGAAAACGACTATTTGGACGGCCTAATGTGAGCCCTCAGTGATGCCTAGAGACAATAATCCAGTGAACTGCAGCTGAGAGAGTAGATCACTCTATTAAAGCAGAAGGTCGGTGTCAGTTGTGTGTATTAAGAGTTTCTGCCAGCAGGTGGCAGGGCAGTTAAGGACATCAACCAGTTTGCCTAACTCTGGAATAGTGTCCAGCTGTGTAATTGAGTTAAAACTGTGTCTGCTTTGTATGAAAGCTAATCTCCTAATGCAAGAATAATGTAGGCAAATTGCGCCCCTTCCCCAATTCATTCCTTGTCCCAGAGGGGGCCTGAAGGAGAGTGATGTCATCATCAGCATCAATGGGCAGCGCATCACCTCTGCCAGTGACGTCAGCAGCGCCATCAAGCGGGACGACAGCCTGCGGCTGGTGGTGCGGCGTGGGAATGAGGACGTCATCGTCACCGTCGTCCCCGAAGAGATCGACCCTTGACTAGCGCCGGGCAGCCGCCGGCTCCCCAGCCCAAGGACCTCTCCGCGCCGGCTCCGAGCCGCCGCTCTTAGAACCCGCAACCCGTAGTGTCGCTCTTAGCGGTCGGACGGAAAACTTTGTCTGCTCCGGGAGCTGTTCCGTGTGCGAAGATTTGCAGCCGCGTTTTAGTCTCACTTCGCTAACCGTGCGTTTTACCTTACTTATGTACGCTTCGAAAGACATTACCACTGTCCGTGTACCTGCACTCGGTTGACCAGCGTGTCTTTACGGAAGAGCATCGGGGCCACCTAAAAGGGAACAAATTATAAAATTTTGAGATTTATGTAAAAAATTCTGAGACTGAGTTCAAATTTTGAGGTTAAAGTCGAAATAAACATTCGAGAAAAAGGTCGAAAATATTGAGAATAAAGTAGAAATTAAACCTAAATTACATGGATAGCTCGTCCTAGTAGAATTGAGTCTTTATTTCATGCGGAATGTGCCGATAAGGCTGAATGTGTGCCATCTGTATGATGTCATCGTGTAAGACGATTTGCGCACTACAGATATCTCACAGTCGCTGACAGGTGACTTTTCTCTCTCGAAAGTTTGGAACTATTTTGACTTGAATCAAACTTTTGACTTTAATCTCAAAATTTTAGAGTTCAGTGTCAAAATATTTAATAATTTGTGCTATTAGGTGGCCCTCTACTCTTCCGGATGTCTTAATCCTTTGTGTTTCTACGTCAGTTTTTATATATTGTACCTAATCACTCAGAGAACCCCAGCATGGGACACTCGAGAGAAGAGTTGGAATTGCAGGATACTGTAGAATTTTTTTATTTTTTTTATTTGATTTAGTGTTGTTTCATTTTCTTTTTGATGACACCTAGGAGAAAAGGGAATAAACGTTTTTCCATAGTTTTTTCCGAAGCTATTTGAATATCTTGAATAATTTGGACTAAACGATGTTTTGCAAGCATAAAAGCACACACATTCGCATGCTTCTGTTTTCAGTGTCAGACTTAAACTACACTTTAATCGGCGCCTGTAGTGAGTTTACTGCTCGTTCTAGATCTTGCTGAGCTGGACAGGCTGTCCTCAGACCGTAGCTGAATCTTGGCTTTCTGGGCGAAAAATGCTTCCAGGTCTGCTGAACTGAGAGAGACTCAGGTCCAGCACAAATAGCGGCACGCAGGGACGCGCGTAAATCACACGCGCAGTGTGTCATTCTTTGGCGCCGTCCGCACGTCAGGGTCACTGGGCCGCTGCATCAGCCCGATTGTGAAAATGAGCGCATGAGGACACTGATTTTTCATCAGAGATGAAAGCTGACTGGGAGTGCACACTGGAACTTGGAGCGATATAATCAGCGTTTATTTGGGCAAGTTCTGCTGTTCACTTGGGCTTAGAAAATCAGCTCTGCTTTCTATTCTTTTAACAGAGGCCTGTTTCGATGCAATCCAGCAAACATGTATTCTTGCATATGAGTTATTTTATTGTCGCTTTACCTTTCTGTTAAGGTAATCAAGTTTTAAACCGTGTAGGTCTGTGTACTCACAAATGTCAAATTTGGTCTGTAGACAATATTAACTGCGCTGTCAAAAAAAAAAATCCTGGATAATGCTTCCCTCTAGCGGTGTTTTCTTGGCAGTGCAATACCGTAGGCCATGTAACAATCTGGGCATTATTAAACAACAACAAACTGGTGTGTACAATAAATCTCTATAATGTAAGTCAAGTTGCTGCACGTTCTTAGTGCAAATAAGCCATTGTACAACGTGTACAGGGTTAACGTGTTTGGCCGAACCGGCTTCCTCTGCAAAGTTTTAACGAGCGGTGCAGTTTTTCTTTACCGAGCGGAACACTCTGGATATTGAATTATTGAAGCCAGAGGATGGATCATGTTATGGTCCAGTAAATTTCCAGGCAAGGGGTTCCAATCGGGCTGATGTGACCTGGTGCACTCGCCCATAGGGTCGCCGTGAGAACGGCAGTGATCAATTCAACTAAATCCTGGCATGCAACTTCCCTAAAACTTTTTTTAAAATCTTGAGTTAGTTTAAATAAAATCGCAAATACTTGAAAGGGGCTCCTGCCCCCCGGAATTGCATTTAAGGGCTTTGCAGGATACACGTTGCACATGCTCAACATATTTTAAAATTGTGCTTACATCCATCCCCCATAACCCTCCACTAATCCCCATGTGGTGTAGACCAAAACCCACAAGTTAAGAGTCCGCTATTCACTCTCATCATCATACCAGAATCACTTCATTTTAGTGGGATTATGTAGGGACAGACTACCGTGTATTTAAGGACATTATAGGGTCACCGTTGAGACTAACTTTTTTTTACCAATTAGGATAAAACAAGCGCTGCTCTATTCTGAGGACCATTTAATTTTAATGAGGTAACGAATGCCCGCAAATTGCGTAGGACAAACGGGTATATAAATGAATGGGTTTTGCATCTTAAGCAATATAATCAACCGACCAGAAAATGGCGTGGTTTTTAGCCCTATACATAAGTCAGTTATGTTTATATAATACACAGCGCCTTTAGGAAGAGGATTTCAAGCTTCGTCATGTTAAGATGATTTTTTTTTGTAAAAAAAGTGGGTCAGTTTCTGAACTTTCCAGAACACTCTCCCGGTGCCTTTTTGCTCCTTATTCGTTTTTTCCCTGAAACGAATGTTTTTTTTTTCTCCTTCTTCTTCTTTTGGACGTGAAGCCTGGATGGTTCTGGACCGTTGCGCAGTTTCTCCAAGAGGCTTTGTCATATCCTGGCGGAGTCCTTTTCAGCAAGATTTCTGGTAACTAGTGCCGGTCGGAGCACCTTTCCTTAGCTCCGGGGCTCGCAAAAACGTCTCGCCAGCGCTCGACTCAGGAAAAGTCCTGGGACGTGGTGACAGAATAGAGGGTGGGACACTGCAAGTCACTGACCAGATAAAGTAGGAGCAGGACAGGGTGCACAACTCAGATCATACAGATTAAAAACCATTAACCTTCATGGTCAAGGTCTGTGGCAGAACACGTCAACCAGAGCCGCCCATCCATCATGCCAAGTTTCTTGCCCCCTGAGACCCACAGTCCCAACAGAAAACCAGTGGGACTTGGGCCGCTGACTGGATGGACAATAGATGATCGAGGATGAGGTGAGGCAGAAAGCAAACTGATTTGCTGAGGGAGTGGAGAACCGGCTAAGTAGCCTGAGAACCTAAAAGGGGCAGGGCCACAAAACGCAAGACACACACACAAAAAACCTCGCAAATACAGGACACCAGCCCCACATCGAATTACATTCTCAGGAATAAAGTCTTCAGCCCTGCTAGTTTTGTACTCCAAGGTATAAACAACTTGAAAGTGCTTGCAATGGTACAAAAATGTTCCATTTCCAATGTGTCCATTTCTAAACTTTAAACGGTACATTTATTTAGAGCTAGGGTGCGATTGGACAACTGGCAGACCCTTGACCAATCAACAAGGCCCATGAACTGGAAGCCACCCATACCTCCAAGCCGGTACCTGCTAGGTACCGACAGGCACAGAGCGAACGGGACTGCACACTCGGAAAATGGAGAAGACAGGATGCCAACAAGCCTCAGAACAGCAAGCAGCTCAACTCCTTGTTTTAAGAGCGATGATGATGATGATGATGACCAAGCAGTGAGTGCTGCTCTGCTTAAATAGCACCGGGCCCTAATCGAACCCAGGCCAGACCAGGCTCAGTTCCCTGATTATTAAACCGCGGGCAGTTGTGGCAGCACACGTGGTTCCTTTCACATGTTCACATAAACATGATAGAAGCCCAACAGGAACCCTCTGGATATGCCTGGCTGAGCATAAGCAGATTCTGGTCCCGATCCAGGAGGTTCTGCTACCAATCAGGTGTTTAGTGGGAACGTATTGCGTAAAGGGAGGAGGGGGGTCTGCTTAAAACGAACACTATTAATTAAAAACCTTCAACAGAAAAATATGGCTTCCTTTTGTCCTTATGCTAGTCCACAATTATACAGCTTAGCAACCAGCTAACCCCCCTCCCCAGGCCCACAGCCTCACGCTACGGTGCCAAGCTGCCCTTTCTGCGCCTGCTGAGTAATGAGCCTCCTTGGGGTGTCCCAGTCACGCCCGACTGAGCCTCCCAACCCGCCATCATGTGGTCTAATATGCATCTCATGTGGTCTAATATGCATCTCATGTTTAGATCTTATAATAATGAATTACCATATAAAGAAGCTTTTTTCAGTATGTCATTTATTAATTTCCATAAACCCATTTATTCATTCAGATCACCACACGGTAACACAGCTATGCAAAAATTTTGGGTCGTTACATCCTCATGTTTTTCATGTCTACATTATGCTTGGATGCGGCAGCCCTGTTGCCTCACACCTCTGGGACCAGGGTTCAAGTCCCAACCTGGGTTCCACACATGTGGAGTTTGCATCCCCCCCGTCCAAAAACATGCTGAGGTTAATTGAGTGACCAAATTGCTCATAGGTGTGAATGGTGTGTGTGTGTGTGTGTGTGTGTGTGTGTGTGCCCTGTGATGGGTTGGCACCCCATCCTGGGATGTTCCCTGCCTAACGCCTGTAGACTCCAGGATAAGCTCCGGACCCCCCGCGATCCTTAATGGGATGAGCAGTTACAGAAGATGGATGGATGGACATCATGCATGGACAATGCATTAAATCTAGTTATTTTTTTCCACTTTCTTTTCAATCTATTTTCCAGTGCCACAGACCTCCACTAAAAATCTTTGTCCGTGACTATAAAATTAACGTTAAAATGTTAACTTTGACAGCCCGGCATATAAATTTTTTACTAGCCAGCAGGCTAGCGGTTTTTTTTTTGTACTCACCCGTTGTCTAAATTTCTGCCACTTATACAGTGCAAAGAGAACAAGAGAGGTGTCCAATCGACATTCAACTGTTTAATGATTCATGTTTATCCGCGTATGTTCAAATGTGCCACGTTTTTAACTTCACGGGAAATCAGCAAGGACACAGAAACTCACACCTTTATTAGGCCTGTCTGTGAATCACCGGTGGTCTGCATAACACCATCTGGTGGTCTGCATAAGACTGTACAGACAAAGCTGTGTATAAAAATCAGGGGTCTTCAACCACTGCAGTAGTGTATACTCTCACCTGAAGTTTGATGAAAGAAATGGAAAAACATTCATGTTTTAACTCGTTTTGGGGGTGTAGGCCTCTGAAAGTAGTGCATTAATTCAAACCATACCATAAGCTGACGGAGGTCCTTGTAATACTGAAAGACAGTACAATGATCGATACGGATGAAGATAACCTTTGCGCCCAGCAGCCATTTAGCCAGATTTTTCAGTAAAAAAACAAAAAAAAATTTAACTTGCATAGTATATTACAGTATCATACATTTATGTTTCAGTGCTGCTGGTGACATAACCAACCACAAAGTTCCTTCTTAAATGTCCAATCACGCGACTCCACAAAAGAAGCCGTTTCCAAGCAGCTGATTGGCTGTGCCAAGTGTCACTCACAGCCTCTTAGGTGTCGGGCTGGGGTCACGACTCGCCGTTTAGCAGGCCTGCGCTGCAGTGGCAGCCGACAGAGGTAATGTCCTCAGTGGCACGGGGCAGGAGTGCTGCGTGCAGACCGGCCAGCAGGGTGCGCTCCAGGCCCTGCTGCAGGGAGTCCAGCCGCTGGTCGATGTGCTGGGTGAGTCTTCTCTCCATTTCCTGCAGTCGCTTTTCCACGGCCTGCTCCAGGCTCCTGCAGCACGAGTGCTCCTGTCTTTGAGGGGCATACGGAGACATTATCCTTTTAGTTTTACGGAAGTGCCAAAATACGACAAAAATAGCATTAAAGACAACAATGTTCGCCCCTAAAACACTCCACTCCTCCTACAGGTTTCCCATGGTATCCTCATGGGCTGTTTTCATACTGTCATGGCAGCTAATTAACCGCGTCCTATCTCAGTGTTTCTCAACCCAGTCCTTGGGGAGCCCCAGACGGTCCACATTTTTGCTCCCTCCCAGCTCCCAGCCAATCAAGAGCTCAGAATGCCTGGTATCGGTGTGACGGGAGCTGAGAGAAGACAAAAAATGTAGACTGTCTAGGGCTCCCCGAGGACTGGGCTGGGAAACCCTAGGCAATAGTAATTCGTATCGGGTTTCTACATACCGTGGGCCTGGTGATGGGCAACTCTTTTGGGCGTCGTCCTCAATGTGGAGTCTGCCCACCTGCCCACAAACTCCCTGCAGGGCCGAGAGCAGCTCGGGGTTCTCCCCCGGGTGACCGTTCAACAGGGATGACACCGCCCTGGCCAGCTCGGGGCCCTCATTGTCTCCGTTGGGGAGCCCAGACCGTCCGCTGGGTCGTGGCTGAGGTCTCAGCCCCAGGGCGGTGTCCTGTAACACGCCCCCTTCAGCAGGCTCCAGGATGCCCGTGTGTCTCACTGTACTTCCCCCGCCTCCGGGCTCGGGGGCTCCTTTGACCACAGAGGCCAGGGATCCCCCACCCATGAGCAGGGGCAGAAACCCACCCAGGACATCCATCTTACTCTAGAGGAGTGATGCAGATAAAGTCCAAGTGAGTGAGAAGTACAGTAACAAAGCAGCATAAGTGTGTATAGGAAAGTATAGGAAACAGTATAGTAAATATGAGTAAGTTTAGTGAATAGTGCAGTACTTGTAAGCATAGTAAACAATACAGAAAGTGTAAGTATATGAAACAGTATATTAAATGTGAATACGTAGAGGTCAGTGCAGTAATTTGACTCAGAAGTAAGAAGTATAGTAATTACAGTAAATGTGTGAGGTGTACTACATAGAGTATTCTACATACCTAGAGTTAACTCAATAGAGCAGAGTTAACTAACCCAGACTGGGTTATGCAGGCTACACTTTTTAGTGAAAGGGTGGTTCCTGTCTATGTTTTTGACAAAAGTGTGGGACTTACACCTGTTTCAAGCTGAAAGCCTGTTTGCTTAGATCTGCTTGGAGCCGGTTAGGCAGCCGGTTAGGTGTAGCATAAATTACCATGGCAATATACCCCATTTAAAAGATTCGATACGATTCACAGTAGCAAAACTCGTAAGTAAGCCTCAAAAGATCACGCTGAGCCAGTATACCTGCTTCTTAGTACACCCCTATGATTGAGAAATATAGTAAACAGTGCAGTAAATTTAGTAGAGTTCCTAAAGTACCAAACAGAAAAATAACTTTTAACATGACTTGCAAAATTCTATAAACACCACAAAAACAGCACCAACAGAAGACAGGTGAGTAAATATTTACTTAAAACACTTAAGAGAAACTATATGATGTATTTGCAGGCTAGAATGATCAGCATATCCTGTTTTGACTGCTTTTACATCTAAAATTTACTGACAGTGAGAAAAGACTGAGGCAGCATTGGGCTGTGTTGCTCATTTCTCCTGTTACAGTGTGAAAAATATCGGTGGATGTTTTTGTTGACTTAGGTCTCTGGGAAGCGGCTGCTTTTACCTGCTGCTGGAACTGCACCAGATCCATCAGGCTCTGAGCGCCGGGGGAGAGGGCAGTGCCCATGGAGCCGACCATAGCCCGCACCCGATGCAGGTCGACGCCCGGCCCCGGGGCCGGCGGGGAGCCTGCCTGCGTGTCGGCTGTCTTCAGACCCAGCACGATCCGGCTGACCCCCACCCTTGTTCGCCCACCCAGAGACAGCAGCTGTAAAAACAAGGAGGGTTGCGGCAACAGCTGGCGAGACTGCAACACACCTACTCATTCCGGGAGTCATAGCGACTGTAAACAAAACAGCTGGCTGTGACCTTGAGGTGTACTACAGCGCTAATGTCAGTACATACCAATTCGCAATTACAGAGTACATCTTAATTAACCACTACAAAAGATATTAATGGATTAACCCCAATTGTGATTATTATACTCATATATAGTGTTGGAGACGTTACTCACAAAAGTAAACCATTGCAGACAGAGATGGGAAGTTCAGTGGCCTGCACTACGAAGCGGGGTTAACCCAGTAACCCCGCT
>JAODKF010000047.1:12541196-12583832 GCA_026779585.1 Mormyrus proboscirostris
TGGGGGGCCCACAGACTACTGTAGCCTAGGGGCCTCTGTACACCTTAATCCGCCCCTGAGTATTATGGTAATACCGTATACCGCCTCTCCCCCCTCTGCTAATTTAATCAGGAAATACCAGAATAGACCGCCTTGCTTTTAAAAATACCGTCAACATATGCTGTGGTGTAATGTCTGGACGATATTATAAAATAGATAACGCCCAAGTCTATAGAGTGGGGAGACGAGGTACTGCCGGGGGTTAGAGGGTGGCGGTAAAATCTGCTGACTGGGGGAGGTAGCGGGGTTGCAGCAATGTATATTTTTTTCTTTTTTAAAAGGCGGTTTTATAAGAAACTTTATTAATAACACATAGAAAAACAACATGTTGACGTATATGTACTCTCAGTTGTCAAAGCTGTGGTTAATGCACGCGATATATGATGAATAGTGATGACAGCCAATAGGATGTGCTGGAATTGACATGTGATATATGTGGGTATGCGTCAATAATTTTTTGGCAGGTTACAGTCTGAACAGAACTGAGGTGTCACACTGTGTTTATTCTTCTGTAATTAATTTCAGTCTCGCATTGGGCACTCACAAAACCGCTGACCAGCTCATGTCTGCCAACACAATGCAATAACAAATTCAATGCTGCGCATTAAGGTAATAATAATAATAATGTTTCCCGTCCAATATAAAATCACACCTAAGAAAGATATTTATGATTTATCCATAGGGTACAATTGAACACCAATTAATTATAGGAAATAATAACGAAATAAATATTATTAAAAAAAAACAATTGAAATGTTGGAACATAAAAACAAATGAAAATTCAAGCAGAGAAAGATGAGGAAATGAAATAATATATAATTGTTGTGGTTTTTCCTTTCGTCATTTCAGGAGTCAGAAGTCGCTTGTGTTGATCTTCCGATTTAATCTTCATTGTGACATGCTTAGTTACACTGATTTTTATACACTTTTTATATGTCTTATCAAGATGTTTATTACAGCGATTTTCCAAGTATCTTCTTTCTGGACCAATTGCTATCAGGGCTCAGAGTCCTCACAACTGTGAGATAATGTTGCCAGTTATTTAATTATCTATTTTGAAAGCATGACTGGGGCAATATTGTTATTTTGTATCTTTTTGGTGAAGAGCCCAGAACTACAGAATGAAATAAAACTTTCCAGGTTTCACTGATTAAAAAGTAACAAGTTTTGGCGGTTTCAGTTGGTCCCGAGACAGGCACAGAACGGAATATTCTGGGTCTTCACAACATTGATAAGCTGAGCTAATTAAAGTACATATTCATACACCAAAGGCTGATACAGATAGCTAACAGATACAGAAGCGTCTAAGCCAACACAAGATGCTTATTCATACTTATTTTAGTCTCATCGTGCACAATAGTAATTGGTCTGCATTCTCTGAAGGTTACAAGGTCACACTCTACACGATTTACATTTGCTTGTTGTTACATCTTCTTAATAGTGTCCTATAATGATCACAGTCTCTATGTGTTATATAGTGCTACATAATATTCCATATAATAAATTAACTGTAATAAATTTCATTCAGATAAAATTATATAGAGATTCCTGGTATGGGCACTTCATACAAATTAAGGATTCTATTTTCATGGTTTTGGATCGTGTCACAAGTATAAAACAAATAATCTGTTGTTTGTACATTTGCGATACACGCGAAATAGATAATTCTATACATCTAAATTATATCTTGTTCTAGTTTATTCGAGTGATGAATTTCGTTCACAACGGTAAAATTTCTTGTCGGTTGCTGAAAGCGCAACGAGATTTCTGGGACAGTGTGCATCAATCGAAGGTATCAGGGAGCTGCTGTCAATTTGCAAGAGTCTCCCAGAGGTCGATGTCCGACAGGCCGGAAATCTATGCAAACTCTGGGCAGGAAGTGAACCTCTGCAGGTGCAGGCAGAGATGGGGACAAGAAGGTAAGGTACGGGAGATCGGGGAGACTAAAGACAAGAAAACGCTCGGTATGGCTTCTAAACATCGGCTCAATACTTCGCGAGTACCAAGAGCTTTACTCTCCCTCTTAAGGAGGTCTAGCCAGGGCTAGAGGACCTACACCTGTCCATCCCCGCCCCCGTGGGCGTAACAGTATGTCCCAAATACATAATTTTGCAGGTATACCCTTCTAAGTCAACCTGCATTTTCTTACAACTTAAATAGTGCCCGCACCTTTTCATTGTGCCCCCAGTAAGGCGTATTATGTTTTACATTATTCGGATTTCCATCACGCATTCTTTTTCAACGGTTTTAAATAAAGAAAAAAACATAACGCCAGCAAATAATTCGATTCAACAGTAATATAACTGACCGCTCTCCTGCGACTAAAAGAGCAGCAGGACTGCACGCATTAATATAACTTTTGAACATGGAGTTGCATAATCATTTATTTGCTTGCAAAGGCGCGACCTGAGACACAGATCAGTTTTATCCATGAATTGGAGTTTTTGCTTTAGAGCGATTTGTAAACATGAAAATCGCGATTTACCTTAGCACATATATTCAACAGCACGACAAATACGGTCTTGTTTATGCTCATTCATTAGATTACATGACTTTGAAGCAGGTGAGGGCGGAGTCCGACATGGTCTGGTCTGGCTGCCTCGTACGCAGTAAGCATATTTTTGCTTATCGAATCAGGAAAGGTTTCAGTCACGTGCGTGTGTACATAGTTGATTGTTGTTGCCAAGTTTTGACCCTCTTTGGGCTATGTTTGTCACTATTCACACTAATTAAAGTTTACCTATTCTCCTCATGGGATGTCTTCATCATAATGTTATTTTTCAGAAAGTACTACTGTAGTTATAAAATATACATTAGAAAAATACTTGCAATAAATTTATTGCTTCAAAGGCATTTGAAATACCGATTACTTTGAGAATATATGTCAGCCTAAGGTACTACCAGACAAGCAGGTTTTGAACTGTTCAAGTGGTGATTCCCATACAGTCACATTAAAAAACAAATAAGCAGTTACATTTTTTATAAATAGTGACGTCATGTTGGAATCGTGATGGAGACTTGAGACTTGACTCGGACTCTAATTTAGTGACTTGTGAACATCTCTGGGTGCAGGAAAAGTTATTTTCGATGCCCAGTTTTGTCATAATGAGAAAGTATAATGTTGAAACGTGAAAATAATCTTAGAAAGAGATGTGTTATAAAGTGATATTAACTGATCTGGTGAAAATCTAAATGATTTGGTTATTGCCTAAATATATCCTTGTAATGTAATCGCTATGTTATGATGTTGTAAGGTGAAAAAGATAACAGCAGAAGAGCACAGCCAAGCTAATAATGACTAGTTTACATGATTTGATCAAGTTATACTTTATGCTGAGTACAAGATTGCGGGCAAGCAATCCATCTATCCACACATAGTTTGCCTGCACATGAACACTATGGTTTTACGGTAGTAGATTTACTGGCTCAAAACATTGTAATAAGGCACAGTGTGTCTTCCATTCGAACTTGCTAATGTTGTCTGTCTGGCAAGTAGCCACACAAGGTTTCATCCAAGTTTACAAGGAACCGTCTTTTCCCCATGGCATGCCTTATTCCCATAGTGCATCATGGTTCCATCTCTTCCCCAGATAAATGACACATTCACACCCAGACATCCGAATGATGCAGAAAATGTGACTCATCAGACCAGGCCACCATCTTCCATTGCTCCATGGTCCAGTTCTGATGCTCAAATGCCAATGGTAGGCACTTTTGGCAGTGGACAGGGGTCAGCATGGACACTCTGACCGGTTTACGACAACGCTGCCCCATAAACAGCAAGCTGCAATACACTGTGCTTCCTGACACCTTCCTATCACAGCCAGCATTAACTTTTTCAGGAATCACTGCTACAGTAGCTCTCCTGTGGGATCAGACCAGACGGGCTCACCTTCCTTCCCCACATGCATTAATGAGCCTTTGGGTACCTATGACCCCATCACTAGTTCTCTGGTTGTCCTTCTTTGGACCCCTTTTGGTAGGTACTGACCACTGTATACCGGATCGCTCTCAGGAGCTCAGTGAATTCAAGTGATAGGATGCCACCTGTACAATAAGTCCATTCGTGAAATTTCATCGCTACTAAATATTCCACCGTCAACCGATAGTGCTGTTGTTGACATTTTGGACAATTTCATGCTCCCAACTTTGTGGGAGCAGTTTGGGGATGGCCCCTTCCTGTTCTAGCATGACTGTGCACCAGTGCACAAAGCAAGTCCATAAGGACATGAATGAGTGAGTCTGGTGTGGAGGAACTTGACTGGCCTGCACAGAGCCCTGACCTCAACCCAATAGAACACCTTTGGGATGAATTAGAGCGGAGACTGCAAGCCAGGCCTTCTCCTCCAACATCAGTGTCAGACCTCACAAATGCTCTCCTGGAAGAATGGGCAAAAGATTCCAATAAATACATTCCTAAACCTCATGGACAGCCCTTCCCAGAAGAGTTGAAGCTGTCATAGCTGCAAAGGGTGGGCCAACTCCATATTAAAGCCTATGTATTAAGAATGGGATGCCATTAAAGTTCCTGTGTGTGTAAAGGCAGGTGTTCCAATAGTTTTGGCAATATAGTGTATAATGACACCATTGATCGGTGCCATTGTAACCAGATAGCCAGTGTCATTAACTTCACCTGTCTGTGGTTTTAATATTATAGCTGACAAATAGTGCACCGCTGACCGTGAACAGTACTAAGTAAAATTTGTTTAGAATGTTATCACAAATATATAGGCCTATTTATTTGTATCATAAGAATAAATAATTCAGAATGATGCTTTTCTTTGTTCGTTTTTTTCGGGGGGGGGGGCTTGGAGATAAGCATAATTTATTTGTAGATGGGGGATGGGGGTGTCGTCATACAAGCTGGAACCACCACTGGCTTCTCGTTACGATTAGATACATTTTGCGTTAAAGTGAAATAAACAACCTCGTCATAACGGATGCTTATCTCGTTATAGTGAGATAGGCGATTTTTTTGTTATAGTGGCAGCATTAAGCTTCCTTAATGACTTTCACTGGAGCAACCACAAAAAAATAGGTAGGGTGAGTATTGTTAAAATGGGACACTTTTTGAACATTTCCTTTCTGGAAAAATCATCTCAGTGTCTTGAATCCCAGCTTGACAACATTCTAAATACATTAATGCCCCTTGAAAACTTATAGAAGAGAACATAAAATATTACTAAACACATACATTAACTGCAATTCAAACTGGAATCTTGTCAGGTTTGAAATACGGACTAGATAAACCAGTTCTTTGCTAGTAGACACCTTTATCCCATAGACAGTCACTCACCCCACCTCCGGAATTACCTTTGAAAGGTTTCTGATTGCATACATAGTTCGCCACGGAAGTTAGCGCGCAAGCTCGCCATTGGAAATACATTAGCGATGGCAATAATGCAGGGGAAGAGTATCTTCGTTCTTGTGCAAGTTTTTTGTTTCTTAATGGGAATTACAACCCACGGTAAGGCCAGACTTATACTTATACTAGCATATGCGGTTGCAAACTCAAGGTGGGAGTATTTTATCATGACGGCTAACCTGTAGAATACTGAACTCACCTAGTAGTGTGGTACAGGTGTTGTTAGTCACTCAACACAAAATGAAAATGGTCGTATGTGAAAATGGGAGAGTTATTATGTGATTAATAATTTGCTACAGGATCTATCTATCTATCTATCTATCTATCTATCTATCAAGCTTTACAAATGCTGAGTGCTAATCTCTAAGAATAGTTGCTCATTTTTGTAATGAATGCCTTTGTGATGTTTAATGCGTTTTCTGTCATACATTGAAAAATAAGCTTATACATTATACACTTCTACATGGGTCTGACTGGTTACGAGGACGCTTCTCTTTTAATAACGTATGCGGTCGTTTAAGTTGTATCATAAATCGAAGTCCAAATTTTCTTTTTTTGGGTATACGTTTTGAGCATATTTATTTAAAAATTGAAAAAGAACATCTTTGTACGTGGTCACGGATGATTGGTTATGTTTAAACAGCAATCGGTGCTTTGAGTCCCCTGTCTTTGCAGGACTCGCCGATGAGCTGAAACTGCAGCTTTCGAGCCGCACAGTTGTGTATCCGCAGATAGTCCATCACAAGTGGAAGAGACAAGTCGAACCTGTTGAGGAGTTAGAGCCGGTAAGCGGAACATTTGCGGCTTATTTGTGGATCGGGGTGTGACAGACAGTACAAAGGCTAAAACATTATTTTTATTGCAGGAAATGGAAACCGATAGAGTTACATATTCTCTAATCATTGAAGGAAAGCATCGCTTAATTCATCTGGAGAAAAACAAGTGCGTTTTAAAAAATGCATTATGCATTCCCATTATCCAGCCTGTGTGCTATATAATCTTTATCTCCAGATCATTCTTCACAGATACACAAACCATATGTATAATGAGTCCACCATACTGACATACTTCTCTATTTTTTATTTTTGCTGGACAGAGACTTCTTGGCGAAAGATTTTATCCGGTTCTCATATGATGACAGTGGAAAACCGGTGGCTTCGTATCCAGCAGTTAACGTAAGTTATGAATTGAGCTTTGAATGTGAGGCAACCTAGAAAGAGCCGACAACAGCCTGACACAAGTGTGTATAAATACACTCCATGCAGCCGCTGATGATTAGGATTATTTACCGTCTAGATATTTTAACTAAAATTCGCAAATTGAGGAGACATAAGGTGCGAAATAGGTTACTTGACATTAAGCCAGATAGGTGACTCGACATGCCAGTTTGTAGCCTGATCCATGTTTATGTCGGGATTGTTCAGTCTTTGCCGGCAGGTCTTATTTAATGAAGCGCCCCAAGAATTAACTTTATGAGTTTGCTGTCTAGAGCCATATTATTCTGCTTCACTTCTTTATTTGCTATACCAACTATATGTGATACATATATTATCTCTGTTATCTTCTGGGTTTTTATATACTTGCTATATACGCCTATATGTTTTTTTTTTATTATGCAGCGTATCAACTTACTGAGAACATATGAACGTAAAATACGGGAAAATATGAACGTATCAGCCGCTTTTGATGAGGGGCAGGGATCGTCAGGAAAAACGTGCCTGTGTGAAAATATACTGATTGGGTAATAATACTATGTAGGCTATGCCATGTCCGTGGTGCAATATGAACAAAGATTCCGTCAGTAAGCGTCATGGTGTTTAGCTATGGTTCTCTTGGCTATTGCTCGAAATTAAGTGGGAGTTGGAAGAAAACGGAATCGGGTGTTCTGACTAAACATCCTCCCTATCGAGACGTGCTATCGAGCCTTTCTGCGCATGTGCAGTTCCACCGTTTTGGGGTTAGGGTTAGGTGTTAGGGGTTAGGGTTAGGGTTAAGGTCAGGGTTTAAGGGGTTTTGGGGGGGGGGGGGGGGGGTGGTTAGGGGAAGGGTAAGAGTTAGGGTTAGGGCTATCGATTAGCACTACGGTAGGATGTTTTGATAAAGTAGAACGTTTTGTCAGAACACCAGTAACATTTTAGGCCTATTTGAGGGGCACAAAATAATCTAGTAGTTCACTCTTAGGGCGCTTTTCCACCGCACCACATACAGTACTTTTGGTACTTTCGCTTTTCCATTGATTCCGGTCAATTACAAGTAGCTTACTGAAAGTTCCAAAGCGAAAGTGCCAAACCGGTTCTGGTACCTCTTCAGTAATTCAGTATTTTGGGCTGGGACTTGAAACACTTTACTTAATGTACTAATTAAGTGATAGTTACATACCCATTGCACGTTCGTTTATCATTAGTCATTACAGTTCGTGTATTTGTTTATGATTTGTACTTGAATAATAACTGAGTTATATGTGCTCCCCCAAATCATGTGCTACCTAGAAGCCAGCCTCCCTCATTGTCCTGTCAGAAACCCATTCTGTATCACACAGAAGGACCTTTGCGGTATGTTCACAGCCATCAGGCGTTTCTCGTGTTTCTCTGCTATTGTAGAGACATTGTCATTATCACGGGCGCCTGGAAGGACATGATGACTCTCTGGTGGCACTTAGCACCTGCTCAGGTCTCAGGTATGTTCAGTCATCCATACATCTTCCATAAGCATTTTTCTAAGTGAGCCTGGAGCTGACCCTAGGAGGCACAGGGCACTGGACAGGGGACACCCTAGGGACACACTTACACACTATTTCAGGGACATTTCAGGGACACCAGTGTCACCAACTCTGGTCAGCTGTGTCAAGCTCAGTTCTTCAATTCAAGTGTGCACACACATGCACATGCATTTACATGTATGTAACAGTTTTATGACCTTGTAAGCAGTCTATAGGGATTGCAAGGCTCTCACACCAAGGTTAACAATTCAGCTAATTTTAGGTTTATAATGGAATAATATAGATATGCTGTAAGATTTCTTGTGTGAGCGTAAGTGTCAGAGGGCATTTTTCCAGCGCACCAGGTACAATTCAAGAAACTAGAAAAAGTACGGCACTTCAAGGTGTTGGTTTTCCACTGGCAAAAATGTGAGTTCAAAAAACGGCTGTAGTATATTATAGAGCTTGTGTCATGACCGGCTTGTCCGTTCCTCCTGTGTGCCACGCCCCCTCGTTACCTCGCGTTAATTCCCGATTGTAATCACTTGTTGCCTGTTATCTTCGGTTTGTCCAGTGTATTTAGTCGGCGTTTTCCCCAGATCAGTCATTGATGTTGTCAAGCAGTGTGCCCCCCTGTAAGCGTGTCGTCCTAAATAAACCCCGGTTCTGGCCGTATTCACGGCTCGACTCGCCTGCTTGTTCGCTCGCGAAACTCGGACGTGACAGCTTGACAATGTGCATTAATACCAACATCACATGTTATGCATATGCAAATCTCTCATCGCTAGTCAACTATATTAAAATAAGGCTTTTTATTGTTTCAATTCTGTACTGATATTATAGCGCAATGGGTTAAAGTTTTGCTAAAATATTTTATTCTGCTACTCTGTCATACTGTCTTGCTGTTTAAATCACTCCTAGACGGGTTCGTGAGAAATGCATGAATTCCCTTTTTCTTTTATAAATACCCTAGTATTTATCACAACAAAATCACATCGCTAGGACAGCACGCTGTATACGTGCTGTATTAGTATATTCAACAAAATACCTGAGCGCCGAGGCCGAGACTTGCTTGGTGTTACCCCAGTTGGTTTGGCCGTTTTGGTACTGGTACTTGTACTCGACTGGAAAGGTCAATAAGTACCTACAGTACGGTACTTGGTGCGGTGAAAAAGCGCCCAGAAATCGTGAGTGTTACGTGTGAGAGTTGGCAGCCCTGTAACCATGATTTTCAAATGAGTGAGGAAAACAGACTACCTAAAGGAAACCCACAAAACGCAGGGAAATCACGCAAACTCCACACACAGATTGTGGAAGTGAGACCACAGTGCTACCGTTGAGCCACCACCCTGCTCTGTTAGTTTAACCCAAGTGAGGAAGCGAGACAACTTAAAAAAAAAAAAAAACTTTGTGTTTGTTTATCTTTCAGTGGCGTTATTTTCTTTGGAAAAGAGAGTTACGGAATTGAACCGGCTCCTACTCATTCCACAACCAATGAACACTACCTCTTTTCGCTGGAACCCAATCAGAATGACGGGGTCTTCTGTGGAGTGACCAATGAAATGGATACATCCGATGGCTCCGCCCATCCTGAGAGTACCCTGTCTATGAGCAGATTATTCCGGGTATAATGCAATACCTGCATTGTTGACAGGCAATAAAAGTTCTGAGAAAAGGAATATGGATATGACAAACCTGAAAGTGCTGTCTGTTATCTCTTAATTGGGTTATTCTTCCTCCCACACTTATTTTCTGTTCCCTGTTCAGAAAAAACGTAATTTGCCACAAACCAGATATGTTGAGCTGGTGTTGGTCGTTGACAAGAATAGGGTGAGACGTCTATTTATTTTGTCGGTTGGTTTTTAGTGACCTGTACCTGGGTGTTAATTAGATGGGTCATTTTCACGTTCTGTCCTCAGTATGACATCGAAAAGGGCAACGATACAGCAGTGACAGAGGAGATGGTGCAACTGGCCAATCTGCTGGACGGGGTGAGACCTGTTCCTTGATTCATGAATTGCACAAAACAACATGCCACATTCTGACTTCTTACACATCTGCACAATCATGTATCGTGTGCAAGTTAAACCAATTATCATTTCATGAATGATATTATATATTTCATAATAATACAGGACTTCTTTGGGGTGCCACTAGAGATTAGGGGCCTTATGAAAGCATATTATAGTGGACCAATCCAATTATGTTAAAAATTTTGGTACAAGCCCCTCACATCCTAACTTGTGTCCTCTTTATGGTGTCTCTGGTACTATTAATAACATTCATCTGTCTTCCAAGGGCTTATCCAGTAGAGGGTTATAATTATGGCAGATCCTTACGCTCAGCTGTCTGCTCCATGAAATCCTTGCGTCCCTAGTACTACCAGAAGCTGAATATCCGTGTGGTTCTGGTGGGAATGGAGATCCTGAAGACGGGTAACCCGTTCAGCGTGAACGGCACTGCGGGCCAAACTCTGAGCAACTTCGTCAATTGGAGGCAGGCCGTGCTGCTGCCTCGCATCCGGCATGATGTGGCACAGCTTGTGGTGTAAGTTTGGGGGGGGGGGGTTGATTTTTAACAGCATCGGGAGCTTTTTAGATGGTTAAAGAGGTCCATAGACCCCAGTACTGGAAAATCCCCCAGTTTAACTATCAAAAAAACAGGTACGCTTACCTTAAACAACAATGTTTGTCCCGTACACTGTTACAAAGCCTCAGTAGAAAAAAATAAAAGATAATTCTCTCGTGTAAAAATCTTCCAGAATTTACACATGAAATGCACAGTTTGTTTAATCCTCTGTACCTAAAGCACCTGACAGCTGTTTGGTACTACTGGCACCTGAGTTGGCTTGATGGATAATGCTTAAGATGAACCTATAGGCTATGGGTTTAGATCCAAAACGGGGTGTGTTAACTTGTGAAGGAGCCTTAATGAGCTCCACTACAAGCAGCTAGACATTTCTCCATAGTTCCTCCAAGCATGTCAGCATTAACTGAACAACTTTCCCACTGTAAACCTTCCTTACGTCACTAATCATAACAGTTTGATATATTCAATACGTGGTGCCTGTCTGTTTTACACATTTTAATTATTTTCATTTATTTTAGCATATAATGTGTTCAGATTATTTTTCAAATTTCTGAAGGTTACCCCCTCCCCCCTCCAATTTCTTCGTGCCCTACAGTTTGAATAACTCTGACATAAACCATCATCAGGCACTATTGTAGTGAAGGTGACTGGCCTGGCCGTGTTTTACCACGTACAGTATTACCATGTTTCACTGTGTTTTACTGTGTTTTAGGGGCCTGCCTCCGTACTCTGGAGGGATCCTGGGAATGGCGTTCGTGGGCACTGTGTGCTCCGCCTCTAGTGCTGGGGGAATCAGTGTGGTAGGGCCTGGCTTACGGTCTCTGGCTTACAGACTGCATTTGCAAGGAGTCGTGCTCAGTTCTGTCACAAAATCTGCCCATTTCCAATCCCACCAGAAGTCGAAATACCCCCTGCCTCACGCGGCTGATCTCACAAAATTCTTATAACATAAGCGCCAGGGTAACGGAATGTCAGCTGACCTGCTTGCTCCTCTTCCCCCCCCCCTGCAGTTCACGGACAAAAAGTTGGGTTACTACTCCACGATAGTCGCCCACGAACTGGGCCACAACCTGGGGTTCAGCCACGACAATGGCCACTGCAACTGCAACGGGTCTGCCTGCATCATGTATGCATCGGCCAGGTATGCGTGCTTCACTGTCAGAGACGTCCCCTTTCTGTGTGTAAATAAGGATTCAGTAGTGCCTGTTTTTCAGTTTCATTGTTGTTGTTTTAAACACCTTGGTCACTGCCACCCTCTAGTGGGTCGACCTTGTTCAGCTCGTGCAGCAGCAATGACTTCGAGACACTGATCCTACGGGGAGGGGGCGTCTGCCTCAAGAACCTGCCGCCCCCCTCCAGCGTCGTCACCTATGCCATTTGCGGTAATGGTATACTGGAGGCCGGGGAGCAGTGCGACTGCGGCAAGCCCCAGGTGAGCACCGGGGTCACCAGGCCGAGCTGAGGTCCGCCCGGCCTCGAATCCACGCTCTGATGCCGCCCCGCTGCCCGTGTGTGCCGTAGGTGTGCCAGAACGTCTGCTGCAATCCCGCTACCTGCCAGTTCACCAAGGGCTCCACCTGCGCGCAGGGCAGCTGCTGTCAGAACTGCCAGGTAGGTGGCGCCCTGCCGCCTCGTCCTCCTCCAGAAATCGCCGTGGCGAGCATTCTGAGCCCAACTCGGCGCGAGGGAACTCCACATATTATACGGCTTTGGCATCAAAAGGTCATCCTCGCAATTGGAGTTCCTTTGTTTGAGCTAATCCAGTACAAGGTTGCTGTGAACTAGAAGCCAATCCCAGGAAGCACAGGGCACAAGGCAGGGGAAGCCCCTGGACGGGATGCCAGTCCATTGCAGGATACACACTCACTGTGGACATATCACTAAGATATGCCAGTCACCCTGACTGTCTTTCTATTGTGGGTGGGACCTGGAGTATCTAGAAGCCACAACGTTGCATAGTATGTTCATCGGGAGATACCTACGTAAGTCTTCTTGAGCCATACCTGGTTCCCCAGAGATCACTTGGCATCAGCGTAGGACTGGGCTGAGGGCCATGTGTCTGTGCTGCAGGTCATGGTGGCAGGGACGCCCTGCAGGACGTCGGTGGACACATGCGACCTGCCAGAGTTCTGCACCGGCAAGTCGGGCTCCTGCCCCAGCGATTATTACATCATGGACGGGACGACATGTGGCAACAACACTGCCTACTGCTATGATGGCCGCTGCCAGACTTACGACTTCCAGTGCCAGCAGCTGTTTGGGCAAAGTAGGTACTGGGCAATTCTGACCCCACCTTCCCTTCCGTCCCCCCCCCCCGATTGCCACTTGACATCACCGCCTTTGGGAGTGTCATCTTTCTGAATGCTTAATTTCCCCACCACTTGTTTCTTCACAGATGCAATGAAGGCCCCCAACATCTGCTTCAGTGTGATCAACGGTAGGGGGGACAAATTCGGCAACTGTGGATACAAGGGAAACAGCTTTGTTGGTTGTACGGTTGCGTAAGTATCTCCCGTGCCTCTCTGGACCTGGAACTGCTCTCCCTCGTGCTAAGACTTTGATTCGACATGGAGAGCATGCAGGGCCTGTCTCAGACTCTGGTGAAGGTATAAGAACCACACAGATCCTCTCCCCTAGGAATTGCAATTCATTGTCAAGAGAGACAAACAAATGAGGGCATTTTGTAACTCCTTTGAATTTAATTTGGCTGTAAAACGATGATAGAATGTCGCGGAACACGTTTTGAAGTAGGGGAATGGTCGGATATAAGGACTACATGTCCCTGATGGTTATAAACAAATACGCGCAGAAGGTACACGGGGCGGCTGGAGGTGTCTGAGCACTTGCCTGTTACTTGTACATGAGATTTAAAGGTGCAGGTGTTCCTTTTAATCTGCACCTCAAAAATTCTCAGCACAGCCTCGGTTAAAAACATACCAGAACTCCACAAACAGAGGTTATTGACAGTTCTCTCTCAGACTCCTGCAATCACATGACCAAGGCCGGTGGCACAGCTTGCTACAGCTGAAGACACCGTGACAATAGCAATTAGCTGACTAACAACTTGGGCATAAACAGAGAATAAATGCAAGACACAAGATACACAACGGACCCAAGAAAGTAGGTGATACAGTGGTTTGTGCAAATTTAAGTAGTGCAATGCAGAAAGTTGACTGGAGAACAATACAGGCAACATACACCCATACATATAATGCATATTTATGGCTGTCAAGGCTACTTTTTTAAAAGCTGATGGCGTAAGATAGTTTTTGTGGTTTCTACACTGGTGACCCACCCGTGTGTTCTGCCCTGCAGCCAGTCTCTGTGCGGGAAGGTCCAGTGCACCAATGTGAACGCCAACTACCCGCCCCAGGATGCGACCATATCCGTGCAGAACATCAACGGGTCCAACTGTGTGAACGCCGACTTTAACCTGGGTACGGATGTCCAGGACCCCGGCTACGTCAAACCAGGCAGCAGTTGCGCACAGGGCATGGTGAGACATCACGGTGTGTTGTCCAATCCTATTGGACCTGTGTATGGAGGCCTACTGTGATTGGCTGAAGTTTTATGAGTAAGTGTCAGTGCCTTCAAATGCCTTGTCTTTCAGACGTGCCTCAATTACCAGTGCGTCAATGCCTCACTGCTCATGCCGAATCTGTCATGTAACCCCCAGAAGACCTGTTCGAGTAATGGGGTGAGTGAGGGGGGGTCATGGGGGCATCATCAGTTTGAGGCAATTTCGGGAGATTGAGCGAACTCGATGTTTTCAGGTGTGTGACAACCTGGGGAACTGCTTCTGCAACAACGGCTGGGCCCCCCCCTACTGTGACAGAGCTGGTTTTGGGGGCAGTATAAACAGCGGCCCTGCCGAGATAGGTAACTCCACCGACCTCACGTCACATGGATCCCATCCTCTAGGGGGCGCCGCTGTCTGCCATTCCGGTGTCTTCCACAGATTACTCCCTTCGGAACGGCCTGCTCATCTTCTTCCTGCTGGTGGTGCCCATTCTCATCGTCGTCGCCCTCTTGCTCATCTACTTCTTCAAGCGCGACTGGATGAGGGCATGCTTGAGGAAACGCCCCCCTGGCCGGTAAAAACGCACTCAAGTTTTCCCCCCAGCTACGCCTTGCCTCCCCCCCACCCAATCGGTCCCTCTCCCAGTACCCTTTGCTCTGCGGGCTGCCGTGTGAATCGCTGTGCCTTACAGGTCACCGGATGCTGGTGGGAACAACGCGAGAACCTCTCCACATCCTCAGGCGCAGAGCAATGACAGACTGCAGCAGGTAAGCTAATCTCTCCAGAACATGGTCTCTCCCTCCAAAATGGCACCCGTATCATCTGTATTAACCTATATCAACATAAACCGTCTACCATTTGAAATTAATTGGTCACATGATTCAAATTGTTTTGCTGCGTGTGTTTCCTGAGGGCCCCTTGACCCTTCTCATGATGGATGGAAGGATGGATGTTAGATGAAGGTTCCTCAACCACATGTTTTTGGTTGAGAAAACCATGAGAATCCAAAAAGTCTAGAATCTGATCTAATTTGAAGGTGCACAAATAAAATAAATAAATAATAAAAATTGCATTCTTCAACTAATGTGAATCTGGTTTCAGCACCAGACGTCTCTGAATCACATGCCTGCAGCATGTGTCAGTTGTTTTGAAACATGACTTAAATCAATCCACCGCCTCAGTACAGTGTAATTAGACATGAATAAAGTTATTCTAGGGAGGATTGGGATTTATAAAAGCTCAGCCAGAGGCAATACATTTAAATAGGCTTTTAAAAAGTTTTAAGGTTAATTAGTTATATCTGAAATCCTTCTCCAGTGTTTTCAGAGTAAATGTAATGTTCTCAAACTTCCACCCAGGACAAAGAAACTTTTTTTGTGAATTATTTTTATGCCTTATAGACTGGAAGAGTGTGACTCAGTTACAGCGCCCTCTTTGGTCATACTTAACACTGCAGCAGATAGTGTGGGGGTTGTAGGCTGTCAGATTGCTGGTCCCAACAGTGTCACACTGAATTATAATAGCGCACTGCTTTCTTGGAGCAGTAGTATGTTTTGCTACTTCAGAGCAATACGGTTTATGAGTTGTGTCTCACCCATATCTCCACCCTCCTATTTGCAGAATATACCCTCATACATGGCACGCCCTCCAGAACAAATGCCTAGGTATGTACCTTTCTCTGAGATCACTACCTTAAAGGTAGAAAGGACATATTCAGGGCTGGACTGCGGTTAAAAATTGGCACTGGAATTGGAGTTCCACTGATATATTTTGCTGAACCGGGAGGGGGGGCAGGGTCCCCCACAATAAATTTCGCCTGCCCACAAACCCATCGGCTGGTATGCCAGATAGCCAGTCCAGCCCTGGACATATTTAAATTGTGCATGTTGCTTTTTTCCAAAGGGATAACAATAATATTAAAAGAGTATCAAAAGTGCAAACAATCACCAGCACCAGCACACTAGCACACCAGCCAGTGATCTTTATATTAAAATGGATTCTTGTCACACTTTGCTAGCACGCAACGTGACACTGCCTTAATGTGTTGCGTTTGCATCCCATAGATATGGGCAGGGGACTGGCGCACCGCAAGGGCCTGGGGTCCCCAAACCCATCGCGCCCAGGCAAGCCGTCTCGCAGTGACATCATCGCTGATGTCATGAGTGGTTGCTGGGTGGATCCTCTCAACATTGATAAATCTGTTTTATGTTTGTCCGCTGGGTTGCCCCTTCTTATTACTGCCTTTGATATACTAAGCATATTTTTAACCATAAATCTCTCTCAAAAGTACAACAGGCACACATTATGAATGACAGAATGCCCCACTCGTTCATTTTGCTATTGTAAGATGGGCACTATTTAAATGACTGCCAATGATATTTTGTTCCATATGTGAATTGATTTGGCCAGTCTTATCCAGAAAGGGCTGCTGTTTATGCAGGTTTTCACTGTAGCTCCTTAATTAGATTACTAATTAGAGGACTGATTGGCGGAAGAGCCCTTACACCTGGGTTTGAACAGCTGACCTACATGTTGTCCAAAAAACCTGCATACACACTGGCGCTTTGTGGATTGGCCACCCCTGGTCGAAGGCATACAACCACCCTTCTAACAAAAAATATTTTCAGGGAACGGAAGCAATATTTAATGTACAATGTAATGAGTGTATTTTAATGTGAATGTGAACTAAATAAAATGGTTTTATTTACATTTGTGGTCTTCCTCGACAGTGTGACTGTTTTTGTGAGTGATGCTTGTGAGCTTTACTAAGTGCCTGTGTTTTAAAACATTGTAGCAATCCCAGGAGCCTTATGAAGAGGCCTTGCACTGTTAGTCATGCAATTAAAGCTACTGCTTTAATTATGGGAGATGAGGGCTTGTGTCATCTGGTGAAATGACTGCATTGGTGTCAGAGGCAGGATGTGTGGCAACCCTGCTTCTGGAACACACCCTTTGTTACAGCTCTGAGGGTCCGGCATAAAACAGGCTTGTGTGACTTTGCCCAGGCGGAGGCGGCATAACATTTCCAAGATCCTCGCTATGTCATGGGTGGCCCTGCTGAAATTACTTCATTCATTTGCTCTAAAAAATAAGCTATATGTATTTGGTAGAATAATTAAATATTTATAATTAACGAAATATTATATACATTTATAATAGAAATTAATATAGAAAATCACCTAGTTTTTTATTATTTGTAAAACATGACTGATATACTTCGAACTCCGATACGGAAGTTATGGGAAAAATGAGTGTATGACTTTAAGAGGACGCTTTCTTTCTATTGGTTGACTCTTAGACCTTGCAGCCAATCACAATTCCCATGATTCCATACACTTCCTGTTCACTGTAGATTCCGGAGTTGATACTCGGTATAGCGAAAATAGCGTTTGGTTTTGATGTCCTTGCACTAGTTCCTAAATTGTAGTGCATTTTAAAAGGACAAAGTAACCGTATTTCAGATTAGCATTTATTTTGCTTGTGAATGGAAGCGCTAGCTAAGCCGGTGAGCTCTGAGAATGCACGGACATGCCTGTGTGTTCTGTGCGGTTTGCCCGCTGCAGGCAAGTCGACGCTGGCCCAAGTTCTCTCTGAGTCTTTACGGGAGCGGGGCTGGGGATGCTGTGTGCTATGCTATGATGATTTAATCCCAGATGAAGCCTATGAGCTGCGCATAACAGAGAGTGACGAGCTGAGCCACGGGGTAATGAAATTCTTCCTTTAAAATTAAAAATCCCGAAAGGAGTCGCGCAGTTGTATGAATCTGAAATCAACTACGTTATATTTCAGTGAACCAAATAACCAAAATTAGTTTTCATTAAATATATTACGTATGCTGCGCCAGCAGATTGGCTTCAGTATAGATAAACTGACAGCTGTGTGTTTTCAGATTTCCATTGATGCTGTGTGTATTTAACTTTAGCAAACACACTGGAAGGTGAGCAGACGCGAGGTGCTTCAGCGATTGGAGCAGTTCCTAAAGCGCGACCACGCACCTTTGCGCGTCCCCAAACCAAGCTTTGGAGAAAAAGACACGTGGACGCGCTTCCTGCGCGCCGCACACGAGGCAGCGGAGTCCAGCTCTCACCTAACTCATGACCCCGCAACCCTAGTTATTCTCCTGGATGACAATTTTTACTACCAAAGCATGCGATATGAAGTTTATCAGCTTGCCAGAAAATGTATGTGAAATGTCGCATGCTGTGGTACCGAGGCATTGTTTGTTACAGTTAGTCATGAGGGGGATATGCTGTGATTGACAGTTAAATAATATTTCCCATGGCTGGTTTTCTCGATTTAGCTGTTTGGACACCTCATATAGACAGTGTACTAATGAAATGCTAAGAGTTATGTATCTTTGTAGGAAGAAGTGGCATTTCTAAAATTTTATTTTCAAAATAGCATTTCTTAATTTGCTTAGCACTTACACTTGCTTATCCAGACAGGTGTTAACTGCCTCCCTTAAATCTGGAACAAACACACCCATGTCATTTTTGTTCTTGTGCTCAGCATATAGAAATCCTAATGTTTTATATATACTTTTATTATATATAACAATTTTATATTCAATCACACATTTAATAAGTGGATACCCCTTAACAATAAGGCTCCCTCTTGCTCCTGATAAATGGTAGTAACTTATTAATAACGTAAAAAACTGTTATAATTTGTTTATAATTGTATATTGATGATTCACAAAATTTCAACGTTATTAATAACCTGACTATAGACCATTCATAAACCCTTTATAAGGGTGGGCTTATTGCAAAGTGGTATTTGCTTATTGCAAAGTGGTCTCTGATTGTAAACAGCTCAGGTGAATAACACCAATTACCCACATGATTTTGTGACTGTCTGACAGTGTTACTGCTCTTTTGAAACGTGTTTCGGTGTTATGGATATCGTCGGGTGGCCAGCATAATGATTCTGAGGTTATTAGATGGGACAGGACAGCTCTCTCTCCCTCTGTGTGCGCAGACTCTCTGGGCTTCTGTCAGCTGCACGTGCACTGTCCCGTGAACTCATGCTTGAGCAGGAACCGGGCGAGGAGCCGGCCGCTGCCGGACGAGGTGGTGGTGGAGATGGCGAAGCGTATGGAGCCTCCCAACCCCGTCAGAAACGGCTGGGAGCAGAGGAGCCTCACGCTCACCAGTGACAGTGCCTTCTCACCACAGGACGTGTACGTCTCGTACGGGTGGGACGTCGCTTAGTCTCGGAAATGTGCTGCGGTGACGGTTCGCAAGCTCTGTGACGGTTCTTTGGTGGTTGTCCTCAGTATCTCATTGAAAAAGAGGGACGCCTGGTGCTTAGCACTTAGCTGCGGGCGGATAGGAAGATCAGGTGAAAGAATTCAACATGTCTGTGATGCGTACGTTGTCCCCTCCTGCCTGGAGTGAAACGGAGGCCTCTGTCCTTCTGTCTGGCTTCAGAGAGCTGTCCGTCGGTCTGATTGCTGCTGTGATGGACAACCCCCTGTGCCCAATCCAGGATGACACAGAGCAGAAGGCAAGGAAGGTTTTAGCTACTGATTATGGGAAATAATGGAAAATTAGCCTAAATAGAAACTGAGAATACATGTTTGCATATATGCTGCAGGTGCGGTCTAGAATACCTAATGATTTTTGCATCCACTGGTGCCGTTATCAGACTCCATGTTCCTCTGACATCACTAAATGGAGACAGTTCCTTTACTGTGGACTGGCCTCAAATTATGACATCACCGCGTCTCCCACGCTGACAGTGATCAGCGTACATGTCACCTTTTGTCTGAAGTAACCCACTGTCTTAAGACTAGCCTCGCTACATAAATCAAGCCTTTTAAGAACTTGAATTTTAACCATTTCGTCAGGTCAAGGCGATCTTGATGAACCACAGTGTGATACAAAAAGAGATGATGTGAAATGAAGGATTAGTTATTTGGAGTTTTTTTAGGCAGGGCTGTATATGGCCTGTTGGCAAATCATGGTGGGAGGGGCCTAACTAGATCTTTGTGGTACCGTTCCCTTTAAGGAGGCCGACCGACTCAGCTGTGCGTCCAGTGTGCTTCACCAAGCAGACCAGGCCTGCCGTCGGTTGGTGTCCCAGGCCATGCAGGGGGCCAGAGGTCAGTCTACGGTCATGTGGTTTCCAGGACCTGCTGCGCATTGACTGGGTGCCTTTGTGCTCTGACGGATGGGCTTTTTGGGCTGATACCAAGCGGTTCTGAGTTTGATGCTGCAAATCTTATGTAGTTCTCTCATGTATGAGAACATGCACCATTTCTCTGTAATCCTGGGAATAGTTGGTACTCACTCAGTTCCAGTAACATAGCTCTCGTCAGTGATAGTATGAAACCAAGATGGTTCCTAAGTGCCGGACTCATACAGGTCATCCTTTCACCTCTGGCTTAGAACACTGGTTGTCCTCGACACTCATCCGATTGGGATGAGAGGCGTACATGATAATCAGATGCATAGTTTTGTGTCTCACTGGAACAGTCATTAGCCTAGTCCTTCAAACTGAATCCTCCGCAAGCCAGAGATTGATTGTAGATCCCACAGGTTCTAAGTTTTGACCTTAAAGACTTCTTGCAGATATATATTACACAATAGTATATAAAGGGTCTTTTATGGAAATATCTACTGCATGTAAACCTTTTTCTCTGTTAAATATCTGTTTACAGTATTGTTCAATTTTGTAGCATTTTTGGGTTTAACTGGAATTTTCAGTATTTCTCATGAGGTCTGTGATGATTTGTCTGTCTGTCCACTTATTTTTTGTTTGTTTGTTTACCGTAGAACATAAAGTTCCCCCAGAGAGCATGAAGTCACTAGCAGCAGAACTAAACCAGCTGAAGACTCGATTCCTGGATGACCTACGCAAAGCAGCGCTTCGCAGCCATCCCACAAGCCCCGGCGGGGGCAGGGACCTGGAGAGAGCAGTGAATGGGGTGGTCGCTGCCTTTGAGCGGGAGACAAGCGACTGCATGGAACGATACAGCAGAGAGAACGCCGAGCTGTGACGACCCGCAATTCCCAGCTGCGGTCAGAGGGTGGCGCCATTTGTAATATTTGGCACTAGATTGGACTATAAGTGTATCCCCTCAAGGTTTCAGACCAAGTAGCTGAGTTAGCCCTGACTTAGAGGGTGAGACGTGCCACATGTGCTGGGTAAGAACGTACACAGCCGCCGTTAGAAAGTTGTTTACTTAGAATGTACAAAAAGCAGGGCATTTAAATTGTAAATGACATTTGTTAACATTATTTCTACACAAACCGTGTTGCCACACGTACATTACAACAAGCACAACACAATTTTGCAGCAGGTTTATCTCCTGGCACAAACAAACTCATCACCCCAAATCTTCCTCTAGGAACAGCAACTGCATCTCAAAATGATGTTATGCACATACACAATAGTCTCTATAATAAAACACTACTGACTGGTTTCTTGTGATATTACAGTCACAAAAAAGTGATATTTACTTCCAGGCACAAAAAAATAAAAGGCTTTCGATGGAAATACACTTTTCCACATTACAAATAAAGGTTTCTATATAAGCCTTCTTGAATATAATGTACATTTTTATGTACCAACCACATAAGAGATTGTTATATTATCTAGTTAACAGCCACTTATTTTTTTCCCTACCAAAATTAAATCAGCCCCAGCTGGTTAGACAACATTCTGAAATCAGAAGAAATGGAAACACTGGAAAAGTTGGTACCTTGCCAAACTTCCCATTATGTGTGGTTATAAGACCAAATAACAAAGTCATATTTACACCATATTTTAACTCAAGGCAAAAAACATAGACATTTTAGTAAAGGGTAATAAATTAAAGCACAAAAGTTACTATAAGTTTATAATTAAATAAAGGCCGCCTTTTGTGGATGTTTTCAGATGAATGACTGACCGATTAACCCACAGACTTAAAGACCCCCCCTCCCAGTTCAAAATTACCTCAGCGCTGCACCCTGTGTAGGTGAAGCAATCATCAATCAATCATCTGAAGCAACTTTTAATGACTGTTTTAAGGGCCGAAAATGTGGAAGTCTTAAAAATGGCCTCCCGTCCTGCCGCAACACTGAAGAACGATTCTGATTTTCTGTACCTGCCCCTAAACCCCTTTGCCTGGGGGGCTGTGCCTCTCAAACATCTTGAATCGAGTATCTAAATGTAGTGAGAAGTACAAAAAAAAAAAAAAACACACACACACACACGCACACCTCAGGTATTCATAGTTTCTATAAATTAGACAAACCTGTAATTTGCTTTACTCCACACCATCCCCCCCAACCCCTGCTGCTGAACACTTTTCCATTGACAGTTATGTCTCAGTCAGATCTCCATTGCTAATCAAGCGTTTTCAATTCCCTGCTACGTTCTGAATGCTGAACAGGATGATCCCATTCGACCACCAAAACTCACATGGTGTGGGATTCGTAGATCTGTATGAAAAAGGCCTTAAAAATGGAAAGCGGCATTAAGCTAAACAATAATAATAATAAACTCCATCACACACGTACCTACCAACTGACATCACTACGGACAGATTTACCCCACACACCCGTATCGTCTGACAAAAAATGACTAGGTACAGAACAGGAACTCAGGACAGCCACACTGGAAATGTGCAAATCATTTCAATACTTATAAGAGGCGCACAGATAGTTAAAAATCACTGATTTTTGTAAGAACACGGGGTGAGTCCATCAAACTGCTACAGTGCTATTAAAATATGCTATCTAAAAAAATACTTTGAAAAGGTTCATTAGAACACTTTGGCCTTGACGTGACAGAACGGTTAAAATTCAAGTTCTTAAAAGGCTTGGTTTGTTTTATGTAGCGAGGCTAGTCTTAAGACGGTGGGTTACTTCAGACAAAAGGTGACATGTACGCTGATCACTGTCAGCGTGGGAGACGCGGTGATGTCATAATTTGAGGCCAGTCCACAGTAAAGGAACTGTCTCCATTTAGTGATGTCAGGAGGGACATGGAGTCTGATAATGGCACCAGTGGATGCAAAAATCATTAGGTATTCTAGACGGCACCTACAGCATATATCCAAACATGTACTCTCCCTTTCTGTCTAAGCAAATTTTCCATTACTTACATCCCCTGGGTAGCTATCATATGACAGGTTAACAGAAATTATTAAGTCTGATCTAGTTCTTAGGACATCTTAAACAATCACCTTCAGTGTTCTCTGAGGTATCGCAGATTGAGACCGACACCAGAAACTCCGTCTCCAAAGCACGGCCGCAACCATGTGACCCTGGAGACGCTTGCACTCCTTCTGAAGCTCCTCCCACTATCTACAGCACTTCTGGAGCTGGCTCGTTCGATGACGAATTATCAGCACAGCCCAAGAACACAGCACTTAATGCAGCAGGCTGGCAGGAAGTCAGGGGCGTGTCAAGGGCTACCAAGTTCATACATTAGGTGCAGATGGGGGTAACCATCTCTATGCTACTGGTTACTGATTAGGTGAGTGAGTTTTATCGGAGGTGATTATCTCATTGAGAAACAGGAGTGTGCGGATATGAGGTACGACCCCTGACTCTGAGTCAGTTCGTCCGGCGTGGTCATGCGGGTGACACACACACACACACTTGCTCTGCCCCATTTTCCATCCAGAGACAGTCAACGTCATCTCTACAACCTTCACGCTGTCTTTTGACTCTCTGAAAAAGGATTTTATCACCCAGATGAATCTGCACCCCCGAGATTAAAGGTGTATGTGATGTACGCTACACCAAAAGGCTATTTCACAGGATCCGATGGGATCACCATAAGATTGCCTGGAGCTTTAATTTCTGCGGAGGAAGGACGACGCAGAACGCTTCGCGCCTTCTCGGACAAACGTGCTCCGTTGGCCCTTCCTCGCAGACCACCCGAGGTGTCGGGAGCCGTAGTAACAGTCGTGTGCTCTGCCGGAGCCTTCCCCACCTGACAGCGGGAAGGAGCGACACGTGCGTGTGCGGGGATTGTTCACACGCTAAGGCTGCACTTTGTCCCCTTTAAGAGAAGCCATTTTTTAAAAAATAATAATAATAATAAAAGCCATCCCTCTATGACAGGGGTAGGGAGCCTGATCCACGGAGGGCCAGCGTGGCTGCGAGTTTTGGGGATGGCCTCTCAATCAGCCAATAACAGTGCGTCCCCAGGACTGGAGTTGAGAACCACTGCCTTATGATTGGCTGATTGAGAAGTCATCCCAAAAACCCGCACTGGCTCTCCATGGATCAGGTTCCCCACCCTGCTATATGACCTCATAGGGAATGGGGCTTCAGACATGCAGCGCTTTCCCTACATTTTGTGATTACTGTCCCCATAAACAATAGCTTGTCTAATAATAATAATAAAATAAAATAATAAACACCACCTAGTAAAATATCTTCTTAAAATAGAAAGAGGAAATATTTAATTGCCTGGGTAGACTCCTAAATAAAAGCAGAAGTCCCAAATTTACAAAAATAATAATTTAAGATGGTCTGAGTTGCCCCCCAACTCCAAGTCACTGTTTGTGCTGCCCTCTGGCAAAGTGGCACGCAAAGTCATACTTGTTTTTGCACTTGCAGCCGCAGATATTGCACTGGAACGGATTCTCGTAGCCATGGCAGCCCATGTGGATGGTGTAGAGGATGTTGTCTGCGAAGTAGGTGTCGCAGTGCTGGCAGCTGTGCAGCAGCTGCGGGTCCTGTGCGGGCAGATTGGGCGCCGGCGTGCTGGGCTGGCTGTTGCTGACGCTGGGCGTGCTGGTGCGAGCGCTGTGCTCGCTGCTGGGGCCCGCCACGGGACTATAATTCCGGTGTGCGGGCGGCCGCGGCTCCGGAGTGGTGGGGGATGAGGCCTGAGCAGCGACCGCGCTGGCGGGTACGGCCACTGGGGCGGCGCCGGCGCTGGGCTGCTGAATGAGGAAGGGCTTCTCGTCCCGGCAGGACAGGCCGTCGGGCGACACGGGGGCCTGGGCTTCTGGGGGAAGGCTGGCCAGCTGGCCTGCTAGAGTAGACAGCTGATTCAGTGGGTTGTCCGCCATCATGTCATGGGCGTCTCGAGAGCCGGCGCCACCTCCTATGTGCGCCTTGGCCACACCCTCGTAGGCCTCGGCGTGCAAGTGCGGCAGCTCGTGCGAGAAGTCGTTCAGGTAGTCCGGCTTCTGCACCACCATGGAGGGCGGGCTGAAGTTGATGAGGAGGCGGCGGCTGTAGCTCAGGCCGCTCGCCTTCTTCTGAAGGACGCTGAGCATCTTCTTGTTGGAGAGGCCGGAGCGCGCCCCCTTCATGGGTAGCAGCTTGTGACGCCGCCGCCGGTGGTGAGACAGGTTGCTGCGGTCGCTGCAGCGGAAGGAGCACAGCTCGCACTTGTAGGGCTTCTCGCCCGTGTGCGAGCGCATGTGAGCTTCCAGGTGGCGCTCATAGGCCGAGGCGAAGGGGCACAGGTGACAGCGGTGAGGCTTCTCGCCTTGGCAGCACGACACATGGGGGGGGGGGGAGACACACGTTAATGTTAGTGTCATGTATACAGAAAAGACAAAAGAGCCTGACGTATCACAGAAAGAGATTCCGGGTGTCCCGGTTACCTGTGTGTATGCGGATGTGCTCGATGAGGCGCGCCGTGCCTTTGCTGGCGTAGTTGCAATACCGGCACTTTAGCTTGCCGTCGTAGGTCCTCTCAAAGCCGTCCACCAGCATGCCCGAGCTGTCCTCCAGGGACACCTCCACTGACGGGTGGTCCAGCCCGTTCTGGTCATTCTCTGTACCGGCTGCCGGTAAACAGAACATAGGTCTGTACTCTACACTGGCACTATCACCGCCATCTCCATCCTCTGACTGCATCCCAACTGGGTTTGTGTGCAGACCTGGAACATAATGCCACTGACATGTGATGCTGGACCATTACTGATGACCATTTTACTCGCACTTCCATTCAGATTTACCTTAAAGTCTAGAATACACAGGAATAAAAAAAACTTTACTGCCAAGATTATGTAAATCCCCACAGCTATTGGTATAATAAAATAAATGCATCAGAGTCCCATAAAAAGGGATTATACCTGAGTTACAGACTAAGGCAAAATTAACTCTACTTGTTACATTTCTGATTGAAACAATGTTGATTAAATATGCAATTATGCTAATACACTGATAATAAGGTTTAGATGCATTACTTACAAGTATGCATAAACCATGATCAGGGCTGTTAGATATACAGGATTGTACCATGTAACATGCATTATGACAACTTGCCCACAAGAGAAATTCTCACCTCCTTGGAGAGGCTCGGGTTCCTTGTCGCCGCTGACGGAGCCCGAGATCATGTTGACGTGCTGGGTTTGCTGCGTGAGGTACTCCTGAAAGTCTTTCACGAAGTCCAGTGGTTCGGGCTTCTTCTCTCCCATTCTGTGGCGGTGGTATATTCCGCTGCGGACCCCTGAGACAAACAGCGCGCACAAATACAGTAACACCGCCGTCGAGTTAATTATATTTAAAGGTCCACGTACTTCTTAAGGGCAAACAGTTCTTGTAATCGAAATTATTTTTCCTACAAATTACATCAAGAAAATTAAAAGTGGAACGAGTTTAATTTTAATTCTGTTAAATAACAGGCAAAAAGTATTTTCTCTGCAGCCCGGACTGTAAGAAAACACCTCATAGGAACGGAGTGATACTGAAAAACGTGAGCAATCAGTATCCCTACAGTGAAATAAATATTTAAGAGGCTGTTTTAAATGTTTGAATTGTTTACTAGTAAACAAACCATATACCTCAAAGACAAGAAAAAAATAAATCCGATGGAGGTTGGGAAGTTTATTTTGAGGCACCCGAAGATTCATCGCTGTTTATATAATTTATAAAATTGACACCACGTTAATTTTTGAGTTTGAAATGGTTGTAAATATAATACGCATCTAACATAAATATAATTAATTCATATTGAATATTAAATATTCACATTTGAAATGTTCTGTATAGATAAAGTATCGCGCACAAGCATGACAGCAAAACAAAATGTAAAAAGTACAATTCGTTTTTATTTTCTGAAATGGAATTTAAATAAACGTAGAAGTATTCAAAGCTCGCCAAAGCAAATTTACATAAGGCAACGCAAACACGACGGTGTCTACCAGTATCACTACAAAAAGCAGTAGCAATAATGTACACAGACTGACAGACATATACTGATAATCTTTAGTTATCTTTAGGAGCCGACTTGTCCCGATTGGGAAATAAATCCAGATAAATCTATGGGCGGCGTGGCACTACGGATTAAACAAACAGTTGTTAGCGTTACTAACCACGCAGCCGGTCAAAGACGGATGTCTCACACGAAAATGCAGTAAACGGCAGCTGCATAGCTCCACGATCGCGAATTTAACACGGCTAGTTCGTAACGTCACCCAGAATAACTTAATGAAGTCTACGGCGCTATAAAGGCTATCCTTTACCTTGTTGCAGTTTAGTGTTTACACTCCTCGGCAGCTTGGAGCATCAGCAGTAGAAACACAGTCGGAATGATCCGCTGACATCCAATATTTTTCCATGTAGTCCAGTCAACGAGAAAACTCTAAAATACTATGTCAATAATATAAAAATACACTGCATTTACCCGACTCTAAAGTATACTTTCGATTTAAAAGTGTTTTTAAACTGACTAGAGAGGCTGACTGCTAACAAACTAACTAGCTACCACAAAACACAAAGGGGAAAGACTGGGGGGTGAAAGGTTGGTGTCACAGTAAAGAGAGTCCCCACCGTGTACATTGTACTGAGAACATTAGTTCCGCTTTTCATTCACGTTGTACAAGCACATCGTGCTTAATCGTTGATTAACATTGTAAAATTACTGTAGCAAATATATCAAATTGACCTTAGATTGTTTTTATAAGTAATACGTGAAAGTGGTTCATGACTTCAATTGAAGGACATAGTGAAAATACTTAAGTTCATTTCAGAGCAATTATGCATTCCCACACATATGTAATGGGGCAAGTCTTGATGTGTGCTAATTAAAAAAAACAAGTTCATACAAGTTCATACAATAACCTCCATTTAATTGCTGAATAGTAGTAGATGCTACGTATTATTTTGTGCATTCTGAAAGCAAGAGCAACCAAAATATTTAAAAATGTATTTATGCTTTGTAATACTGCTTAGGAACGTTGACGTTAAATACATTTTTATTGATATTTTCAGGTAATGTACGATGCAATGAGTGAACATCAAACAGACATGTTCAATTTGTACTGTGTTTTTAAGTGACGTAGTTAGATAGCGTCGGGGAGGAATGAGATGGTTGATTGTGGCTCGCTACGTGTGTTATATATAATTTGTTTTATTAAAGTATTCTATTCTTCGGTGGGTAATAACGCACTAATACCATATAATTGAAATATAATTAATTTTTATAAATTATTCCAAGAAGAAAACAACAGTATCACGTGGCTGGTCTGACTTAGAAATGGAAGTATAATCGACCACCAACGCCAGAAGGACCATAGCCGAAAACTAGAAAAATGTTAGATAAAAGTTTTAATTATATCTTGCGGCAATTGAAGTAGACTGAAAAGCGATAGAATGAAAGCATCCATGTTTTGCACGTTGTAGGCGAATAATCGCTGGACATATATAACAAAGGCGCCGAAGTGGGAGACAATATTTAATTAAACGAAATAAAAGAACAGTTTGAACAATACTGTAATGCAAAACGTAATGTAATTTCTAAAAGAAACTTTTTTAAAACCTGTTTTAAGAGTGGTGAAACAATTGATCAAGGTGGCATATTTCGAGTTGCGCGATGGAAGTATGGTAAGACATTGTAATTCGAGGATCTTACGAATTACCTGATAAACGATTTGTGTGGTGTTTCAGAGAATGCACTGAGAGAGTGACTGGTAGGAAAGCAAGATCTGGATTTGGGACAAGTCAGATCGTATCGTCGGGCTGCAGAAACGGTGAATACACAAGCAAAATATATTGATGTCGATGGCGCGTGCAACGTAGATGCATTAATGATACGGGACACACGAGACAAATAAAAATAACGAGTGTGCTGAAGGCTGAAAGTTCTTAATAAGAGAAACTCACAATGATCAAAATGTACCTGATGGGCAACACAGCATTCTCTGCGACGATGTCCAGCGTATGGGAAATCTTGCAAGAGTTGCAATAAAATGAATCATTATGCACCGTAAAAAGATACAGAGATATAAAGAAAGGCAGATGCAGTTACCTAAGATGATGAGGAATTCTGTGTAGATACAGTAATAGAAAATTCAAATCACATAAAAGAATGTGGTCTGTAACTGAAAGGCAATGAAAAATACATGAAATTCAAAGTGGATGCAGGTGCAAAAGACAATATCCTTTTTGAGATGGATTACAAGTTTGCAACCATGACCAAAACTAC
This sequence comes from Mormyrus proboscirostris, assembly GCA_026779585.1. Taxonomy (NCBI): domain Eukaryota; kingdom Metazoa; phylum Chordata; class Actinopteri; order Osteoglossiformes; family Mormyridae; genus Mormyrus; species Mormyrus proboscirostris. Next base: position 12,570,798 of record JAODKF010000047.1, read on the forward strand.
ACATGCCCAGGCCACAATGAAAAATGTATGTGCAGAGCTTGAGTGGAATGGTGAACTACACGGGGAAATTCTTACCTAATCTAGCTGAGATTACAGTTCCACTTCGAAGTTTGACTGAAAAGGAAACACAATATGAATAGAATTATGAGCACGAGTCAGCATGGAACCGACTGAAAAAGCAGTCAATTGAATAACCAGTCCTTGGACTTTATGATCCAGTAAAAAAGAAATTGAAATCTCTTCATCACGTAATGAACTAGGTGCTGTTCTTTTGCAGAAGTCTGCAGATACCTGAAGGCCAGTTGCGTATGCGTTTCAATCCATGTCAGATACTGAAACCCGATATACACAAAAGGAAAAGTAGAGTAGTTCAGCATTATCTGCGATTGTTAAAGATTGCACCAGTTTCTTTCAGGTCAGGAAATCACTGTGTTATCTGATCACAAACCTTTCATTTCACTATTCCAAAATCCACAAAATGATTGTCCTACTGAGAATTCAAAGTATGTCGATTGAGCTCCAACATTACTGGCTGAAGATGCAGGATATACAAGGAAAGATGATGTATACTGCAGATACTCTTTTCTTGAGCGCCTGACCCAAAAGCTGAGAGTTCAAGGATGGAGGAAGAGCAGATGGCATATGTAGACATGATGACAGAAGCATTACCCATTTCAGATGGAAAAATGAAGACCATGTGAACTGAGACAGAAAGATGACACACTGAAGAGTTTGAAATAACACAGGGAGGGCTGAATGCAAAGCAAGACTATGAGCTCAATTTGACAGAATTTTGGAACTTTGGAATTGAATTGATGATTGGACTGCAGAGTCTGGTACTGGAAAAAAAAAACAGGTGGAAAATTCAGGCCCAAAAAGTACAAAGGAATTCAAACCTTGGTCTGGATTTGTACTTTCTGGACGTGAACTTTCCACCTCCGGAGAAAAAAAAACATAGCGGTACTAGAGCTTTGAAAAGGGTACAGTGGTAGCATTTTGGGGGGAAAAAAAATCAACTTTTATTATGCAAATAGCTATTTGATCTGGCTAAAAGGAATCCGTCTCTTTAGGCTCGATGCTGACAGTGGTGAGGTTGCAAGAAACGAACGAGAGTAACAGTCGAGAGGGTGATGCACTTTTTCACATTGTTCGGCATTTAGGCAGCGGCTTCAGCATTACAGGATGTTTGTTTCTATGCCTCTCATCTCCCACTGATCATACACTTTATGCGGCCAACCTACAGCAGCCCACAGGGTTCAAAAGGCACGCAGTTTTTTTTACCCCCGCTTGGCCCCCCAGAAAGGGGTGCGAATAGATACCTTACCAAATGACGCACCTACTGGCCCTCGATCCTGTTGAACTTTAATCTGAGTTGTATCTATTGCCCTTGCTCTGAAGCCTTATTTGACTCTCTTTCTAGGGTGTTCCTAGGCACATTCCTTAATAAATCATACCTGATTCAACTGTCTCCTTGCCAGAAGTGATTTTTCTTTCACAACCTGAATTCACTGAAAAAGAGAGGGCCTGAAGTGAAATACGGAAATATTTCGGCTGTAAAGCCGGCAAAAAAGGCAAAGCCCCTAAAACAGCAGCACAGTTTGGAAGCGCTGTTGTAAAGTATCTCTCTTAAAGGGAAGCAACACATTCAAACCTCACCAGATATGTCAGACGAACATCAAGACATTTACAAGGAATTCAAAGACCGACAGGTGATAATCGATTAGTTAACACCCCTGTTATGTCCATGAAAGAAGCCAGAGATCGAAAAGTCTCTCAAGGTGGTAATATATACATTCGTACGTATAGTCTGGTGATGTGTAGGTTCATTTCATGAGCGACCCAAACTTGCTGATTAATTCAACCTGAACGTGGCTCGAATCACTAATATTAAAAAAATATTGCACATTTGACAAATTTTTGTTTGAAATAAAGTACAATAATGACATCTTTTCTTTATCAAGATATTGAAAACTATCAAAATCGAAATTCATAATTTTGATATTGAAATCATTTTGGTATTGTGACAACTCTGGCAGTAGGTAATGATAGAATTTACAAAGGTAACAAGACAGTCATTCAATTGAAATTAAGAATAGAAATTCTGAAGAAAATTCATGAAGGACATCTGCAAGTTGAAAAATGCAAGAAAAGAGCCCATGAAGTTATCTACTGACCCAGAATCAGGATGTGACAAATGAGATATTTCACTGTAATACATGTCAAAAGTATCTCGAGTGTACTATTCCCTCTAATTACTACTACAGTACAACAGATATAGGATTCAATTAAGTATTCAGTGACAATGGACTATAATTTGTCAGTGTGAAGTTCAGAGAGTTTAGCAGGAATTGGGATTTCGCATTGGGAAAAATTGGCAGAAATTGGGATTACTACAGGAAGTAAAGAAACAGAGGTAATTTTTATGAAAACTTTCTGGCATATGCCGCCTTTGGCAGGGGAACACACAAACTGCCTGAACTCTATCCTGGTGATAAGGTATGACGGTGCATAGATAAAGCAACACATGGATACAAGAAGGTACTGTATTGGAACAAGTACAGGCAAGGTCATATGATATACAAAAATATGGTGCTCTTCTACAAAAAAAACAAGGACATCAAAGGACCTTCAACCAACCAAGACAACAAGTGAAATGGGACACAAAAAGTTTTAGTTAAAAACAAAATGTCCTGTGAAGTTGAAACGTTCATACACAGAAATGTAAATGTTTAATCTTCTTTAAGAAGAGAAGATGATGCAATAAAGCTTTAAATAGACATGTTCAATTAGCACTGTGTCTTTAAGGCATGTAGTTAGTGACAAGGAGAGATTAAGTTAACCACAAAATATCTTAAAAGCCATTATGTAACATAAATGTTCAGTCTTTCCTCAAATTACTCCTCACCCATCTACTTGAATCAAAGATACAGTTTACAATAAAATATAATCATTAAACATCACTTTGCATATATTATCCGATTATGAACGTATGTAAATCACTTTACTGCCACGGGCATAGCAAATCCATTGTTTCATATTTCAGAAAAGGCTTTGCAAAGCTCTTCACAGAAAATATCAAACAGCAGACAGTATCAGAAGTAATCAAAGAGATGTTCCAGATCTAACGCCACGTGTGTGGATTGGACCAACTCTTGATGGTTAAAGTGCATTCAGTGCGGACTTGTTTAAATGCAGAAGATCAGGGCTGACAGCATCTGCATTTTTTCGGGATCTGTTACACTTTGATCTCTGGGGATTATAAAGGGAAGCTGATACAATATAACTCTTTTAATCCAGGACAGCAGCACTGACAGGAAACAAATGATGTATAGTGCTTCCCAGAGTTAGCCTATATTGATTAAGCGCAATATGTACACCGTTTCATTATCGAGTTTTCGAAACTCCAGTCATTTGATAGTCTCGCTGTCTGTTGTGTGCTCACACACAAAACTATGCTGTCTTATTACGTAAATTGTACTTTGTTTTGTTGTTGCATTCCTCAATAGCAAAAAAGTTTGCACAAGAACACATTGTGGATGAGGCTATGATAGAAGACCTATTGCACACTTTAGCTTGCCGTCGTAGGTCCTCTCAAAGCCGTCCACCAGCATGCCCGAGCTGTCCTCCAGGGACGCCTCCACTGACGGGTGGTCCAGCCCGTTCTGGTCATTCTCTGTACCGGCTGCCGGTAAACAGAACATAGGTCTGTACTCTACACTGGCACTATCACCGCCATCTCCATCCTCTGACTGCATCCCAACTGGGTTTGTGTGCAGACCTGGAACATAATGCCACTGACATGTGATGCTGGACCATTACTGATGACCATTTTACTCGCACTTCCATTCAGATTTACCTTAAAGTCTAGAATACACAGGAATAGAAAAAACTTTACTACCAAGATTATGTAAATCCCCACAGCTATTGGTATAATAAAATAAATGTACCAGAGTCCCATAAAAAACAGATTATACCCGAGTAGCAAACTAGAGCAAAATTAACTCTACTTGTTATTTTTCTGATTAACACTGTACTGATTAAATACACATTCCCACAAAAGAAATTCTCACATCCTTGGAGAGGCTCGGGTTCCTTGACGGCGCTGACGGAGCCTGAGATCATGTTGACGTGCTGGGTTTGCTGCGTGAGGTACTCCTGAAAGTCTTTCACGAAGTCCAGTGGTTCGGGCTTCTTCTCTCCCATTCTGTGGCGGTGGTATATTCCGCTGCGGACCCCTGAGACAAACAGTGCGCACAAATACAGAGTTATACAGGCAGTTCGGCTTCTACACCTCCTCAATTACAGTGAAATATTCAGGGAATGAAAATCAACTTTTAACTGAAGTTTAATAAAAGTTATCAAGAATGAATACCCCCATAAACTAATGATACCGCCACCGGCTCCCTCCTTTAAAACATTGTAAATGACATGAAGATTGTGGAAGCTCATTTGCCTCTTTGGTCTTCCAAGACATCAGGAGTTTCATCATTCATCGTTTTATTTTATACAGTTAAACATGCGAAGTCGACAGCACAAGATTTAAAACGTTCTGACAGTCTATGCTTACAACAAGAAGCACATAAAATCTAAATATAAAATATATCCAACATAAATATGATTAATTTATACTGAATAATAAATATTCATATGTGAAGTACTGAACAGGTGAGTAATAGCTAAGTGACGGGTAACACAGCAATGCATAACAACAAAATAAAACTAACTACACGCCGCTTTTAGAACCTAAAATGTAATTTTGAATTCTGCTGGGCAGAATTCCATGCTTTTCATCGTCACCTTGCATCATAATACAGAAATCAATGGAAACAAAATTACTTCTACCTGGATGAGTGCAAGTACCAGAAACATCCAAACATTATACGGACAGCTGTACCACAGACAGGCTGTCACTCATACCGCAGTTATCATAATGAGCTACATTTCCCCAATAGCAAAATAAATCCGGATAAGTTTATTTGCTATGTGACACTCTTATTAAACAAACAGTTGTTAGCCTTACTAACCACGCAGCCGGTCAAAGACGGGTGTCTCACACCAAAATGCAGTAAACCCCAGCTGCATAGCTCCACGATCGCAATTTAAACTCGGCTAGTACGTAACGTCGCCGAGAATAGCTTACTGAAGTCTAAGGCGCTATAAAGGAGACCCTTTACCTTGTGGCAGTTCAGTGTTTACACTCCTCGGCAGCTCGGAGCATCAGCAGTAGAAACACAGTCCGAATGACCCGCTGACATCCAATACTTTTCCATGTAGTCCAGTCAATGAGAAAACGTTTAAATACCATGGCGATATTATAAAATGTGCGTTGCAATCGGTCGACTGTAAAGTTAAATACACTGATTTTCTAATATACTAATAGCTAAACTCACCCTCAGAGGTGAAAGGTTGGTGTGACGGTAAAATGGATCCCCACCGTGTACATTGTGCTGAGAACAATAGTTCCTCTTTCCCATGTACAACCACACAGATATAGCCTACTGCAAATTAGGACTGTAAAACTACTAGAGCGAATATGCGAATAGACCATATAGGGCTACCCATATAATCTTAATGTATAATAAGTTAAATTTGTTCACGTCAATTTAATGGGACGACATAGCCCTGGTGAAAACTGTCACAAATTGTAATTATGCATAAACATATTTACGTTTTCTACATGATGTTCTACATTTTCAGGTAGACGTATTGTATGCATCGTAGACATTATAATGATCACGATTCATTAATCAGTTCTTAACGTACAAGATATATACTCTAAAATATAATATTATTGCATATAATTGTTCTGATTTTCTTAGCATGTTTATGCATGTTTGTAAATTAAAAACTGTCTTATCACAGTCCCAATAGCATATTAGTTGTGCCACGACTCTAACCGGGATAAACGATTGAAAGATGGTTAAGTTGATGTGCATGCATGATTGCAAATCAATGACTGTCTCTCTGTACTCAATAAAGTATGCTGTATCTTAAGAGATGTAGTAATCCGCCGACACAATCTAGGATAAGTGACTGGGAAGATTGCCGGGTAAATGCACGGTTTTTTTACACCTACTATATAGTCATATTGCCTCACTGAAAATTGACGATTGCATGCGGAAGATTGCACTTGTTAAAAGGCGGCGTGACCGTGGCCATCCAGGTGGCCTTTTTCTAGCTCTCATGCACCCTCACAGAGCTGCCCTCCCTCCCCGCATATAAACGGAAGGGAACATGGCGGCACCCTTGGTCCGGCTCTGCGGGAAGGTGAGTGCGTTCCTATGTGATCTGCAGTAATTTACACATAGGCTACCGTTTAAACTAACAGATATGTGGCGGCTTCCCGGATACTGTTATGTTCAAAGTACGACCATATCTTCATAAACCATAGTCACTTTATAAAACAATGTTCAATCTCTCGCCAAATTATTCCGCACGTATCTACTTGAACCCTGCACACAATTAATGGTAAAACGTTGTAATCAAAGGTAATTTTGCATATATTATCAGAATATCAACACCTGTCATATTTCTCCTTTTTTTCCACGTAAATCGATTTGCTGAAATTTTTTATAGCAAATCCGCTACATAGTTTCATATACAGAGAGAATTTCCTTGGGGAGGTTTCGCTAAGCTGTTTATAGAAGTGATCAAATGGCAGAAATTGGCAGAAATATGACGTGATTGTCGATTGTTATAGTGCATTAAGTGCGGGCTTGTTTAAATGCAAAGGATCAGGGCCAACGGTGTCTGTATTTTGTCAGGATTTATTACGCTTAAAAGCAGCTTGTGGTACATTTTCAAAGCTTCAGGTCGGCAGGTACCTTTCCCGGCCGTGGACAGCCAGTTCATGGAGGCTACAGCACTGCGGCGTGTCGGCGACGGCGGAAAGCGAGCGGGCCGCCCCGTCTGGAATTCCTCACCCTCCGCTACAGATCTTCTCAGAGGAAGAGATCATGATGAAGGAGGCGGGTGAGCTTTAGTCTCTGGGGCTTTCACAGGGAAGCTGATACAATGTAACGCTTTGAAACTTATGAAACTACAATCATTGGCAGCGTTCACACACGAAACTATGCTCTTATTAGATCATTTTAAGTGAAACCGTACCTTTGTTTTGTTTCATGCCTCAACAGTGAAAAAGTTTGCGCAAGAACGCATTGCCCCGATTGTGTCTAAGATGGATGAGAAGTCAGCCATGGATGAGACCATGATACAGGAGCTATTTGAACAAGGGGTTTGTATCTTTCTCATTTGGATGATTGTGGGAGAGCCCCTGATGCATTGTGTCACTCACATGGTCCCCCCTGTCCCGTATGCCTGTTGCAGTTAATGGGCGTCGAGATTGATCCTCAGTACGGAGGTACTGGCTCCTCATTCTTCGCCTCCATCCTGGTCATTGAGGAGCTGGCGAAGGTGGATCCGTCTGTGGCGGTGCTGTGTGACATCCAGAACACGCTTATCAACACGCTGCTGGTCAAACTCGGCACGGAGGCCCAGAAGCAGCGCTACCTGACCCGGCTTTCCACAGACATGGTGCAGGCTCGATGCTTGGGGGGGACATGGTGATGTCATGGCTGGGGTGCCATTTAAAGAGCCACCTATGTTCCCCACCCCCCCCCCCCAGTCTCCTTCAGCAAAGCAACAATTTGTTTGCAAGTCCAGGTGTTAACTGGGTCCAGTGGAGTCCCAGTACTGGTACCCATATTACACTGCATATGGCAGTATTTCTGGCTACCTGGATCCCTGTAGCTAGTGCTGGGCAAATGAAGCTTCATGAACCGATTGCTGCATTTTCTGACACCACTAGATGGGGCCCTCTAATCAAAAAAGGGCTTCAATTTGTGCCCTGAAGAAAACCAAGAGCACTGTCTAATGGGACCAAAAATACAGAAAATGGTTCATGAAGCTTCCTTTGCCCATCAATACCTGTAGCTATTGTTACTACTGGGGTTTGTGGGTAATGGAGTCAACGAGTGATATGCTATTGTACACCTGTTCTGTTTCCTGAGCAAAACAGTGTTCATTTAATATATAATTCCCACCCCTGTCTTGCTTCATTTTGCGATATATTACAGTGTAGACACAACAGCATCTCTATGCATCACTATTGTATTCAGGGTTGATGACGGTGGAAATGTTGTCTGGTTCAGATAAGCAGCTGTAAAAATGACTGCTGATTTGCAGACAGGTCCGTTCTTCCTTCACTGGAAGAGACAACCTGGCTGATGCCTCTGCAACGCTCAGTCTTGGCTCTCCTGAGCTTCATGCCCTCCCTTACTGTATGTGAGGAGGCACAAGCAGAAACTCCCATATTCTTGAATGCAAAGAACCATACATTTAAAAAAAAAAAAAAATTTAAAAAATTGGAACATGTGACCCTATGCTGAATAAATCATTAGACGATGCATGGATGGATGTCTGTATCCTGCAATTAATACTCCTAGCAGATCCTATACAGAAATGTGTATTTATATTACGTTTTATGTATTTACAGACTCATCAAAAGGGACACTTTTTTCTTTTTTGAAAAGATCAGTGACATCACTCTGGGATTTGAACCAGTAACCTTCTGATCACAGGCAGTCACATTCCATCCCCCTTATTCTCCTAGATGAGTTCAGTCAAAGTGGAACAAGCCAGAGACACCGGTGCATGATGTAAATCCTGCTGCTGAATCTAATACCCACCATTTACATTTTTTTTTTTTATGGAATTCTGTGCCACAGGTGGGGAGCTTCTGCCTGTCAGAGGCAGAGGCTGGTAGTGATGCATTCTCCCTGAAGACCCGCGCGGAAAAGCAGAAGGATTACTACGTCATCAACGGCTCCAAGATGTGGATCAGCAACGCAGAGCACGCCGGAGTGTTCCTGGTGATGGCCAACGCTGATCCCTCAGCCGTGAGTCACGCACCATCTTATTGTCCTGGGGTGGGAGGTCAAGTTTGGGTCTGCTCAGCCTCAGGTTGCGTTTGTCCGGTGTGGAACTCTACAGGAATCATCTGCGCTGAGACCAGTATGTAAGGAAGACCAAGTCGGAGTGCAGAGTAACTAAAGATTCGCCTTTGTGATCATTTCTGATTAAAGCTCATTATTGTTCCCTTGAGCAAAGTTTTCCAACCTGAATGTGTCCAGTAAAAAATCCAGTGATATGATGAGTCACAAAATGTGTGTTTTGCACAAAAGCATCTGCTAAGAAAATAAGCGCTTCAGTGTTTAATATCCGTAGATTTTTGGGAGCTGCTGTCTGTATTTGAGTTCTGTGTTCAGTGCAACATCATTAATATCCACTAGAGGGTGCACTTGCTTTAAAGTACATTTCTGTTGGCTAACCAGCCTGTTGTGGTAGCACACTGTAGCATTCTGTGTGTGTTTTGTGCTCTCCTTTATCCATACACTAGATATTTGTAGAAGCATGTATAGTGTAATGTTGGGTTTGGCGTATAGAAATAATTATCTGATTGGTCATTGGTTGTCATGGAAACAATGTCACTTCCTGGTGCTTGGCAGGGTTATCGGGGTATAACCTGCTTTATAGTGGACAGGGACACAGAGGGGCTGCACATCGGGAAGAAGGAGAACAAGCTGGGCCTGCGTGCCTCCTCCACCTGCCCACTTACCTTCGACAACGTCAAGGTGCCCATCCTCGCCCTCTTACCCCACCACCTGCCGCTGTAGCGGGAGACCCAACTTAGCAACGCCGTGTCTCTCTTTCAGGTCCCAGAGAACAACGTCCTGGGGAAGGTGGGCCAGGGCTACAAGTACGCCATCGGGATGCTGAACGAGGGCCGGATCGGCATCGCCGCCCAGGTGGGTCCCTCTTGTGTCGCGTCTCTGTCGCCGGTGATTCCTGCAGCCTCTGAACGCGGCTCCTCCACCCTCCGCAGATGCTGGGCCTGGCTCAGGGCTGCTTCGACCACACCGTGCCCTACACCCGCCAGCGCGTTCAGTTTGGCAAGAGAATCTTTGACTTCCAGGTAAGCGTGAGGGTACAGGGAGGTGTGCGGCTTGGGGCGTCTGGGATCTGTGTCTGGAAGGTCATGAGTTCAAATCCCATGGCAGGCACTGCAATCATGTCCCCACTTTACCCCTGAGCAAGGGTCTTAACCCCAGAAACTGCTGCAGGGATGCTGGCTGACCCCTGTGCTCTGGTCTTCACTTGTATGTAGCTTTTTTTTGTATGCAAAATAAAAGAATGTGATCGCCACAACTTAAAACTTAAAAAAAAGTTATTAAAACCAGCAAAGGGATATCTGGCTCCAAAGTGGGGGGGAGGCTAAGAGAGAGTACTTTAAAAGAGAGGTAGGGCAGGACCCCTCCCTCACCCGTTTTCGGGCTCATGAGGCATACGCCTCACTTCCGGCTGACGCTGTGCTTCCGTCGCAGGGCATGCAGCACCAGATCGCCCACGTGGCCACGCAGCTGGAGGCTGCGCGGTTGCTGACCTACAACGCGGCTCGGCTGAAGGAGGCCGGGAGGGGCTTCATCAAGGAAGCCTGCATGGCCAAGTACTTCGCTGCGGAGGTGAGCTTCTGGGGGAGGGAGCTGCACGTCCCTACATCTGGGACCAGGGACGGCCAGCCCCAAGTCCTGCAGGTTGTATCATAAGACTGGCCAGTTAGTCAAGTTACGCTTTTGGTTTCTAACAATTATCAAAACAAAGTAATTGAGATTATCGTGCCACATTTTATTTCACCGCGATGCTCCCGTTTTGTCCTGCGTTATAAATCCAGCGGACTGCTTTTTATTTGTTTTTCAGTTGAATTATATTTAGAGTTCTAGGAAATCCACTGTTAAAAAGACAATTTTTAAGTCCAATAAATGCACAATATTTCTAAAGTCTAAGTAATCTTGTTAAATAATCGCAGCCTCGATATTGACCAAAATAATCGTGATTGATTGATTTCATTGTCACCCCGTTGTGTCAATAAGTCAAAATGGAGCCCGTCTTAAAGGGCAGCCAAGACGACGACTAGGCAGCCAGACCTTTGCACCTGAACACCTGTCTTGCAATGTTGTTCAACTTCTGTTAGGTTGCGACTCTGACGACGTCAAAGTGCATCGAGTGGATGGGTGGGGTGGGGTTCACCAAAGACTACCCCATTGAGAAGTTCTATAGGGACTGCAAGATCGGTGAGTGTCAGCTTCGTGATGTCAGGAGCTAAATAGGACAAATTTATGTCGAAGATTAATGTTGTTATTGAGGTATTTTACACTTATCGCTTCTTTTTCAGGCACTATTTATGAAGGCACAACCAACATACAGTTGACAACAATGGCCAAGTTCATCGATCAGGAGTACGATGATTAAACTGCTGTCATACACTGTCCCGGTTTACAGAGACCGTTCCGTTTGCCGGTCTGGTTCTAGATATGACATTTTGAACTCACAATAGAGAGTAACGCTGTTCCATGTAACATTTCTGTACTGCAGGTTTCATTATGAATATTGTTTGACAGACTCTTCTTGACATGGGACACACTGTAATGTAGCATTGAACTTCTGTCTCTTTTCCCAGATCGTCAGTGTGTCTAGATCATGTCGTAACTTACGTTTTACAGGGTCTTGACATCACACACCCTGTACAGTTCTTTAGCTGAGTACGTTGTCCACAGCAGTCTGCATTTTGCTTGTTTGATACAATCAGACATTTTTTTTCAGTTTCCTTTTCAGTGTCCATATCCAATAAGTGCAGAGTGTTAACCACATTAAGTGCTTAATTTCAGCAGTTCATCCTCCTGTCCCTTTATGATTGAGTAACTACATTTACCTTACAAAGGTATAGCTGAGGCAGCGTTACGCTCCCGATAGCAGAAGCAATAGCTTCCATTGGCTGTTTCTGCAGCCATCTGGAGCCCAAACCATGTTCCAGCGATCTGTGCTGTTAGGGGTGGGGGCTTCGTATCAGCTGGTGACCAGGCAACAGCGGATTCAGGTTGTCGGACCTTTTGGAAGGACAGGTGCCCTAATATGCCTGATGCTTAGGTGAGATATCGAATGGTAAAAATGTGTAAGACAGTAGGTTGCACTAATATAGCATCTGCTCTTAAAATTTGTAAAGTTATATTTGAGATAGATGGGCATGAAATTAACAATTCACTTTCTGGTGAATTCTTTCAAATTTCTTCCCCCCCCTATATTTTGTCTATTCACTGGGAGCACAGATGTACTGATTTATCCAAAGCAAATTATAGTAGATAGAATGGTTATAACTAATGGGTACTCTGTGGGATTTGAACCCACAACCTTCACACAAAGCCCTATTACAAAATGAGCTACAGAAGCTGGGAGCCTTTCCGTTAAGATCTTTACTTTCTAGCTGCCATTCTCGCTGTTTCTGAAGAATGCGTGCGTGCGTGCGTGCGTGCGTGCGCGCGCGCCGTCCCTTACTTGATTTAAACAAGGTAGCAGCTGATGTTCATTTGCACAGAGCCAGGGTCATGTTTGCTGGTGTGACAACAGCACTTTTCTCAATGATGCTTTTTCTAGTTCAGTTACCAAAATCATTTTGGCATTTTTTTTTTTTTTTTTTTAAATGTGTCCATTTCAATATTAATTCAGTATTTGCCAAATGGAATAGGGCATTGAACCTACAAACTGTCCACTGAAAGGCTTGGGGAGATATATTGTTTGAAATGTCATTAATAGATGGGGCAGTGGTTGCCTATTTCTTAGGGAAGCACACTTGTAATCAAAAGATTGCAGATTCAAATCCCCAACCAGCAAAGTACCACTGAGGTACCACCCCCAGATACTGAATTAGCTGCCCCTGTCATGTCATGTGACGTATGGGTTGAACACAGGACACTTTTTGTTGTGGCACACCAACAATATCAACTAATAACCTACAATAAATAAATAATAGATTATAGTAATCGGGGCAGTTTGTGGCTCAGTGTGTTAAGATGTGCGCCTCTGATTGTAAGGTCACTGGTTTGAATCCTGGGGTTAGTAGATGATGTCGTCGCGGGGGGGGGGGGGGGGGGGGGGGGGGGGGGGGGGGGGGGGGGGGGGGGGGGGGGGGGGGGGGGGGGGGGG
>JAODKF010000047.1:12592396-12616338 GCA_026779585.1 Mormyrus proboscirostris
GTTTGTGCTTCATTGGTACCTAATACCTAAGCCAGGTCAAATAAAATGGGGTTAAAACAAACAGTTTCACATTATTATGTAGCTGAGTATTTTAGAGGAAGTCAGGTGACCTACCTGGCACAGGTGTACATCAGGAAGGTCTGGTTTTGGGGACATACCGGTAATATTATGGCCCTCAGACTTAGGCCCTGCTTGGGTCCCTGTGCTTTTTGGGTAAGTAGTTCAGTCAGGACCACCCACATGACTCCCTTGCATTTACCTACATGGCAAGTCAGATTCCGCCCTGTCCCAGCATGCTTTGCTGAAGGAAAACGAACCAAAAATGTCACATTCACTAATTGCATTCATTTATGGTAACTTGTAAACAGAAATAGTATTCTCTGTTCAGGAGTAAAAGCCGTTTTGCTTTTTTATATCCGCTACCACGCAGCCCCAGCGCCCCAACCCACTCCACCCAAACAAAGGCCTCAGTTCCTCATTTTTACTCATTTAAAGTTACTTTTACCATTACGTTATAATTCTGAAAGCTAGGGAGGAAAATTCGTAACTGGATATCAAAACAAAATCCATCTCCACTATTCTGAGCGATCGCAAATAAAAGTTAAGGTGTGAGGCTGGACTGGGCAGCCACAGATTTTTCATCATTCTGATCATTATATGGTGATGGATGGAGACCTATGCAGTATCTAAACTGAACCTTTAACAGGCCATGAGCAATACTATCATTTCTTTAATAGAACTTGCTGACCGCGTCTTTCCCAGGTGCCATTTGTCATTTTCCCTGTAAAATAATCAATAACGTGGATTTGGGGGGAAAAAGTCATATAATAACATATTACTTCTTCTTGTGCTGTTCTGAAGACAAAATAAAATAGATTTAAACCTATATTATTTAAGAAAACAACAAAGAATAGAGAAGGTTTTTTTCGTCAAAAATGATTTTGAATCAGAATCATAGCATGTGTTGAAAGGATTCGTATTTGAAACGAAAATAAAACAGTCACGATGAAAATGCCTGTATGGCGCCGTGTTTATTGTTCCGCCTGGTATTGAAATTGATGCGCGTGTCATTTTCTTCCTTTACTGACATCATTCTGGTCACTGAATTGTATCTGTCTACAGAGCAAAATCCAGAAGAAAATAACACAGGGTGTATTTTATATCGATCTGCTATACAAATAGCTTTGTTATTTGTAACAGGCAGTTAGGTAAAGCCTTATTAGCATTTCTGAATTATGATCACGGGTTTTAATTATATAATCTCAGAAATGCGGATAAGCAGCATTTAACAGGTCAAGCATACACTAAATGCGCTGATCTCATTGTCAGATAGGCTAAGAGTGCTTTATTCCAAGCGTGGCTTGGTGTAGGACTAGTAATTTATCTAAGGGCTACAGCCCTCAGTGTGTCGGAGAAATTGGTATTAAATGATTATCGTGAATTACGTCTAATTTTCACAGAAACTCAAGACACACTAGAATTTTTTATTTGTTATTATAATCCATATTACTGAATGATATTGCCCTGATTAATGTGTACCTTAGTTAAAAAATATTATTTAACTAGTTATGTAGCTGTTCTTTGTTTTACGCATTTTTAAATTTTTCATCTAACCATTTCATCCTTGCTATTTCCTGTCCACCTGTTTGTATTCTGGTGCGCTAAAATGGCCAAACATACTTACTTCTCTGACAAACGATTCTCTATACAATGACTTCTGCTAACTGCCCGTAATAATAATCATCAATGCTCTTCATTTAGTAAACACCAGATGGCGCTACTTCATTGGCGCTAACGAAACATTAAAAAGTAATTTCAGTAACAATCTGATTTATTATTAAATGTATGATCCATTTCACAGGGAAATTATAAAATAATACAAATTCCTGTTTCATTTTTACTATTTATAATAAATAATAATAATTTCTGATTATTTTTTGAAAAAAACAAAAGCTCACTATTCATAAAACTAAGAATCAAGAGATAGTACAGTACAGTACAGTATTCATTCATTCATTCATTCATTTTCCAACCCGCTCCGGTGTCCGGAGCCTATCTCGGAAGCAATGGGCACGAGGCAGGGAACAACCCTGGACAGGGGGCCAGCCCATCGCAGGGCACACTCACATACTGTTACCATTCACTCACACATGCACTCCTATGGGCAATTTATTAACTCCAATTAGCCTCAGCATGTCTTTGGACTATGGGGGGAAACCAGAGTACCCGGAGGAAACCTCACGATGACACAGGGAGAACATGCAAACTCCACACGCATGTAACGGAGACTCGAACCCAGAGGTGTGAGGCAACAGTGCTAACCACTGCACCACCATGTCGCCCCCTAGTACAGTACAGTATTGCTACTTAAAGTTCACATTGTTCCCAAAGAAAAATCAGAAATAGGTAAGCTTGATCTAAATTTCTTCCATCTTACCCCTCCCGAGGAAGCACAGTAGCTCGAAAACGTGTCTACTTTAGCAACCCTTACAACCAGTAGGCTATTAGGCCCAATCTCTTTACGTGAGTACAGACCGGAGAATGGATAAATAGCTTTTCAGATTCTGTGTCTGATTTGCCAAAATAATCACCTGGGACAGGGCAAATGTCAGATATCTTCAAAAAGATGAAATCGTATACGCATCATCTTAACATGATCTTCCATTATACGTGCCGATAGGGGACGCTGTTTCTTTTTATTCTCCAAGACTCGGTCTTTCTCTTTTCTGCTCCCTGTGTATTAATCACTAAATACTAAAGCTACCAATCACATTTAATACGATATTGAGCATTTCAAAATTCATTGTGGGGGCTGGATAATGGAGAGGATTTTAATAGAACAAGCATCGGGAAGCCACACGAATCGGCGACAATTGTGAGGCGGGCAGAGGTGGAGTAGCCATTAGTTATCTGACTGCTAAAAGCGCAGATTTGTTATTGCGCACTTATTTATATATTTTTATTTATTTATTTAACAAGGCAATCGAAACCGAGTCTGTAAGTCTGAGACATTGCTTATTACTAGTGGTTCAGAGTTTAACTTTATGAACTTCGTAAAGCAGAGAACGACAGATCTAAAGTACCAGGACTGTCAAAAAAATGATGCAGAAACTTATAAGGAGGAATTAGTTTTAATTAATACGGTATCTACAGGCCTATAATCATTCGGAATACCACAGGAATCATTATTTAGGCCTTTTTATTTTATTCCAAAAAGCAGGCCTGTGCTCATGGCAACATTTATAAAGACTTTAGACCTATTATAAATTTTAACTCGCAGTAGACAAATTGGCACCTAGCAAGTTAGGAGTTTATTTTACGGAAATATATTTCATATATTTAAACATACTGTAAATAAAAAAAAACATGATTAACAACATTAACAACAAGAAGAGCCCAATAATATAATGAACAAGGATATCTTCGAAAGGCCGACTGATTTTTAATATAATTACGTCGATTTTAATTAGCTATTCGTCAAAGACGAACGTAAAAACGGATCTAAAAAAGCAGGGACCACACGCCTTTAAATGACCCAGTAACACGTTTTGTTTCACACGTCCGTTGCCTGAAGCGCTCCACCGTCGCTGTCTATCACCGCTTCGGACATTCGGACGCTTTCACTTTTTGCTATGGTTATTTGTTTAGCAATAGCATATTTATTTATTTGTTTGTGACGTCAAATCAGGTTTGTTTCGGCAAAACGAGCGATTGTTCCTTAACCATTTCACAAAACTTATTTATTAATGTATAATGTAATGTGACTTATTGTGCTATAGTTAAATTTTGAAAAAAGACTCCTCCCATATAAATCAATCCAAAAGCATCTCACTTAAGAGTAAACAAACGTAATTAAATTTGAAACACTTAACAAACAGTCCGACGTTTGTCATTCGCTTGCTCCACTTGGACTGCCAAGGCAAACCGCATGGTGATTTGTAATAATACCCCGGCTCTTATTTGCTGTCTAATTGGACTATATAAGACCAATAACAGGAGAGCGCTTACACTCAAGGCAAGCAGTCAAGGGAGGGTGGACTTGCTTTCAAGCCTGTCCCTTCTACCTTCCACCGCCTCTTAATCCCATTTGCCATTGTAGGTGAACGGTAGCCCTGCACTCCTCGCGTTTAATATCGGTGACATTTTTTTTTTCGTCATTTGCATCTGGCACTACGCTGTGCACCACACGATTTCTACCGCGGATCTTCGTAAGACCTGGATACCAACCGATGCTACTTTTTAAAGGTTTCTCTTTACCGTCCCGGGCATCTCATTAATTTACAGAATAATCGACGCTTAAAACGGCACTCATTGAAGGAAGCGAAGTTAAGAGCTATTTGTTTTTATCTTTTCTTGTCCTCGATTTCTTCCCCTTAACTTCTGTTTTGTGGTGTGAGATATCCGGGCGTTTAGTCGCAATGCCAGAGACAGCGCAAGAAACCTGTGCTCCTGCTAAAGACTCGCCCTTCTCCATTAAGAATCTGCTGAACTGTGACAGCAAATCCAGCAAACCCAGACCCCTGCTGGCTGCATCCAAGAGCGTTTTGGACGGCGGGTTCTCATTCTCTAAGGTCGGAGATCTGAGTTTTCCTCGTTTTGAGATACCCACGCAGAGGTTCGCGCTACCGGCCCACTATCTGGAACGAGCGTCCGCGTGGTGGTACCCCTACTCCCTCGGCTCTTCGGGCCATCTACACAGGACAGAAGGTGAACATTTCTCATTCGTTTTCTTTTTTAAACGTAGGAAGACATTCATGAAATTGTGTCTGGCATACCTAATGTGCTGCATTGAAAAGTGAATTAAAAATAAATTAGCCTACTACGTTTACCAGGCTGGGTGACAAAATAAGCATTGTTATTAACAATCGCGTTTTAAATAACTTTTATTATCATTATACTAAGAATAGATATCTATAAGTGTACGCTTGCTCAAACATTTTGTAATTATTTTTGCTAAGTGACATAAAAAAGTTATGATTTATGCAATTGTGCTATAACCGAATCCGTACAATAACATTCCCGCTGCTTTACATGACAATGATTTTTGTATTATTTTGTATTGTTTTCTTATTATTTTAGTGCTGTTTTCCATGCTTATCGACAACTTTCCCGTTCCCCTTTTTTTCATATCTAGTTAACGAAAAAGCGAGCGTGAGGGAATCCTCTCCAGCCTCTGGTACCGATCGAGATTCACCGGATCTAGTGCTCAAATCCGACCCAGACTCCAAAGAAGACGACGGCAGCAAGAGCGCGGACGAAATCGTGCTGGAAGAGAGCGATCTGGAGGAACCAAAGAAAGACGACGGCACGGATGACTGGAAGAACAGGGACGACAGTCCGGATAAGAAACCGTGTAGGAAAAAGAAAACGCGCACGGTCTTTTCCAGAAGTCAGGTGTTCCAGCTGGAGTCTACGTTTGACATGAAGCGCTACCTGAGCAGCTCGGAGAGGGCTGGATTAGCGGCGTCCTTACACCTCACAGAGACTCAAGTAAAGATCTGGTTCCAGAACAGAAGAAATAAATGGAAGAGGCAGCTGGCCGCAGAACTGGAGGCTGCAAATCTGAGTCACGCAGCGGCGCAGAGGATAGTGCGCGTGCCTATTTTATACCACGAGAACTCGGCCTCCGAAACGGGGAGCGCAGCGGGCAGCGTTCCAACGAGCCAGTCTCTGCTCACATTCCCCCACCCCGTGTACTACTCACACCCCATAGTTACCTCCGTACCGCTGCTCAGACCAGTGTGAGAACTCCTCCTTTTACACAAACAAAGTGTAATTTTAAATTTATTTATATAATCGAATATTCGAAATATTATTTTTATATAGGCTATATAAAATGCTTACATTTTTAACAGGGGGAAACGGCGTTGTCATTGCAGCCTGTATTTATTTGATGTGTGAAAAAAAAAATCACTGCAGATTTAATGTTCACAAATTGTGTCATTATTTTATATATCGTTGTTATTATCATTAGACGTACTGATGTCATGGTGTACGATATCACCTACTGCCGTTGAGTATTTTATTTCGTTAAGTAGCCTAAGTGAGTGAAATTTTTACGATGCAGTTTATAGAGTTTAAGAACCGGTGTACAGCCTGCAGCTATCAGAAACGTTCTTTATTAGAGTGACACCTAACCAGGAAGGCGTTTGCTATCACAGGATTTACATCGGTTTTCCTTTTCGGGGGAGTAGTGTCGATAAATAAAATATGTACGTTTAAATGCGTTTTTATATAAAACAAAAATACAGACTGTATAAAATTTGTTTGGTGTTTTATGACTGCATGATTTTGTTTTGTAAAGGGAATTGTTATCGGTGGCATTCTAATATGTGTGCAATATTTCGTTTTTTGAGGTCATGCACAGCACTCGAGGAACGGTGACCCTTCTAGCCGTTATCGTGATTCAGACTTTAAAAGTATTCTACTGTACATATTGAGACTAATCGGAAATATAGAAACAGAATGAGAGACCCATAAAAACGTATTTGGTTTTTTATTATTATTATTATTATTAAAGCGCTTTATAACTGGAGACAATCAATTTTCCCCTCCCCCCACTGTATAAGCTGTATATATTTTTGGTTTGATGTACTCAATCATTTGGAATTTACTTGAATTCAGTCAGGAAATTATCTTGTATTTCATTTGTGGTTTAATACTGACACTAGGTTATCGGTAGATATATAAGCGAGACAAGGGGAAGAAGTTTTAATTGACTTACCGTTCCCTTTGTAAATGCCGCGACATTTTGATAGTGTACTGCTGAATTAAGTTGTGAAATAAACTGTTAACATTACATACTCCGTTTATGCTTGTTAATTCTGTGGCTGACGGTTTGTCTTATGTATTGGAGGTTTCAAAAATGACAGCCACCTGTGCCTTTCACGGTGAAATCTAGACACCTGAAAGATTTCCTGTCTATTAAGAAGCAGAATTACGGCACCTAGATTTAGGATATGAAATCAGAATGGAGAAGTGGCATAAACTTTCTTTAAAAGTGTAATTAGACATAGTATATGGGTCAATAACGACAACAACAACAGCAATAATAATAATAATATTAATAATAATAATAATAATAATAATGGTAGAACATATGAGAATGCTACTTGCTGCTTTGTCATTTAATCAGTCGTTATGCGTGTCCTTTTTAAAACGTTCGATAACGTAGGCCTGTAGTACTGTGCTGGTGATTTACTTATAGTAATCTCGGACTTAAAATTGTATCTATCACGTCTTCTCAGTTCGAGAACATTTAAAGTATGATAAAATATAAATTGTTTTTAAAGGCAGCTGTTTGTCCGTAAATACCACCGGCATTTTCGATTTTGCCTTGTTATTTATTGCCATAATGTATGGAGTTATTCATCTTCAGGATGGTTTATGGCACTCAATACATTTTGTATCCATTGCAGAATATTTTAAAATTTAATTTTCTTACGGTTCTCTACATGGATTTTATGAAACTTTTCAGAGCCAATCGCAATAGCTACGCATTGCAAAAGGCAAATTTCTGTTTTTAATAATTTGCTCCTCGTTTTTGGTATAACATGGATTCACTCTATAGACTCATGTAAACAGTGTATATTACATGTATGTAAATAGCCCCGTTCGTACTTTCTTCTTTTCTGAGATGTAGGGTAAGGCGCTCCCTAAGATAAAAAATATAAATAAGTAAACCCCAATTTATTTTCAGTTTTGTAGCCGGTATAAATAAAACACATTATTGTGGTGTCAATTATTCGTTTTCATTAACAGCAAATTTTAAACTTGCGCACAGCTTCGACAGGGCCTGGTTCAGAATTTAGAATGACATAGACATTTAGCCTAATCGCTCTAGGTCTTTCTACTCTTGCATAAAGTTTCTGGTAAACATAAATGTTTAATATGCACACCAAGTTCCATGTATTCAAAATGCCTTTATAATCTAAGAGGCCAAGAATAGCACATCTATTAACGTTAAGTTACGATTTAATGAAGATAAAACATAGAATTTTAATACATAAGGCTACAATGACAGTTCTTTCACATTAATTTCAAATATTGATCACGAAATTCACTCGGCGTAAAACAGAGCCTTGAAAAATATTTCTAAAGATAGTTTCTAAAATTACTCCAGTTTGACGAGGGTGATGTTGTTAAGTAATAGCAAGGTATATAGTTGTTTTTAAATGCTGGATCACCAGGTCATTTATGTTTTTCTTCTGAGTGATCTGTTTTAAAAGAAATGCGTAATAGGCTTATATAGGCTAATAAAACACATTAACAGATATTGCAAAAATAACTACAGAAACTATAGATTTTACGTAACGACCTGAACTCAGAATTAAAACACGCTAGATGTAAAACGTTTTTCACCATTGTATAATACATAAATAAATTAGATGGTAAGTATGAGGATAATAATGATAATCACGACTGTAATAAACATTATTCATTTATATTTTCACACATTTTGATGACGTACACGAAACCGCAATGTATAAGAACTATAACGAAAGTAGGAAAGATGTAACCTAGTATATGAAGTCTGAATAACAGGACTCATTCAACTAATGTCGTGATAATAATTTAATGTATTGAGATATTATACCAGGCAAGCCCAACGCGACCCCATTAAAGCGCATTAATAGATTGGTAAAACATTATGCTTCAGCTAATATCGATCGAAAAACGTTGGGGGAACATTGTTTTCACATGAAAGCCATTGTCCAAGTTTCAGCAGCGATCGTGACCTTGATGTGTTCGCATACATTTTAATAACAAGTTTTCACTCTTTTCTGTAATTCCAGTTTTTTTCCTATCAAAATATTCGGAGAACTGAAATTAATAACATAACCGAGAACTTGAAAGGCAAGTTCATAGTTTTAAATAGACCGCATCATTAAATTAGATTACCGGGCTCAAGTGGGCGACATCATCAATTATTTAGTTTTAACTCAGTTACCGCCATGTCCCCAATACTGACAAATCTCGTTCTCAGAAGCCATTCACATACACAATCATACACTGAGAATTTTAAAAGTATAGGCCTACGTCACTACTTTTATGTAACTGTACACGGGCTACATTACTACCATTGGTAAGAAAAACACACAGACCTCTGTTACCAGTTAATTGGCAGTTATTGTAGGTTTTCACGTACATAAAATATAGTGTTTCCCACAGTGTGTAATTTCTGCATTGCAGGTATAGCTTCGCGTGCAACATCCAAATCCCTTTATTTAAAGCTTTAAATAAGTTTGCTTGACTTTATATTAGCTTGGAACACTGTCGATTTAAAACTATATTATTTGGCCTACCAATTCAAATAGCTCAATGTGAGAAATTTCCGGTGTTTTCGGAAATAAAAGTTCGCAAGTGACTGAGTTAAACCATCAGATTTTCATCAAAGTTCTATTAAGTGAAACATAGGTTGTGGGGCATTCTCTGATTGAAACAGTTTAAATTTTAATTGTGTTTTTAATTTGACATACAGTTGCAGAAAAGAATGACACCGCGACGCCAAAGGGCGGTCGATTTCCCGCGTCTCTCCCATAGGAATTGATGAGTCTATAAGGGCAGTGGATTGGAAACCCATTAAAGCTCAGTGGTTTAGTTGTTAATTGGAACGTGATGGATAGAAGCCCTTGGATGGGTTAGCCTGATTCAATCTGTATAGCTTTCTGTTTCCAATAAATTACCCAATTCATTTCCAACCACAGATTACATAAACTGTAAATTGTGTACCTTCAGGGTTAAAAAGGGAACCAGCCCCGCCCCCTCTCCAACCCCAACCCCCCTCTCAGCGATGTCATTTGAACCAGAGAAAAGAGCGGACTCAAATCCTCTGAATGAAAATCGAAACATAATCAACGTTCATACTTAGAAAATTTATTGAGATCATTTTCTCTCGTAATTTCCTTATTTTTAAGTTTAGACGCCTCATACATCATAATACACAGCCGTAAAGGGTCTATGTTTAATATTTATCGAAACTTGATTTCCTGATCGAGGCGGCTCATGACTTCATCTGTCTTTCAGAGAGAAAACCGTTCTCCCGTGCTATAGGGTAAGGCTTTGCGTGTGTGTGTATGTGTATATACAGACACAGACACACACAGACACACACACAAGATATATATATATATGCTTAGTAATAATTTTACCATAAATGCGGGTTCTCAGCAAAATTGTTGGAATTTGGGACACGCCAAAAAGTGCGCCAGAGGTTTTAGGAAAAGGCCGAAGTCGCCATCTCGCCTTAAATCGGGGACATTGCGGATTAAAGACTTGACATTATGATTAAAGTTGGCCATTTGTTATGTGTCTGGCTTCCGCGGATGCCGTAATAAGGTTAATGTAGTAGAACAACGAAAGCGAGCCGCACCTGCCCCCCCAGACACGGTTAGGGGTGGAGCACCCCAACACTGATCAATTAGTCGATCAATTAACTGCCTGCCAGCACGTGAGAGGAGGCATATTACCGAATTAATTATCCGATTAATTTTTAATTGGACACAGTGGAGATGCAGAAAAACAATGTCATTCATTCACATCGTTTCTTAATTCAACTTTTCCTTTCAAACGCAAGCTTCGTTAGCGTGGCTCTCTAACTGGATTTTTGGCAGATGATCAGTCTGTATATTGCAATTAAAATGTTTCGAAACTACTGAACTTTTCAGTTAAAAACGGATCAGGGCAATTTACTACAAGATATTAATGCTCTTGTGTTTATAAAAAAATGTGTACATGTACTTACTGTCTTATTTCAATTTTAAGAAGGTGCAGCTTTTAGTGCAGCCACCGTATTTCTTAGAAGCCAAATAGAATTTAATTGAAATCTTCCAATTGGTATAGTAATTTTAAGTTAGCCTTGAATTACTGCAATTTAGAAGTGAATGTGTCTGATTTAGAATATTCATATGTGTAATGTGGGTTACGCTTGACCCTTCCATTGACGGTTTTAACGAAAATACCGTGGACCTATGAAAAAAACTCTCGCTGTCACCATCCGCAAATAATAAACAGGGAACAAAACCTTATACTAAAAATGTTCATAGATTTTGGGCATTTCCGCAGCAAATATTTGTGAAACCTGTTTTATAAACATGGATGTATTTTAGACGCATATGGATATTAACAAAATAATTAACAATGTTACTCTTAGAATACCCCGCTCCTTAATTGCATAAACAATTGCGGAAAACAAAAATTGTAAATATTATGTTATAAATAGTATTCTCTATTAAAACTACTCAGCTCATCAGGTAACCTGCGTCAAAATATTACAGTAGTCACGCGTCACGTTTTTTGCCCACACTGGAAATCTCAGTCCCTCAAATTAGCCATAACCTTTCCGTTCTGCTGACAAATTGCAAATTGCAAAATGAACTCGACTGGCTCCGAGAAGCAAGATGTTGGCAATAAATACGGGGTACTTTTAAGAGTGTTACCCATAGTTCTGTATTCCAGTGCCAATGGCATTATTCACTATAAATTTTAAAAATATTATTTTCCTTAAATAATTAAGACAATCCTTTCGTTCTCTGTTAGACCTTTAAATGTGACAGAAAACTTTCATTAAAACGTTTACTTGTGTCAATTTTAGTGCTATATAAGGAAGTCCAAGAAGGTTATTATCAAGTAGGAAGCTGATTGTGTGAAACTCTGTCACACCGACATTGACTCGACACTGGCAAACGCACCTGGATAGCCATTTAACTTTCTTTTTTGCTTCATGAACTCGTAAAATAGCCCGCACGTCGAGTCCAACAGGTAGCGCTGATAATACTAATGCTGTTAAAATGCAAATATCCAAAGAGTAGAATGAAAGGCAGTATATAAAATACCTATCAGAGCCCTTAACTGGTACCCATAAAAGTCTGATATACTGTTTAATGGTATATACTGTCAAATATCGTTTCATCGATTAATAAAAACAAGAGTGTAAGTGGGAAATTGAATATATATATATATATATATATATATTTGTTTTTTTTTCTTCTGTATCTTAGATTTCACATCCACGTTTTTCCTTCGGATCATTCTAGTTTAAGCATTAAAGTCAGTATCAATAAAAGAGAAATGGTCGGTGGGTCTTTGTCACAGATGAACGCAATTGACACAAAATCTGTGAGGCACGGCTGTGTTTGTGCAATAAAATACATATTAGGACTACAAAACACAATTAGTCAAACTGGCGCTGTTTTTTCCATGGATGTCTCTCAGTCCCCGCATTGCTCCGTACAAGAAGACAGGCATTTTGAAATTTCCGGGGCATAGTTTACGCTTGTGATTGGCCCATGAGAAGCTTACCAACATGCAAAATGAGGCAACGCCACAACACTGCCTCTAGTCGACAGCGGATGGTAGTAGGTAGAAATACGTATAAGACTGTGCGTTCAAGAAAAAAAAACCTTCCGACATCACTTTTTAATCTCTCCACATATACGGAACACGGGCTTATGTTATCGTTCCTTTTGTATGCACATAAAGGCTTCTGATTCCCCCAGTGTTATGAATCCAGCATGAGTAGCACAGAAGACAATGGTAGCAAATGCTCACCGGCCCCAGTCTGCAGCTTCACCATTCAGTCCATTCTGGGCACCGCATCTGAAGGCGCGCGCGCAGAGAATTCCAAGGAAGGGCTGCACAGGAATCGCGCGTTGTCCATATCGTCCGAAGAGTGCAGTGGAGGAGAAGAGCCTGTGGATTGTTACTGTGCCGAGGCCGGAGACCAGCACTCTGATGCTCGACAGCAGGCTCTTAACTTTTCTTGTTTGAGTAAGTTTTGCAGTTCGTATTATTATTATTATTATTATTATTATTATTAATTTACAATTTGGAACGCAAGGAGATCGTTGTAAAGTATGTCATTCTCTCAAAGCTATTTTGTGCGACCTCGTCAAATTGCTTTAAAATGAAATAATTTCCCTCGAATTGTAGTAAAATGCAGCCTGATTTAATTACGGTTTGTTAAATATTAATTGTATGGCATTGTTTATTTAATGGGGCACTCATGGCTTTTCGACAGTCGATCAAGTGGCCAAAGTTCAAACCTAATGAACTCCTCATTAAAGTACAGAATAATGTTTAATTGTAGTAAGTCATTCTCTTTACACTGTTGCACCACACAAATCGTTTTAAAGGTTTGGTGTTCTATGTTAAAAGACAGAACTTACGAACGACGCAGCGTTAATAAGGCTTCGGGAAACTCACCCTTGTTCTTTTTAAAGCCAATAATGTGTCGCTATATTGTGATAGAGATGATAGTATATTTAACGAGAAAATTACTGTAAAATAGAAGACCGAAGAAATCTGGTAAATTATTTGCTAATAATAAGACGATGTTAGCAACATAATTTTTATACTTTTCATTTTTGGACATCCCTATAACGTCACTGTCTTTTTCGTAGACGCAGCGAAAAGAATTGCATCGGTTCCAGGTGGAATAGAAAAGGGGAAGAATTTATCAAAGGGTGTATTACAGGATTACAAAGAGGAAAAGCAGAGGCCATGTAGCCAGATGTCACCTGTCTCTGACGGAAGGAAAAGAGACGCCGAAGACAAACATAGTAACTCCGCCAAGAAGAAGACCCGCACGGTGTTCTCGCGGAGTCAGGTGTACCAGCTGGAGTCCACCTTCGACATGAAACGCTACCTGAGCAGCTCCGAGCGGGCCTGTCTCGCCTCTAGCCTACAGCTCACAGAGACTCAGGTCAAGACATGGTTCCAAAACCGCAGGAACAAATGGAAAAGGCAGCTTTCAGCAGAACTTGAAGCAGCCAACATGGCACACGCTTCTACACAGACTCTGGTTGGGATGCCACTTGTTTTTAGAGAAAATTCCCTACTCAGGGTTCCAGTGCCAAGATCCATTGCTTTCCCCACACCTTTGTATTATTCCGGCAATAACTTACCTGCTTTACCGCTGTACAATCTTTATAACAAGATTGAATACTGAATTGAATACTCCATAACACAATGCATACATGTAAAACATGTCTATGTCTATTTATAAACATTTATTTGAACGAAGATGTTTTACATTTCGTATACTAACCTGCATATATGTTTAAATACGAGTATTTCTCTGATTGTAGCCTATTAAATACACCATGTGTATGTTATTTTGTACTTTTTTAATTTAGTGCTTTTCCTGTGATTAACTGATATACATGTTATCGCAAAAGATGTAGTGCTGTAACAGAAGGCCGCCACAATAAATGGCAAAATAATTCTATTCGTTTTTTTCTGGGCATGGAGCAGAAATCCACAAATGTTGCATTTTGATTTTACTGACTGGTAAAAGTATCCGTCAAATTTTTAAATGACAGTAAGATGATGAAATATTGATATATTGTTTATTGTTGTGATGTTAATACATAGGCAGATTTGCAGGATATTCCTAACACAAGAGTTAAGGAAAAGAAAAAGCCCTCCAGAGGTTTGAACATATGAATATTACGGTAATTTATACAAATATTGGTTTTCGATTCCTGTATGTTTCATGGTGTATTCCATTCTTCGACTACAATATATTAAGAGTATTCAGCGACGGATGACAAGCGACTTATTCGTTACAGAACACTCGGTTAGTTTGTTGCGAAACGAGTAGGCTATGTATCCCGACAGAAAAGTGGTGTGCCTTTAGGTATATTTCTGTATAAAGTTTAACATCAAAATGTAAAATTCTCATGGTTAATGCCACAAGTTTTTTTCACTTTCATCATCATGTATATCACTTTGATTTTGTATATTACGTCAGGGGTCAAAAGTAAGTAATCACTTTAAATTAACTATGAATATTTTAACACTACAATACGACTACAGTATTTACTTACTACTGAACAGGGACTAAAATTACTGGATACCTAATTTAAAGCAACGTGTAATTATGCCCTGTTTAATCGACTACACTCTAACTGAAGTCAGCTCAAGATATGTTAGGTCGAATTAAGCCCCCGAAGGACCAAAATCGAACATCATTGAAAGCCCCACTAACATTCCTCGATATCAATCAATTCTGTTTAAATTTACAATAAGCATATATTCAGCTTGAAAGATTTGTTAGAATAAAAATTCAAAAACGGATTATGACACAAAACCTAGCCTGCATTGAATCGAACATTTTCAGAACATGACATGCCAGTAGGTCTAATTATATCTGTCCTATTCTCTTCAAAAAATACCTTATACATAAGTATATTTTTACTTATCCAAGACGCATGCGACGAAATTAGACTAGGCTATGCTCCTCAGTGCCCAGGAGCATACATACCCTATGTATATCTCGCATTGTTGTGTGTTCATACTGCAGTTAAATATTCCTTATCTACATAGGACTCAGCTTTGTGAGTGAAGACACAGAACACGTGACATACACAGTGGCAACGGAAGAACTCAAAGGAAACCGGAAGTGGTACAAAAGCCAATTAAAATTAAGGCGGGAGCGCCCGGATTTTGAGCCTGCCAATGACAGGCCGTGTTTCTTTCCTACACGTTCGCTAGCGAAGCCTGCACCGGAGATTCGATAGCCGTTTGCTAACTAAATTGCTTCTAGAGATATACTTTATTTTTTTTCCCGAATAAAAACGTGTTACAGGGTAGTAGCACTCAACGAATTGAGGTGAGTATGTCTCCAACCAGCCAAAACTTTCTACGCTAACGAGGTGCTGCTAGCTATGGGTTGAAAGCGGCAAGACGTGACAATAGACGGCCTAACATTTCCGTGCCCACTGTATGTCAAAGTAGGGTACCGTTTTTAATTTTCCAACCGAAAATCAATTATTTAAATGATTAAAATGAATCTTTCAGTTGTATATTTAACGGAAATGCCATTGTTTCTGCTTACGGATGATGATGCTAGCTAGAGTTAGCCAATTAGCACATCTGGGAGAAGCAGTCAAATACAAAAACATACAATGTACGCTGGTAAAAAAAACAAACAAAAAAAATACAGCTTCACAAGAGCTCTGGCAGGAAAATGTCGCGATTATGGGTGTTTATCGGGTGCATGGTCTCGGCAACAATTTTTGTAAGGATTGCAGTTAGGATTAGTATATAGCTACTTTATCGTTATTGTATGACTGGCGCGTACAATACGACGCCTTTATTATGTATTATGGGGTGGATCCACACATTAATCGGTACCTGTTTCTTCCTATAGATGACTGGGTCGAATGAATTCAAGCTGAACCAAGGTCCAGAAGATAGTATCTCGGCAGTGAAGTTCAGTCCCAGTACAGCCCAGTTCTTACTGGTGTCGTCCTGGGACTCTACTGTCCGCCTTTATGATGTCGGCGGGAACTCTATGAGAATAAAGTACCAGCATTTGGCCCCCGTGCTGGATTGTGCTTTTTATGTAAGTGAAATGGATGAACCCTTATGCAGTTCTTTTAAAATCACACTGAGACTCCTGATTTCTGACTGTTTGAATTGCACTCTGATTATGTCCTGTTCCAGGATCCTACACATTCTTGGAGTGGGGGTCTGGACATGCAGCTGAAAACCCATGATTTAAATACAGACCAAGGTATGCTTGCCACTGCTGAGCAGTAGCCTAAGTGTGACATTACTGGGAGGAGCACACATATACAGTATAGTAATGCAGTTACTGCTTATTGTATGTTGTATTTAACTTTCGGATAGGCTTATGATTACTTACCGTATTAACGTGCCAGTCATGTGATGCACATGACTGGTTGTCTTTGGATCTGTAGTATAACGGGGACATGCAACCCTTCCCTTGCTCTCAACAGATACAGTTGTGGGAACACATGATGCACCCATCCGTTGTGTTGAGTACTGTCCTGAAGTCAACGTCATGGTAACGGGCAGCTGGGACCGGTCTGTAAGGTTGTGGGATCCACGCACCCCCTGCAATGCCGGTACCTTCACCCAGCCCGAGAAGGTGGGCCTGCGTTTTTTGAAAATGATGATTTACATAAACAAAAATGAGTACAGACTTTTCTAGAGCGAATAAACTGTCAGGATTATAGTCCATGTTTATTACTGTAAAATGATTAGATGAATAGTCATCCTATTGTACTTCATTTCAGTTTTTACTGTGGGTCTGCTGCATAAAAGTCTTTCTGGCACTAATAATGAGCCCTCCTGAATCAGTCTATTGGATGGATATTTGCAGAGTTGTGTTGCGGCTTTTTATATTGGCCATTTGCCTGTCAGCAGTGAAGCTGTGAAACGGCACCTTTGTAAGTAACTGCTGTGGATAAAATAGTTCCATGAAAGGGCTTTTAAGCCTATCCGTACTCACAGGAAAAATACAGGCGAGCTCCAGGCTTTAATGGCTGTGTTACTTGTTGCTATGTTGCAGGAAAGGCTGCCTGGCTTCACACATTACTCATGACCCAATTTCCGTAACGGCCCCGTGTTCAGGATAAATGGATCGCATTAGATAACGGCTGTGATTTATAGGTAACCTTAAAAACCGGCGAGGTGCGCAGGGCGAACCTGACAGATCGGCGAGCAAATTAAGCTGTTTATGAGTTCCGCAGGGCGCGTAATCTCGTCAGTCTCAGTAATTTTTCTGAGCGAATGTTTGTACCCGACTTTTCACGAGTCTTATTCGATCTGTCTGGTTGGATGCCAGTGCATGAAGAGTAGGGGGAAAGCGTTGGAGATGTAGAGCCCGAGCTGGTGGAAAATATTTGCATGGCGCTGGCCTGTGTTTTGTTGGTTTCAACTGCATTTGGAATCCCGTGAAGAACTGGAGTGATTTGAAGCTGACATAGAGGCACCATGGCGTCCGTCACCGTGGAGACATGAGGGTGGGCGGGGCACTTATTCGCTACACTCTAAATTCTGAAAACAAAGATTCGGAGAAAGCCAGAATTCTGTTGTGCTCTGAAATGGGTTGAATTGGTGGTGGTGTGATAGGCACCAGATACAAAGAAGTTGACCACAAAGTTTTCTGAATGAGACGAGCGAGGGATTGAAGCTGCTGTCTGAAAACCCTACCTCCGCCTCCCTTCTATAGGTATACACGCTCTCCGTCGCAGGGGACAGGCTGATCGTGGGAACGGCTGGCAGGAGAGTCTTGGTCTGGGACCTGAGGAACATGGGCTATGTGCAGCAGAGAAGAGAGTCCAGCTTAAAGTACCAGACCCGCTGCATCCGGGCCTTCCCTAACAAGCAGGTGAGCCCACATATTCGGTCAGGGCAGCGTTTCACAATCCAGTCCTTGGAGACCTGAAGGCAGTCCATGTGGACTGTCTAGCAGGGAACTGGGAGGGAGCAAAAACATGGACCATCTGTGGGTCCCCAAGGTTGGGCAACACTGGGTTAGTGGGTGGGGCTAAATTGTATGCTGCACCAACTATAAATGATTGTCTCTGTGCTTACGTGAGCCGGGTGGAGTGTTAGCCTGTGTGTGACACTATTTTCAGGGCTATGTGCTGAGCTCGATCGAAGGCCGGGTTGCCGTGGAATACTTGGACCCTAGTTTGGAAGTCCAGAAGAAGAAGTATGCTTTCAAATGCCACCGACTGAAGGAGAACAGCATTGAGCAAGTCTATCCTGTCAATGCCATCTCCTTCCACAGTGTTCACAACACCTTCGCCACCGGTAGGTCTGCCTCTTAATGTAACGTCCAGTGACCTCCTTCGAAAGTCGCCAGTCCGTTTGTAGTTGCCTCATTTAGTCCACTGATCAGCTTTATTAGTTTCAAGTGTCCCTCAGAGGTTTTGGAACCCTGTGGTTGGAAACGAAGATATTGTTGCAATTGAGACCTGATCATAAATATTTCTGCTGGAATTGTAGTACTTGTGCTTGTAGTACCAGCCCAGAGGTAAGCAACCTAATCCTGACGTGCTGGTGTCCAGCAGGCTTTCCATCCTGCCTGATGAGTTACTATCTGCCTGAGATCAGGCGTGGTTCATCAGAGACCAGGTGGGATGGAAAATCGGCTGGATACCGGCACTTCAGGATCAGTGTTGCCTGTCCCAGGTGGTTTCTCATTATCAGTTCTGCCCCACTCTGCTGTGTGTGAAGCTGCCCATTTTCAAGAAGCTGTCTTGTGTGAAGACCACGTGATATTCAAACATTTTGGTTATTAAATGACTCTCAGGCGGCTCGGACGGCTTTGTGAACATCTGGGACCCGTTCAACAAGAAGCGTCTGTGCCAGTTCCACCGCTACCCCACCAGCATCGCGTCGCTGGCCTTCAGCAACGATGGCTCCACGCTGGCCATCGCCTCCTCTTACATGCAGGAGCAGGGTGACATCAGCCACCCTGAGGACGCCATCTTTATCCGCCAAGTCACGGACGCTGAGACTAAGCCCAAGTGAGTCCCTTCCCCTGCTCCCCCCTCCCCGCCCTCGTTTGTCAGCTAATTAATTTCTATAATTCCGCCAATGGGATTATTGATGGCAACACGCACAGCTGCAGCCCCTGGACAGTCTTTATCTCTCCTTCCCGAGGCTTTCAATATCCGGCAGTTGATAGACGTCTGACAAATGAAATAAAATGAGAAGGAAAAAGGCTGTATTGTCTCTTTCTCTCCTTTAAATCCCCCCCCCCCAACCCACACGAGATGTCAAATGCTGCGTTTTTGCACTGGTTTAGGGATGAGGGCACTTCATGTCTAGTACAAATGTATATCGGAGCTTTTTAGTTGGGTCCCGTTGCGGACGATGGCCAATTAGAATAGCTGAGCTGCATTAATGTCTCTCCCTGAAGTGGCAGTCCAGCTCCTGCATTGTGAAACGCACGGATATGCGAGCCACGTTAATCAATATTCCCTCCATTTTCCTGAGGGGATTGGGTTGGCATAGGTGCACTTTCAGATGAAGACGGTGTTTTGTAATTACTTTTTTTTTTTTTCTCTCTTTCCCAGCCCCAGGAACTTATGAAAAAACACCCTGATTAGTAGAGGCGACCTCTGATTTTCATGGATATGGTAGAACTTGGTGGTTATGCGGCTCTCTGGTGACAGAGTTACCTGGTTTTCTTGGATGCTACCGGGCACGCCTGGCTTTCACAGATGGGCGAGGAAGGTGGTGGTGGTGGGGGTGGGGGGGCACGATTAGATTTGCGAGCAACAGTGCAAATCTCAGCAGTCAATACTGCCACGGTTAACATAGTCCAGAAATCCCGCTTAGAGAGCCAGTGATGGCAGCGAGTAGGCAACTGCGATGAGAAGCAGAGTCGTGACCTCGCAGGTCTGAAAGCAAGCAAAACATACAGAAATGCAGGCGGCTGCCAGCTCGTATCACCTTTTATGAGACTCGTCAAAAGCGTATTTATAGAAATGCAGCAGTCTACATAGTTCTGTGCATAGTTCTTGTTTGTAGGGATTTAAAAATGTGCTTCCAAGTCAGTTGGAAGAAAAGGTACCGCTCAGCGATTCTTATTATTAATGTCCTGGACACCAAATACCGTTTAAACAGCTATCGATTGGACAGTTGTGGTATATCTCAGTTGTTCTAAATGTTGTGTCCTTGTGTTTGACTTTTGAACAGTTGCACTGCTGGGGTTTTGGGGCTCTGTGTGTGTCTGTTTACTTTTATTTAGACAAAATTTTGCAGGTTTTCTGCTGGTCGATCATGAAAACAAGACTTATGAATATGAGATGGCTGACTGCGGGCAGGATCGGCTGCAGGTTCCACCTTTTGATTGATGTGTTTGTCCCGCAGGTCCACCTAAGCCCCTTGGCATGGACAGTTCGCCATGCCCCCTCCTGTCATTGTCCTGTCCTTGAAGCATCTTGGGAGATTTCAGCTGGCATCCAGTCAAACCTTGATGAAACTCACCTATTTGTTCCTTGTCACTTATTTTTTTACACGTTAAATATTAATGTTTCCGTTTTCTGCACAGTCTTCGGGTTCCCCTTTAAGGCACGCTTATTCATGTTATGGGACTTGTTTTTAAACTACAAAACTAACCCACTGGACATAGGGATGTACATAATGTACAGTGAATACTGCTTGCGACCATAATATTCCATCCAGGTCTTACACAGCAGATTCTGAAATAAGGAGATGTTTTACAGTTAATGGTAACACATACCTCACAGTAGCTGGTTACTACGTCATATGTCTTGCGAAATCCACTCTAAGGAAAAATCGTTTAACACCATGAAATTTCATTGTAATTTTCCCCATTATACATAGGTTTTTAAAAACTTGAACTGTGTAGGAAATAAACATTTTTATTAAATGCTTCCTTTCCCCCCTTATCTGCTGTGCTCTAGGTTTTTAATGCGAGATAGGTGGCTTGCGATTTGTTTCCCTCTTGGTGACGTTGTACTAAAGCTTTGCGAACCCAACCTCAATAATAAACTGAAACGCAGAGTGCTTGGAAATGTATTAATGAGAAAGTTTTGTGATACAGGCGTAGATTCGGGGTTTTAATATATACGGGGAAGGTTTAACTTCAACGGCAAGTCATTTTTACCTCTCTTTAATGCCACTGCCGGACCTGTGGCCGGCGTGCAGTTATTGAAATATCCCCTCCTTGCTGGCGGAGCGTTTTCACATTCAGCTATCACAGGAAACGTAATTAAATCGCCGCGAAATAAGGCCGCACAGAAAATCCGCGCATTAGCGTATAATTGATTTCAAAATGGCTACTTTTAATCTTACAAATATGTACTAATGCACTGACCTTTAATGGCAGCTCTGCGTGGATGTGTGAAGGGGTAATTAATTCCTTTTGATTTCGCTGCGCTGCGCTGGTGCTCTTTGCGGTGAAAGAGACAGCGCTCAGACACGGCCGGGAGCCGCTCCGGCAACAGTTGTTAAAAGACCCCTCCCCTATCCTAAAACCCTCCAGAGTAAGAAGCGAAGGGCATAAAGATTATAATTATTCTATTTAAGAGCTACAATTTTTTTGTAAATGGACTTGCAGTGGTGAAGAGAAGTGCGTGCAGCTTCTTCGATATCCCGAGCATTATTTGCTCGTTTGGTTAAATGATGTTTCTAATTCCCCCGTGATTACTTGTAATGAGGCAGTCTTTCACATTCTTTCAGAATCCATAAAAATTGCCTTCTTTTAAGATAATCACCACTCATAAACTGGCGAGAGAGAGGGAACAAGACCGGGGTTTGTTGTGGGGAATATGATGGCAAATTGCCTCGTTTCCTGCCGTCTTCGCTTCCAGCAAATTAGAAAATTAAGTTTCTCGGATAAGCATTAGGACAGTCGTGTTTGGATGTCTTCTAAATGATCGAGGCTGGGAGGATATTTCCGAATCTCCCTTAATTCCTTTTAATTATGCATTGTAAGCCGTGTGGGGACGGTTTTATGTTTAAACTGTAATCAACATGGATGTCGCATATGGATGGGAAAACATGTCAAACAACTGTTTGTTTTATATAAAGCTGGCTTACGTAGGTTACGCAA
Source organism: Mormyrus proboscirostris (assembly GCA_026779585.1). Classification (NCBI taxonomy): domain Eukaryota; kingdom Metazoa; phylum Chordata; class Actinopteri; order Osteoglossiformes; family Mormyridae; genus Mormyrus; species Mormyrus proboscirostris. The sequence continues at coordinate 12,614,745 of JAODKF010000047.1, forward strand.
AATAACGGACGACAACCAAAACAGCGTGCATTTATTTAACAATTTAAAATACAGCGTGTTATAGTGGTTTTTAATACCAAAGGCCACGGATGATGTGAGCTAAAGTGAAGCTACGAGTCGGCTGGTGTAAGCGCCCGCTGGCGTTCCGAGCCCGGCGGTGACGGTTTCATTTTCTAAGTGCCGACGTGTGGCAGACAGTTCGGCTCTACAAGAGACTGTTACATGACAATTAAAAAGGGGGAAGCGTGCATCTGCAGGCAGTCTTGTACATTTACCCTAACCACAAAAAGGGGCTTATATGTGCGCCGATTGCAAGGGTGACCTTCAATGGGCACCCGGGGTGTAAATATGGTTTCTAATATTATCACTATCTGATGCGCCCGTTCAACATAATCCGCGAGGAAAGGGGGAAATCACATGATATTTCAGCAAATATTGATAGCCCTCCAGAAATGTTACCCATAATATTTATTGGCACGTCGAGATCTTGTATATAGAATAACAGCGCTGGTCGACGTTTTTCAAAGGTTTTCTCTGACTAAGTTGGTATGAAAGCTGATTTCAAGTCACGTTCTGATGATAAATATACACGCAAATGTTTACGGTAATATACTCATGCCAAAATGTCTGATAAGATCGCTATGTCTCAATGCGAAATTGTTTGTTATTTTTTCCTAATGTGACACTCAATAATGTTTGAATTAACATGTCCCGGTGTTGGCGATAGTTTTACTGGATCTGTCACGTGGATCTTATTATGCTGATCACTTTAAATTTTATGTGATTTTGGTAAAAACGATTAATTTATACAGAGAGAAATGAACGTGCCGATATTTACCAAAATACACCCCATCTTTGAGTTTCGCTTAGCTTATTTTATGGAAGTCTATTTTAAATAATCTAGCATTTGAGTTTTATTTAAGCTTCCAAAATAGCCTATTAAGCAATCACAGTTATCACTTTTACATTGTGATTTACAGTTAAGCATAAACGTCAAGGATATTTCATTGACTGCTCGAAATTAAGTACATCACGTGTGTGTGTTTAAAGGGTGGTAAAATCTTTACTTTTAAGGTCCCTATTTAGATAACCTAAATTTTATTTAAAAAAAAAAAAATCTGTGAATGCAATCAGAAAAGTAGTCATACGTCATTGTAATTTGTTTGGTTACTTGTATGGTTAAGGTTAGGGCTGTGTAGGGGTTAAGGTTGTCGTTTTGGATTAGGGTTTATTTCCCTATAGAAATGAATGGACGGTCCCCTTAAGGATAGGAGCACATTAACTATATGTGTGTGTGTTTGTATGTCATGTTTGGTTCTTGACTGGGTGGCAAAGTCTCCTCCCATTATGTGAGGAGAGGATGCATCTCTTTACTCATTCAGGACTGCAGTAACCTCCTCCGCAGCTCCGATAGCTGTTCACCCTGAAGCTGCAGTCTCTCTCAGCACAGATGAACATAGCTATTTGGGCATTTCTGATGATTTTCTAAGGGGAGAAAAACTTGTAACTAAGACGTCTTCTGTGATTATTACTACAAAATCTGTTTCTTCTGCTTTTGGACATTATAACAACTTTCTATACATATTCAGTTCAG
>JAODKF010000047.1:12616438-12627215 GCA_026779585.1 Mormyrus proboscirostris
TATATAATTTCGGCATCAGCCCCCTATCGATCCTATAGTAGGAACAGTGGTGATTTTGGTGATTTTGGCAGACAGCAGTAACAGAGATTTTCCGTTTGTGTCAAACTGGACCCTCCACTTTGACCATTTGCATGTGTCTTCGGTGCAAATGCATTAATCTGTCATTGACAATATTTAAACAAAAATATTAAATGGACACAACACACGAAGTCTTAATGTGAGAGGAGCTGAAATATGAATGAATTTGTGGGAACTGCTTGTAAGGGCAGCGAAAACCGTATATACCTTCAGGGGCCGGGGCATTTGATAGCTTCCAAAAATACAATTCCAGCAGAATTCGTCTTCATCTGATTCTGTGTGTGCGTGTTTGTAATTAAGTATGTGTGAGTGGGGGAATCAGTACTGTCTTTGAAAACACATTTGTAACCATTAGTTGAGTGTAGTGTTTCCTGCTCTGAAGTGGGCTAGCCGATGATGTTAGAGTTACCCCTGTAGCAGTTGTGTGTGTGTGTGCGTGCGTGTGTGTTTTCGGGGGGGGGGGGGGGGGTGGGCGCGTTGGGCTGGAGCCGTGTACCATGTATCACGGCGGGGAATGGTAACCTGACCCCCAACCCCCACCCAACAGCCTGCGATTACCTCAGTCCAGCCCTGGGGATGCTTTTAAAGAGATCTGGCCAAAGATACAACATCTCTTCAAAGGAATTGTAGTTACATCAGAAAGCAATTAGCCAGGAGGTCTCAGGGCTCCATTGCCACGTTTCGCACCCAGGACCATCCGTCTGACCCCACCAGCAACACGCCTCGCTCCTTAGGCCCACCTGAGTAAATAAGTCCACAGGTGCCCTGGAAATTCACCTGGGGCGGTTTTGCTTGTGACTAACAAACACGTGCAGACAAATAGCAGTGCACTTGGTAGGATTAATTGGTTTGGAGCCTTTCGCGATGCTGCGTCATTCCCAATTCCAAAGGCCTTCCTGTTTTTGTTCTTTCGTTTTTTAATTTAATCATTTGACTGGTAAATCGCATACCGCAGTCACACTTTTGTTCTATGGGATTTGTTAAAGCCGAAATTTGTAAATATTTGCTTTGCCGCCATAGGATTTTGTGTAGGATTCATTACTAGTAGTATCATAATTATTACCCTGGTTGTTAATCTTGACAGATTCCTTTCTGCTACAATTTAGCATTCATGCCCCTGTTAAAAGGCCCAATATGTTGGGTTTCAAGCAACCTTTACAGACCCTATTAAGGAGAATGGAAAATTGCAGAGTAATTTACACCTCTCTGCAGGACTCTGAGGGTGAAGGGGAGCATTTGCATTAGTAATATAAAGAACAACGATACTTGGTACAAAGAGGCTGGATTTTTAATTTCTTTTTTTACCCGAAAGCATCTGCTATGGTTAACGACCTGACAATTACCTTAATTCTTTTTTTTTGTTGGTTTGGTTTCCAAGACAGTAATTGTAGGCCTGTTATCCAGAGCCACACTAGAGACCTGACTTTAATATGGACAGATCACTGTATTGACTAGAGGACTCCACTTTAAGATACGAGGCCTTTTCCCTCTTTAGGAGCGGGGGGGGAGGGGGCTGTGAGGTGGGGCCTGTACCACCTGCCCCATTGAGCTTGCTGGGGTGGAGGGGGCAACACTTCTCAGCACAATATGAGCAAAGGATTGTGGGTAGGTCATTGGGAGGCAGCTGCTCATGAAAGCCTATATGTGGTCCAGCTCCAACAGTTCAAGTCTCTGGTAGCAAAATGATTTAGGAACTACACTGGAGACGACATGTTATATGCTCAAGTCCCAGGATCTGCTACAAAATGACCTTACCTTGAGAAAATTTACAGTATATATTTATTTGTTATACTAATACACTCTAGAAATCGGCATTTTTATAATATGATGTCCTATATCCTCCATGTAATCTACCTGATGAAAGGAAAATCTGTGACAATTTTATTCTAACCTGTCCCTTGGTTGATGCATTTCTTAGGTTCAATACAGTGCAATTGCTTCCGTGGGTGTTTATTATGTGTATTATGTATCTAGCCTATGATAATTGGGGACTGTACTGCATTACGCTGGATGTGATCCTGCTTATTCGGAGTCCCTGGTGAGCCACTTTTATTACCTGCTGAGATCCTTCCTAGGAGCAGCGTCCGGTCTCACTCAATAAACCACTCGCAGAATGTTCATTAGCATAACAGCCCTTTTTTTCGACTCTGTGCACCCCGGGAAGTACCAGAACCTGAACGCGTCTAATGCGTTTCCAGGTGCTCCTAATCCACATCCCTCGACCTTCGTTCTTAAAGTGACAGGCAGTTACAGGTGTGAGAGTCAGATCCACGGGCAACGCCCAGATCCTTGTAGAGGAGCCAGTGTCCAATCAGCTGGGTCCCTTACTATCTGACCAAAGGAATCATGGGAATCTGCAGGGTTGAGGAAGCGATACCCTTGATGGGCATAGACGTCCTATCATCTGCATGGCGATTTTGATGACTGCCCTTTCTGTCTGCTGATGAATGTCATTCCCGTGGGGCAGGATATTTAAAAGATAAATAAAACGTAATCTCCTCCCATATCCTCTGAACCTCTCCAGATCTCCTGCGCAGGAGTTTTTGAAAGACATGTTTGTTGAGAACAGGCACCAGTGCAGGTGAGGAAAACACCTCTTGAGTTACCTCAGATAGCCAGGTAACCACCTCCGAGTGAAAGGTACATTTGTCAAACGGTAGTGAAACTGGGAACACAATGATGATCAACCAACCAGTTAGGAAGTGAGCTATCATATTAGAACCATTTGTGCAAGAGGCTTAACCCAGCCAGGTCAAAGGGCAGCGATCAAAGACGGCCTTCCAGCAAGGTGATGAACCTTTGCGCAACAATAATCCCTCCTTCTTTAAAGGAATTTTTCCATCGCAATAAATTTTTGCAGGGTGATGACTTATAGAAAGATAGTATGTTAAAGAGGCAGCGTGGTAACCTGAAGGGTAGTACAAAGCCTACAGGGGTACTGGGGAATAGCCAAAAGTTCCTTTACATTTACAAAGGTCAGCAACACAGAGAGGTCTAATTAGGAGCTAATTAGATGACCATTTATCCTCGAGACAGGAGACTAAGCTGTTACTCCTGTGTGGAGATCAGTTTTGAAAGGTTTGCTTGATTATACTTCTCACCCTTCAGAATCTGCTGGTTTGTCAACACTATGAAATATATCAGAATGTAATCATTTCCCCAACAAGCGCCATGGCTTTGCCTGCTCTCCATGGAGGTCACCTGTAATTCTGAGCTTAGCATTCATGGTGCAGGGTTGACCTACTCGTTTCAATGTGCTGATTGATAGGTTCTTTATCATGCTCTGGAGCTGGCTTCGACTAAGCAAATGAAAGGCATGGCAGCTCGCACAGTTTGCTGACCGTTACACTTCCAAACAATACTGTTCTAGAAGGTAACAGTTCTCCACCTTCACATTCAAAGAGTCTTTGTGCCCCAAAGAAATGTACTTCACCCTGGAGTCGACTGTTGGGTAATTTGAGAGCGAGAGAGGACAGTGCTTGCGATGGAAAAAAAATAACATTTCCATAGAAATTGACTGAACTCATTATATTGTGCGGATTAGCTACGTCTTAGCGTCGAGAGACACTCAATGTCTAGGAGCTTTGCATGTGACAGGAGGTAGGGAGACAGCCCCACAGGGTGCTCGGCTAAACATCCAGTTTTTAATCCTATTTAAGCCAAAGTTATATCACTAGCCTTTCTAGACGGCCTCTTTGTATTGTCATCTATGGCTGTGAAACTGTTACTTAATGTGTTCATGGCCAAGGGGTATGGGTTGCCCTTCCTGCAATTAGCGTTCACGGTTAGCCGAGCACAACTTGCAGAGAACATCTTTGATGCTCAGGTTCCCTGACCTCTGAATGAGTGGAAGGATACCCTAGAGACGAAGATGACAAACCCATGTATCTGTTACAGAGTGCACTATTGCCTCCTACTGGTCCTTCCGTTTTAATGTAAAAAAAAAAAGAGAAACGGAAATGACCCATCAAACTGACAGCCAGCTCCAGCATTGCATGGAAACTAAACTGTCCCTCAAATCCCACACCACCAAGTCGTCATTGTTGTACCCAGGAGACCCTACTTGTGTCACCAAAAACTGATAATGTCCTCATTTGTCCAAAGCAGGCTGTTTTAGTTCTCCTGAATGCTGTACAACATATAGGTCAGGATGATATGATCTCAAGGGGCGTCGCAGTGCAGATGGATGCATCACACAGGCACCATTGTAGGACCAAGTAGGAAGTAATACTGAGCAGAGGTCTCGCTGACACAAAGTGTCTCCTGTATCTTCCGTCCACTCCCATGCTTTGCTTGCTGAACCATGTCACGTTTTAGTGATAACACGGTGGCCCAAGGCTCAAAACATCCGTGTGCTGCTATTACAAAAAGTATGGCCCTGGTTTTTGAACAAATGCCTGTAATAAAACTGCGGTATGTTTGGAATAAAGGCCCAGATTAGACAATATCACCATTTCATGATTACAGTGGATATGTCATTAAACGTGTGCAGGGGGAAAAAATACACAGTTTTCCAACTCAATCTTGCAGATAGATGAATTCAGCCTGATTACCTCAGTGATGGTGGTGCATGGAACGCTATTGAATCACCCCCCCCCCCCCCCGTTATCTCTGACAGACAGGTATAAGTGGCCACCGTTAGACACAGCCGTGTCTGTCATCGTGTCGCCGTTGACTGATTGCATTCCGCGTGCCTGTTGGAGAGAGAGCTCTGTGTTAATTCTTAATTTTGTTTTCACAACTATAATTAACAGGATGCCCTCAGTGTTTAACCTGTACTACATCTATATTTGACAATACTGAATTGGGAACAACAAAATTTCCTGGAGGGGGAGGAGTTTAAATGCAGCCTCCTATTGGGCGCTCGTTGACAAAACAAACCCCCCCCCCCCAGATCCCACTGAGTGATAGAATGGCTAATAGGCATGTCAGATGAGTCAGGGGACATAATTCCCCTCCTCCCGAAATACTCCATCCACAGTCTCACAAATTGAAAACATCTATGACTCCATCTACACATATTGTTAGCAAGGCTGAGTTAGCGGGAGGTTGAGATTTCAAGTGAAGCCCAAAAGCAGTCACTGGAGCCCGACGTCAGAGGCCGTGCATTGTATCAGCGGATCCGCGGGGCCAGGGGCAATTATGTGGGAGCATAAGAAAGGCCTTAATTCATACAGAAGAGCCGACCTTATAATTAACCAATTATATGTTTTGAAATGGTGAGTGACAGGGGAGGCGGAACTCCAGCAGCCAATTAACTTTCAGACTGGGACCAGCACCCCTGAGGCCCCACCCCTGTATTCACCCCAACATGAGGTTGATTCCTAAGTCTCCCGAACAGGTGAACTAAATTGCCATGTTTTACGTGCCTTAGTAAAGCTGTTAACAGATGTGCAGTTCTGCTTGATTCCCATAGAGTAGGTGTCACTGCAAGCAGAAAGCACTATTCTCACAGTAGTATTATTGCACAGGATAATATTAGATATCTAATCTTATGTGCATGCCTAGTAATAGAAGTTCTGCTAAAGAAATTAGCGCCACAGAGACAAGACTAAAAATGAGACATCGGCAAGCGTTCCTGAAATATATGATTAATTTCCTGTTTAGCCAAAAGAAATAATTACAGCTGTAGCCAGTGTAATTCTGGTTAAAGGTCAAATTGAATTTTGATGCACTCCTCTAATCACTTACATAATGAATGTAGTCTTTTGCAGGCCTATAATACAACAGCATAAAATCGGTCTTATAAATTATCAGGCATAACTGAGAACATGGAAAGACGTGGCGTTTAGCGACGCTTGTCATCTCGCTTGATTTATGCTTTCAGTTAGCAGCACCAGGATAGATGTTTGCGGCAAAGCGGCCATGTGTTTTGACCGAAGGGATTTTTTTTTTTCCCCCAAAAGCGGCGGGAACGTCACGTCGGCAGAGGGACGAGTGAGCACCCCCTCTCTCCCTCCCTCTCTCCCTCCCTCTTTTCCTTAAAAGGCGCTCTGCCAGGTGTCGAAGCGCCTATTGTCAGGATGACAAATGAAAGCGGATGAGCTTCCTGGCATCTGAGATGCGGCCCAGCTCTCCAAAAAGCAATACAAGTGATAGGAAAAATCTCGAAGCAAATAAGTTTTCTCCCCTTTTTATTTTGTGCCTTTTCGAAACCCCCCAGATAGGGAGAACAGAGAGGGTTTAAGGTTACCGGATAATTTCGCCGCCGTTACCCAGCTCTGCGTTTGTCAACGGCGGATGGTAAAATCTGTTACGCCATAATAATCCCTGGCTCTTTCCCAGCCAATGATTACATGTAATTATGCTTTTCCCCGTGCTATTACTCTAACTGGCTGTTGTGCAGCCAGAGAGAGGATGTGTGGAGAGTCAGCCGGCTTTTATAAGCTCTCCACTAAGGCCACTCCATACCCCTCCATTTTGGAATTACCGCCGGCCCTTTCTTTTGAAGTCTCAGTCAGCGCACTCTCTATTTATGAGACGGGAATGCACTTGCGAGGTGGAGACTGATCGAGAGGATGGAAAGGGGCGCTCTCAGCCTGAACATTGCCACCGTAGCCCTGCGCCCCGGCACAAAACAGTCTTAATTTAAAAAATCCGCCCTGCAGAGATGGATACGGTTGCACCCTGATGCAGATTTTTCATCTAAGTCCGAACATGCACAGATTAGAAACAAGCAAACTAGGCTGAAATTTTGCATTTCCAATGTTTTGTTTGTGTGATTCTGCATTTTGCATGGGAAAATGCAACAATATGTCCATCTTTAGAAAGCTGATGACCTGAGGGGGGCAAACAATCTATTTAAAAGAGTAATTGATGTCTGCATGATCAAATCTCCAATGACTTGAAGCCATAGTTTTTGAGCCTAGTCTTTTAAATGACATTGAAAAAGTTGTATGAATTATTAACTCTTGTGAATTAAATTAGATTATTATTAGTGATTCCTCACACCTGCGGGACTGTAGGCCTGAATTCTGTCCCAGGTTTCCGCTATTGATGTATGGTACTTATTTCTGGGGGATTTGTGTCGATTCCCTCTGATCTCCTCAAAGACCTCAAACGTCCCCTGTCTCGCTGGATATGTTAGCTAGCTTTGAGAGGCAAGAGAATGCTTCAGATTGTACCTGCCCTTCGCTCTAAAATGCTTTATAGCAGTGTTTCTCAATCCGGTCTTGGGGGACCCTCAGCTGGTCCATGTTTTTGCTCCCTCTGAGCAGGGAGCAAAAATGTGGACTGCTGTGGGTCCCCGAGGATCAGATTGGGAAACACTGTTTCATAGTAATGTCTCTGGGATGCTAGGACATGGACTGGATAAGGTGTTCCTTCATTATGGATGAAAATCCACTCTTAAATTAATTACATTTAGTGCGTGTTTTATTAGAATGGTGTGAGTGTGCCCTGTCCTGGGTTGCTCCCTGCTTTCTGCCCATAGCCTCTAAGATCATTAGACCCCCCGCGACCCTGACTAGGGCAAACAGGTACAGAAGATGGATGGATGGATGGATGGATGGATGGGTGTCGTCAAGTCTGATCACTCAGTCCTGTAGCCCCAAATATTTTAGACCCAATGCTAATCTTCCTTCAAAAACAAGAAAGTCAAGCCCCAGGTAAACTCAACTGAGCCCCTGGTTTTTTTCAGTATCTAGAAATGCCCCTGGATGGATTGATGGATGGATAGATAGATGTGCTTTAGTAATAAATACAACGTCAAGGATTATATGGTGCACAATGAATTCCAATTCTTTTCCTTTCATTTTTTGTTATTTTTTTTTAGTATTTTAGCATAAACAGAAATGAACACACAGTTGTTCTTGTATTTTATGCTACAAATTATTCTTATACGCAAAATTAGTCATCTAGTTAAGACTAATTAACATATGCAAAGTACTGTTTTCTTGTTGAGTTAATTGCCCATCATAACCCAGTACATTTAACACCTGTAAATCTGAGTTGGAGAATTTAGAGAAATGCAAGTTTGGGACACTATGTATAATGCCTTCTCAATAGCCGATGAGCTCTCCATCACAAAACAAATTCTTGTGGTTCCTTTGCCCTTTTCTCCTGGCACAGAATGATCTGAGCAGAGCCTTGTTTTGAGTCTGTAAACACTGGTTTCAGAGGCCTGGTGCTGTTTCTGCCCACAAGGGCTCTCAGCATCCTGTTACTGGCCAAGTAGTCCATAGATGCCTGCAGAGGTCTGGTCCAACAATCCAACCTCGATTGTTCCAGGCACAATAGATTCTCTTTCGATTGCGGTTGCATCTGGGTAATTAATGAGGAAATAGACCTAATTTAACGGGTATATTTTACCGGAGAATCATGCATTTGCTTTGCTCAGCTCTTGTTAAGATGTAGGTAAGTGCACTGACATCCCGTGGCCTGTGGGGGGCAGCACTTCCTCCACTGGCACTGGCTTGTTGCTCTCTGTCACGCCATCTTCAGGGCTGGTCCCACTCGCACCACTGATTTAATGTTTGCTTACTCTACCGTCAACGATGGCAGGATACACTCTTGCCAAGCATAACGCAGGTTTAGCATTCCTGCATGACCTGCCGCCAGTGTTTCACAACTAGTTTTGTTTCTTAATAATATCACTGACCAAGTCCTTAGTGCAAGGCGTCCGCAGTTTCTGCATGGGAAAAGAGGCTTATCTGCCTTTAGCCTCAGACTGGAGGCTTGGGGTGTAGGTGAGGACGATAGCTTTCCATATGATTCGTGGGGTGAAGAATGTTTTCCCCATCATAATGAACTCCCTGCCGGCTCCAAACGCATTTATCACGGCCATCGAAGTGACAAACGGCCTAAGGTACCGCTAAACCAATTCATAATTTTGATGGGCTGGAAATTCGACGGTCAGATCAGAGTCCGTCCGAGACTAACACAGACGCAACTCCGTGGCTGTCAATCTGGGGGGGCCTGAGGACAGCAGCCAAAGCAGCAGAAACTCACAGAGGGGAACCACCTTAAAACATGCCCTTATTTTTATACATTCGCGAACCCCGTGATAACGAATATGAGATAACGGATATAGATGAGCGTACGGTGTTTGTGCAAAAAAAAGCACTAATTAGGGATAGACAATTAGTGGCCAACTATGATTGGTGGCGAAGGTTCATTTTATCTTTATTAGGTGTCTATGACCATATGAGGGGAAATGAAAAAGCGAGGCCGGCTTATTTTTTTCCATTTTCATTAATTTTAAAAAAAGAATGAAAAAATCCAGCAGAATGCCGACACATTTATATGACATGAATGACTATTTAAGGTGTCTTTTTATGTGTTCTGTTAGCTGTTATTTGGTGGGACGTAAGAATCGAGGAGGGCCAGGATACCCTGTTACTCACCTCTAAGCAGATCATTCTTAATTGACTGGTAACTGGTAAATGGAAAGTGGTTCATTCCCCTCAGCCTCTGATCATTCAGGATGTATGAACGGCATAATATTGCCTCTCCATGCTTCTTTGGTGCTCCTGACCAGGATAAGCGGCTGGAAAATGGATTGATTTGGAGATACGGATGTGTATTTGTATATTTTTCCTGCTATCAAATGCCAGCTTTAACCAAAATTCCCCATTGCATCCCTATGTCACATGAGTCTGCTCTTCGTCCTTATGGGATAGACTTTTTCACAGTATGATATCTTTCTAAAACAAAGGGCTTCTTTCATGGTAAGATCGAGAGACTGTGAATGGCCTTCCCAGATCACGTTCTTCTTCCTCTTCACCCAGCGTCCATGACGCTCTTCAAGGACCCGCTCCCTTCTGCCACAAGGGCACCTGGCCTTTAAAGATGAATTCTACCCAATAATTATAACGACCTCATTATGCTCACCACATGATTTTTTTAACAAATTTAAATAAATTTTTAATCCACACTTTAAAAATAGAAATGATCTATTTGAGAAAATTTTCATTCTCTCATTTTACGAGAAAGAGGGTAGAATTTATGGCAGCAGAAGATCATCAATAATTTCATGAGCTTAATATTACCACACGCGGGACGGTCTTTGTAAACGGATGTGCTCCGATTTCCCTTGCATTCAATTAAATTTCAAAAACACCAACCACCCCCCGCCCCACCCAATGCTTCCTAGCGTTTAAGTCTCAGTGTCCCATGAAGTCACAAAAAAGTACCCCAGTTGATGACATAAATACTCTCTGAAAATCATAAGAGTCATCTGGCACTTTCACACTGGGGAAAAAAAACTGGAAATTCCTCGTCTTTACTTTCTAAAGTGAACTAGAATCTACGTCACACAACAGGACCCGCATAAGCTACTCGCCAGTGTTTGATCACCTGATGTCTGTCAACATCTATGTGGCCAGCAGAGACAGACAGCACTACAGTGAAGGTCCTTTTAAAAACCTTTCTTTAAATCCTGATATCGCCACCTCAAAGCCTCCACAGACCACCTGCTGGACCCCATGCAGTTTGCCTAAAGAGCCAACAGATCTGTAGACGATGCTGTCAACATGGTCCTGCACTTCATCCTCCAGCACCTTGACTCCCCAGGAACATACGTAAGAATCCTTTACATGGATTTTAGCTCTGCCTTCAACACCATCATCCCAAACCTCCTGCACGACAAGCTCTCCGACCTCCATGTACCCGACTCCACCTGCAGATGGATCACAGACTTCCTGACCAACAGGAAGCAACACGTGAAGATGGGAAAGCATCTTTCTATCTCCCAGACCAT
>JAODKF010000047.1:12635686-12646067 GCA_026779585.1 Mormyrus proboscirostris
ATGGGGTGGGGGGGGGGGGGGTGAATGGGACGTGGCATGACTCAGACACTGAGGGAGATGCTTTGGATGTGGTCGACGGGGATGAGGGCGTCTTCTTCCTCGCCTTCGATGCGGAAAAACACCTGGGAGTACTGGGGGATGCTGGCGGTGCTGTTTGTGGGCCTGAAGAGCCAGCCCCGACACCCGCGCTGGTACATCTTCACCGTCACCTGCGCCAGGAAGAGAACCCAGGGTCACATGACCGGTCACATGACCGCTTGACTGCATTTTAGTGGGAGAGGTAGTATAAGCACCTACAGAGACTGAGCAGTACACTACTGTATATACTAGTATGTAGCACTATATCGTATAATATAGTATAGTATAGCACTGTTTCTCACCCCACTTCTCATGGACCCGCAGACAGTTGGATTCAGGTGTACTGGGAAGGAGTAAAAATCTGGACTGTTTAGGGGTCCCCAAGGACTGGGTTGAGAAACCCTGTAATCTAATATAGTATAGTATAATATAGCATAGCATAGCATAGCATGGTATAGCGAGTATTATAGCATTGGACAGTGAATTACAATATTATACTGCTGAATGCACAATATTGTATTTGCTTCTAATTATATTCATGTATCACTTCCCCTCTAAATAGAAAATCATGGACAGTGTTTCATTTTAATCAATGAATCATTCAATACAAATATGCAGTCTGGCTAACGGATGGATAAATGGCTACTTATTTCTTTAGTAAGCTTGTCTTCTTTGGAGTGACCTGCTTCTAACGCCAGATACTTTCGCTGATGCAGTTCAGGTTCAGCTTCTCAGATTATGGGCACGGCAGTACCACTTGACTCCAAACTTTATTCAGTTCCAGACAGATTTCCTCCACGAAGCTTTCCTGTTTATCCCAAACACCCTCCCTCAAGATTGTAACCTTGCCATATTGCTACTGATGGATCGCCTACGAGATCATGATTTTTTTTTTTTGTTTGTCTTTTTTGTTCTTTGGCTAACAGGCCTGCACAGTGTCCCTGTCCTCCTTCTTCTGGAGCGTAGGTGACGGTGAACCTCTGTCAGTGGATCCGCAAAGGTCAGCGGGGTCACGACACTGAATGAGACCCCCCCGACCTCGGTCTAGACCTCGGTGAAAACCCATGGCCTTAACCTTTACCCCCTGGGAGTGCAAGCTGCTGTGTCCACCATGACCCATCTTGTTGGGGGTCTGCTGGGGCCCTGACCCTTGCTGGCCTACAACGGAACTAGCAAGGTTATGGGGGGTGGGGGGCACATGTCTCCGACCAATCAAACTGGCTTCTCAACCGCCATTTATTTAGATTGAAAAAAAAAACTTTAGAGAAATACTAAATATACTAAATGTGATTGCTAACATCACTGGTGAGCTCATCTCAAAAACAACAATAAATTGGACTGAAAGAATTTTGAAAATTTGCTCATTTGTGATAGCTAATACTGATAGTGCCAGCAGTCTAGAAAAAATAAAGGCAAATATGTTGATTCCCTGCAGAAAACATCCCCTTGTCTGCCTCAAATATAAACAGCTCGATCCAACATTACGACTGGATCTACGTTGACGCCGCTTTATCCGGAAGATGGCATCATTTCAGAGTGAGAACGCAGTGCCACCCAAATAATTACCACGGTGCTAATTACTATGGACACTGACACATACAAGCAATTGGTCAGTTCAACTGCTTCGCGTCTCGTTGCTCCAAACACAAGGGGCAATTTTACAAACCAATAATGCAGCGCGCCATCATTTAAAGGGTTACTCTCATCGAAATAAACAACCCCGAGCATCCTTCAGAACCACAAGAACTAAACGGGAGGCCTTATTTGGTCTGTCTTGTTCATTTAGATATTTAATAACTCAGCACTGGAGGAATGTTATGCAGCACCAACTCAAATGAATGTTAGGACCATGCCCCCCCACGTACACGATTACGAATCCCGTTCGATTGCAATCATCACCGTGGCGACAATCCCACCGCTCTCAGCTCCCCCCCCCACCCCGTCTGTTTAACTCGCAGGACGGGGGATAAACAAGGTCTGCCGGGACTGCGGCTGGAATCGCAATTTCAGCCCCCACTTACAGCTTCCATTTTTTTAAAATCTCACACCTGCAACCAGTCTCCCCAGTGCCATCACAGTTACCAGCCTTTCACAGTACACTTATCTGCCCCCCCCCCCCCATGCATCCCTACCAGGGTATTTGCCTGAACAATAGGTTCGTTAATGAGATTTGGACACTGCGGTAATTGGACGCATCCATTTCAAAAGGGCTATTTTACAGCATGTCTTATTTTGCAACATTGATGGTGGTGGTGGAGGCTGGGGGATTAAAGTATATCACAGGGGCTTTTTATGGTTCTATTTTCTTCATTTTAGAAGAGGTCAGTTTTTTGAATTACTTGCTCTGTTCTTTCATCTCCGGCACTCGATGGATCGCCGGGGCCTTTTAGTTAATAGTGGCCACAGGCAGCAGTGAGAATCCACGGCCCGGTCCATTGTGCGGGTCATTGTGGGGGCCTGGGAGGCCCTTATTACCTAACAAAACATCAAAAGGCAGATAAGCGAGAGAGGTGAGGAAAACTACTCTGCCTCCCAGTAATTGCACATGATCAGTTTAATAAGGAAGGGGTGGAGAGGCACAGGGGCAGCAGCGCGGGAGGGACCACGTCTGGGGCGGGGGGGTTCTTGCGTCAGCGCCTGGGTGTCAAAGCTGCAGACCTGACCACCGGCGAGGCGTATGGAGCCCCTGTCGGCTTTGAGTTATCGCTTGCTCCGCAGGGGGTCGTAATTGGATGGCATGGTGCCTTGGTGAGGGCACTGCCTCAAACTCCTGAGTCCGCCGACTTGTGTCCTACCCTGCTGACGCGGCCTGTGGTTTTCCTGTCCATTCTGGTTTCTCGTGAACCGGTGACTCTGATGGCAATTTGCCCATTGTGCGTCTGTGTTCCTTCTGAAGGCTCGTCGTCCAATCCCTAAACTTCCCGGAACAGGCTCCCGATCAGTGACAGCCTAACTGGGTCGGTGGCTATCGACGAGCGCCAATAGATGGAAGGATAGATTTACAAGAAACCAGCCGTTTCCAAGTGACATGGGTGCACCGCTGCCTTGCTCAGAGTGTTCGCACACGGAGACACACTAAGAATGCCAGTCTAAGGGGGTTTTATTAGGCAGCCGGCCCTCGAGAGCCAATGAGGCCAGGAGCATGACCATGCGGGTGAGGAAACACGGAAAAAAAAGACCCATTTTGGCAATAACTAAAGGAGAAAATGAAATTAGTGATTATGGAATCAATAAACGGGATGTTGAGTCAGGAGAGGCTTCAGTGTCTGGTCAGCTTTACAGGGGCTGAGCACAAATATCAGAGCAACGAATATCTTCAAATAATGACTGACAGGTACAGTGAAACAACACAAACAGCCAGCAGTCACCTGACCATCCTTCCCTAGATGGCCACACCCCCTCGCAGATACATGGTCCAATAAGCAGGCCAGCTTGTCAACTTCCTACATGCTGATACAAATCACACAATAACATGTCCTCTTAAAATTGGCCTTACTGTGAAAATATGGATGAAAGACATTAATGATAAACTGACTTCTCAGCCTCAGCCTGTTGTAACAACAGCATCGCAAAAGTAGTTCACAGGGAACACATTTTTCTGTCATGGACTCGAGGGTTTCTATCACGAGGGTGTGGCATTGTGCAGGCGAGGAAAGGAGGTGGACGATCCACTGGCGGCTCCAGGAACACAAACGGAATTTATTAACAGAACAGGATACACCAGGAAACTACAAAACAAATGGACCACGAGGGGTCAAAACTAAAAAGGGTACAGAGTGTAATGATCAACAAAGGGAAATTAGCTACACAGGGAACAGGCAGTGAATCCAAAAAATAATAATAATAAATTGCAGAAACACAGTGACCAAGACCAAGACCAAGACCAGCAACAACACCTCTGGCTCCACAAGAAAACAGGGCAGGATCAAGAACTTAATCATAGAGTGCTAGCAAGGATAACGCAGAACACATGAAAAGAATTAACAAGGCTGGAAAAACAGACAACAGAACAGAAGACACAAAAGAATGGGACAAACAGATGCTGACCCCAACAGTTTTCCTTAAATTTGACTTGTTTGAGGCTTCAGCCACAGAGCTTGTGGTGAGGGAATGTGATCTGCTACATCTGTGTCACCTATTGGTGGGTGGGTGTGACGTGCGGGACCCAGCAGTGCCCCGCACGAGACGTACTGGCGTAAAATTCCCCGGAAGGCACTATCGGAGCCGTTGTACGGGGACCATTATTGATGAACACCTTGAGAAAACAGGCACTGCAGTCTGGACCTTACCCTACATAAATACACCCTACATAAATCACAGGCCAATCCGGACTATTAAATCAAAGGCCTCGGGGGCCAAAGGGCCCCCCCCTATAGGTTCAGAGAAGGAAAAGCTAGCTCTTCACATAGGAGAGTGAGGATGTGGCCACAGGGGGTGCTGTCATTGCTAAATAAATTGAATTCCGAGACGTAAATTCCAGAAGATCCCATGTTTTTTTTTTTTGGACATAGAGTTTCAGCTTTGTGCCGTTTCAGAGACGGGGAGGCTCTAAAAAGCAGCCACTGATGCTGTCGGTGACACCAGGCTGAGGGACAAAGACACCCTGATCTTAAAAGACCGTCTCTAAACTGTAAGACAGTGCGATGTCCTCCTGGCAAAAATCAGACACCGACGTGGGAAAATGCAGAGGGACTTTGTGTGACACATCTGGAATTTCAGTGGAATGCCATCAGTCCTTCGGAAAATGTCACTAACACATTCTGACGCATTCTGACATAATTTCAACCTACAGCTGACGGTTAACACAATCTCCTTCCACATTTTCTCTTTCTGCCTTCAGTGAATCTCTTCCACTTGCGAATGCTGAATATCAGTCTGTCTCCGGTGAGGTTATTTCCTGTTATTTATTGTTTTTTCTTTAATGAATTTGCATTGATTGTGTTATTATGTTTTTTATTTATTTAGCATTATAGTCTGCAGGGGATACCCCAGTAATAACTTTACTTTATACACACACGTCTTTGAAACTATAGAACTATTTGTTTATGTGGTAATGCTCACACATCCGACAAAACCAAACTTGCTTCTAGCTTTTGGTCAGCTCATCACCAAACGCAAATATCCATTCATCCATTTTTTGTACCTGCTTGTCGTATGCGAGGTCGTGCGGGTCCAGAGTCGATCCCAGAAGCTACAGGCGCAAGGCAGGGAGCTACCCAAGATGGGGCGCCGACCCATCGTAGGGCACACTCACACACCATTCACGCACATGGACAATCAGGTAACTCCAACTCACTTCAGCATGTTTTTGGACCGTGGGGGGAGACTGGAGAACACAGAGGAAACCCCACGACGACATGGGGAAAAAATAGAAACATAGAACATAGCAAACAGTTACCACTGTGCTGCCCCCCAAATTTAAATATGCCATGATTAAATATGATATGAAAGGCATGTAGGTGTGGGAGATTTCCCCCAGCAGAGGAATACGGCCCCCCAACGAAGTTCAGACATCACTTCTCCGCTTTCAAAGGCCTTGTCTCCTGTCACCAAGACAACCTTCGCCTCTCAAACACCGACGTGAAGCCCCTCCCTCGTTTGCAGGTCCCCCCCCCCCCCCTTTTGGCGGACCGTGGTCGGTCTTGGACCCCATAGGCAGCATTGTCTCCCCCTGTGAAATCGAGATAGCGCATTCCTGTTCTCGGGGGGGCTGTATTCAGTAACCGCGGCTCGCCGGGTGGATGCCCGGACTGGATTACAGGCGAGACAGGCTTTGGCCCAGGAAACGGGGACTTTCCGCAGACCGGACCTGGAGGCGCAGCCTGATCTCTGGCACATGTCGGCTTATTGGGTCCATCTGAGGAGATCTTCTTTTCATATTTTACACCCCCCCGCAGCCCACATATCACATGCATATCTGATCCAAGACAAGAGACCCTATCTGCAACATGGAATCTTCACCAGGACTATTATAGAACCATAAAACCATTAGCATGTGATTTGTCCTTGCTTATGGCCTGGAGATACAGACCCGACCATACAAGTGATTTAATCTGTCACTAAAACACGGCTTTAATGCTCAAATAAGTAAAACCAAATACATGAAGCATCCTAAGCATTACACACTACCGACAAAAGAAATGTCTACATTATCAGTGGTCTACTGCAGTTGTTGTCCTTTTTGCTGTAAAATGACTGTAAAGGTAAGTGAGGTTGGCATTCCCAGGCGTGTTGGGGGGACAGCAGATTGGGCCGTCCTGATAATGTTCCCAGTCCAGTATGACTAGAATCGCAACGCTTTGGGATGACTATGCTGGAATGACATATACAATAAACACATTTTTTTGGGGTCCCTGCCACAGGTATACTGTGTATATAAAAATTATGTTTCCGTCCATCCATCCATATTCCAACCACCCTTTCCAGAACAAGGTCACGGGGGGGGGGGGGGGGAGAGGGGGTTGTAGCAGGAGTCTATGTCTATCCTTGACCGGATACCGCCTGGATAGGATGCCAGTCCATTGCACGGCACACTGATGATCACATCGATATCAAAATAATAATATACGAAGATACTCAGAATTGCAGGAATTGGTTGTCGTCAATCTACTCAGGCTTAGTGTAGCGTACTGGGTCAGTGTGGGATTTGGTATCATATGAACAGGCGGCCATAAAGGGGGGTAAAGTTGTGATAGTTCCAAGGACCCCCGAGTGGCAGGGACCTAAAAATTTTTGGAACATAATTGAATCTGTCTGGGTTTGGGGCCCCTTATGCTTTCATGGGGCCCAGATTCCAAAATCTCGAGCAGCGCCCCTTAAGACTTTGAAGAGTGTCTCCTAAAGAAAAACTCATTCCGGCGCGGCGCTTCTGCCCTCCGCCTGAGCCCCCCTGCTTCCCACAGGTCACACACCCCCACGGGGGATTTCCTCAGATTCCTCCATTCCGCCCCGACCTGTCTTCCCCACCCCCACCCATCGTCAACCCGAAAACTCTGACGGGCCCCACCAAACGCCAACGAACATCACTGCTGTTAAAAGGACAATGTCCAACCTCCAATAACACAAACACCATCCCCTGGCTCTGATCCACAGAGACGACAATAAACGCACTCAGGAACGTGGCGGGGGGCGGTTCAGGCGCAGTCCTCACTAGGGCTATTGGGTGTCATTCCTCGAGACAGGCGGGAAGGTCCTGGAATGAACAAACACACGTGTTTGGGGGGGGGATAGGGGGGTATGACGGCGAGGACATGTCATCCGCTGTGAATGAAGAGAGCTTCCCCTCACCTGCAGGTACACCAGTAACCCAACACTGGGCCGTTGCGCACAGCAGCCTGACAGGTCTGGAATACTGAGGGCGACCCCAGCCGGCGGGGGCGACTGGCCACGCCCATTACATCAGGTGGGCGGAGCCAATCACAGACCGCTCCTGATAATATGCTAATATCATTTACCTTGGAAATCGCGGCAGCTGTAATCGCGCCCCGGGTGACGGGAACATGACATCACCCGCTAGATTCGGTTTACTGCGCAGATGCTTGCATCTCAGGTTTTATATGCGTTTAAGTGCCTCAGACGGATGCCGTATCCGAGGAAGAGGTTCACACCGAGTTCTTTGCTCTAGGCTATGAGAGCGGGGCCCCTTTATGGTCTGTAAACGTGCCCTTCCTGCCTGACGTATAGCTACAGGCCTTTATTATGCTCCTTTACAGGGTGACACCTCGTTCCATCGTGTTTTTCATCTACAGTCACACATCCCTCACCAACATGCTGCCCCCCCTGGGAGCCTGAGGGAGAAAGGGGGGGGGCAGGCATCACAAATCTCACCTGCCATCAGGCACCTTTGCTAGCAGTTCCACCTTCCAGAAAATCTGCACCCCCCCCCCCCAAGCCTAACCGACCCACCAGGTGGCGCTATTTACAGTCGAGAAGGTTTCCTTAATCTGTGATTTAAAGTGATTTAAACTCCATTCAAACATGCTCCGCCACCCTGAACTTTTCCAGACATTACCTGGAGCTGTTTGTGTGAGCACTGATGTCCAAAACAGTATCAGACGATTTAAGGGACTTTCCCCTGCTAGCTCCTTAGTACAAAGTCCGGATAATTTCCGATCGACCCCCTAGTGTGAATGGAGCTGGAAATTTTCCCAAGAATTGTGCTTGAGCGGGTGGGCATGTTGATGATGTTTCTGTCATGCAACTGGCACAAAAATGGAAGAATACAAACAGCAGAAAAATTCTGTCAGTAAGGGCTTGTGCCAAAATCATCCGACAGATTCAAGGAACGGTGAGATTGCAAACATGACTGCGATGTAGTGCAAACTAAGGTGCAACGAAACACTGCGATTTCCATAGCATACTTCTTGCATCATGTCCCGTCTCCTGCATAACCTACCCAAGTGCCACCCCTCGTCTAAACCAACTGGGATATTTCTAGTAGGTGTCTGGCACTGATAATTTCCAGTTGTGTGCCACATGTGTGAAAGGGTGACTCCAGAAAATGTACAGAGCTCATGTCTAAAAATGGTATATTCTGGATCCTTCTACTGGCCACCGTTCCAGCCGTCGCCTTCTGTGGGCTGCGGAGATAGCTCGCTATGTTTTCAATCAACACCCGCTGCTAATTGTCCTTGACCTCGTCACCATCACATTCAAACTCAGATCCTCCTCTCACTGCCTAAAACTGGCATCTGCAGTTTTTTTCAAAGAAACACATTCCACTTTAAGGTAATTTTTGAGCCAGGCATTTAGAAACGTAGCCCTTTTGTCCTGCTGGTGTGTGGCTCAGTGGGCTAACCCTTGGTGCTCGTGAGTGGCTCGTCATTGGTTCAAGTATGGCTTTGGCATAACAGTCACATGTCTGTGGGCCTTTAAGCAAAGTCTGTAACCCCCCCCCCCCCCTTACAATTTTATTAATTATGTTTTACAGTTGGTCTACCTGCAAGATTTTCAGGTTTTTTTAGGTCTAGTAATAGCAATAACAATAGAAATAATAATTATATACATTTACACAGGACATAATTCATTGAGGAATCCCAAGGAACATTCTATTATCTATAATTATGCTAAAATATTTTAACCACAAATGTCTACCCGCATCATTCAATTTTTGGCTTTATGTATGCTGACGGTTCACGAAGAGGAATGCTGGAATGTGGTCAGTTGATATGGTGGCTTGCACCGCTATAGTCGATGTTAGAATCCCGCCTCTCTTTTGTGCGTGTGTTTGCATGTTTTCCCTACGTCACACGGGTTTCCTGCAGGAACTCCAGCGTTCTCCACCAGTCAGGGTGAGTGTGTTTGCGCCCCCAATGGCCTGGCACCCCAGCCGGATGTTCTCCTGCCCTGTGCTTCCTGGGAAAAGATCCAGGCTGCCGGAACGGCACTCAGGAAAAGCAGCAGTCAAGAGGATGGAAATTCGGTGCATGTCTCTTTAACAAGTAGGTAGACCTGCCTTTCGTATTTACGTTGACCCTGTCTCCCTGCCCCGCTATTAACATCTGTAGCTGTCTGAAGCAGAAATATGAGCTGGCCAGGGGCCTCTGATGTCACCAGGTAGCCATCCCCCGCCTGTCCCCCCCACCCCGCACACCCCCAGAGGGCCTGTCTCCCAGTCTCCTCCCGGGTGACATGTGGGGCCCGTGACTGACGGTTGGGATTGTCAACGGACAGCGGTGGGGGGGGAGGGGGCTTTTACGACTTGGGGAAGACGTGTCATCGCCCGTGTGCCTGTCATTCAATCCAGGAGGGGGGGGTCCTCTTTCTGTCAGCCCCACACGAGGTGTGAAACATCCCCAAGCCAAAGGTGCCACGTTACAGCGTGAACCCAGGTCGGCTGTAAACCCACACCGCCACACGCGGAGCCCCAAGGCCCCAAGTCGGCCCCTCCATCAGTGGGCACGCACAGCTGGGTGGCGAACCGCTCCCGATGGGCACGGACACCAACACACCAAAGCATCACACTCTACAGCGGACGTCCAGTAAAACGCTGTTCCAGATGGTTCCCTGTGTCCAGGGCCATCTTAATGCTTTGGCCATCGATACACCAAACTTTTTAATCAAAGGTCCACCTCAGATTTTTGTTGTGGTCAGTGGTCCAGAACAATTATCAATAACAAAACAACATTTTGTAAATTTAATATAACTTAATGAATTAACAATAACCTTTGATGTACACAATCAATACAGTGGCTTGCAAAAGTATTTGGCCCCCTTGAGCTTTTCTGCATTTTGTCACATTACAGCCACAAACATGAATCAATTTCATTGGAATTCCACGTGAAAGACCAATACAAAGCGGTGA
>JAODKF010000047.1:12662727-12673977 GCA_026779585.1 Mormyrus proboscirostris
GATTTATTAATGATGAACAGACATGGGATCAGTATGTAACTAACACTTAGTTACTGGTTAATTAATACATTAAGTAAAAGTGCACTACTACAATATTTGTGCCCCCTCAAGTAAAGTGTTACCACATACTCTTTAGTCGGATGTCTATACAATTTTACAGCAGACATCCCAATAATATTATCTCAAAGGGCACCAAGCTGTACCTTAAATATATGGTTCAATTCCTTATTCACCTGTAATGGCTTAAAATACATTATAAGTAAATGTCCAGACCAGTAAAATAAAGGTTCTGAAAATAGACTAATAGCCCTAAATTGGAATTTTCCGTTAGAACAGAGCATTAGTACAGTGCTGGTGGGTATCATTAGTGCAATTTCATTAATTAACAACGGCCAGTGTGGCAATTTCAAAACTTGAAATATGAAGGTTCTCAGTTCGCATCCCACTGCACATTGGCAATTAATGCCTTTCACCTGTGGATTAATGTTATTTGACTGTGTTGTTGACGTCCCCTTATTTAACACCATCTCTGGTACATGAGGCAGAAGATAGGATGACCATTTGGGCACATCTCGGCCGTTCTGTACCATTCAAAGCTTTCTTATTAACTTCAGGTAGCGTTTCAGCCTGTAAAGGTGCATGATCGACACCGTAGTGGGGACCTGGGCCTCCGGCTCTCTCAGGATCAGCATTAGTGAGGGATAAATGAGCCTTTGAAACCCAAGATGGATAAATGGTTTGGATATGTGCTGCCAATCACAGTCAGGGCACAACTACCTGAAAACAGTGTTATTGTTCATCACTAAGCATCTCCAAGCTTCTAAGAGTGTCCTGTGGCGAATTTGTGGTTTCTGGGCCTTTTCCTCTTAGCGTACTGGGAGTTTTTAGCCAACAGGGGGCCCCCAAACCTCAGGGGCCCCCACGCAAATGTATGGTTTGAGTGGTGATAAACGGCAACACTGAGTGTGTCACTCACCCGACATCCACCAGGGTAGGAGGGCATCCACAGCCCATGTCATGAAGTCCTCACTGAAGGAGCACAGGAAGGCGTTCAGACTGGCGTGGGTCACCACCTCCTTCCTGGTCCGCAGCTGGGAGCTCAGTTGGCAGTCGGGGGACAGCAGGAGCACCTTGGGTAGGAAGAGGGAGGGGTCCAGGGACACGGCACGACGCTCGAGGTGGCTCCGCAGGTTGGTGGCCTTCGCCTAGGGAAGCGGACAGAAAGGGGCTTGACATGTAACCAGTCTGTACACTCAGCATACCAGTATGAGACACTGATCTGCCTGATTTAGGGTTCCTGCCCCGTTAAGGTGGATTGCTGTTAGCCCTGTTTCACCAACGGATTTGACAGCTGTACAGCCAATCCCCTCCATGTCAATATTTAAGGCGATTTATAAGGAGCTAAGGGTCTACGCAGGGCCCCTGGAGGTTGGAGCACTCTACCCCCATCACAGAAATTGCACAGTTACCCTTCAAATTCAGTCTCTTTTTTAAATCAAATTTTCAACCCGTTGCACACAAGCCTCAGAAAATCCATTAATTTAAGTCGTGAGACGAAATGCTATGGAGTTACCGCGCTTCATGAACTGTATTCTGGAAGGCCGGCTTTATAATACGGTACGAGCCCATTTCATCCACACGATCTGGCAGAATATGCCCCCCACCCCACCCCCCCCCTCCAAGAATCCATCTTAATATGCCCCAATAAAATCACTGCTCCATTTCCTCCCTAATGACCCTACGGAAGGTGCGTGTACAACCTTGTTCCCTTCGGCTCTTCTATCGCTGTGGTCTCCTACGTGTCTATAACACCACAGCACTTCTGCTCATTTAATCTTTACATCGTTTTCACCTGTTATCTCCATGACCAGCTACACCTCTTGAGAAATTCCGTGCCATTCATTTTTACTGAATCCATAGATCTAGGCTTGTTATATTACAACAGAGCCCTTATTTACCTCCTGTACACCTTCTGTGTGTTGTGTGTTGAAACCCCATTCCTGAAGGTGACCTAACTGGCTCGCCAGGATACTGAGAAGCCGTTCATGTAGGCGTCGTCTACCTATAAAAAGAGCCTTAGACCTCTTTCTGACTTCAATGACCGTGTGAATTGGCTAACATACTAATCTCACTACTCACCACTTTGTGCATTCATTTTTCCTTTGACCTTGACCTGCTATTCAGCTCTACCAACTTTAGACTTATCCAGAGTACCAGTGTCTCTCGAGATCGAGTGCCGACTGTCTGACATGCTTGTTTCCTTTCTGTCAGAAACTCTAGACACCAGGGTGAAATTAAGGCGTTATTAAATGAGCTAAATCTTACACAAAAAATCAGACTGTTTCAACCATGGTGAACTGACACTCCACACAGTGGGGGTGCTACTGAGCTGCTGCCCAACTGGGCTTCCCGGGGACACCCTCTCCATGCATAACCATCCACAATCCTCCTGCTATACGATATGCAAATCCAGATTTGGCCTCAACAGTCCCACATCGAGAGGCATCAATGTCACAAATGGCACTGATTGGCCACTCCCCCCCCCTCCTCCGCATGTGAAATACCATTGGTCATTTCTGAAACAGCTGGCAGAGAGCTGCTTTACCTCAATAGCCTGGATGGGGTCTGCAAACTGACGCACGACCTCCTCATTCAGTTTAACGTGCCACTTTCCCTGGTGCTGGGTCACTTCCCCTCTCCAGTCCTTCACGTCGATGCAGAAAATCCCACGACCTGTAGAAAAAAACACCAATTCCAGAACCAGCCGCAAGGTATGAGTAGGCCGCAAAATGCACACTAATATCACTCAATATTTGCTTGTGGTACTTAAGCTCGAAAACGCATTAAAAAAACACCGCAGAGACAGAAGATGCTTGGCTGGACGGTGACTTCATTACACTATGACACCCACTTAGGAAAGGAAAAAAATCATTATGACGAACTGATCTTTGGGACAAACTAAGCATGACTTGTAAATTCAGTTGAAAAGAGGAATGTTTCCTTAGTGACGGCTTTGAAGGCCAGTCGAAGGCTTTCATCTACAGGTCATTTGACAATGTTATTGAAGATCTGAAGCTGCAGTCTGTTCTATAGGCCAGTTGCATCTGGCTTGCATCGTGTTCGAACACTGTAAGAGAAAGTCTCACTTCTCATCACTATGACCTTCTATGGCAATGATATTAGACATATGACAACAAGTAGCACTTTACATTAACTGCGCCTTCATAATGCATTCATAGAACATTCATAAGCAGCATGTACATATACCTTAACATCCTAATGTACCTTAATAGCTTTAATATACATTAATAACAAACAGAATATGATTATATGACCATAATGTTTGTCGTTATCATATACTGTTTGTTATTAATGCATAAAGCTGTTAAGGTATGTTACGATGTTAAGGTACTGTATACTTACATGCTGCTTATGAATGTTCTATGAATGCATTATAATTATGAGAGGGTAGTTAATGTAGTGTTTCCTGACAACAATCACTGCATCAAAAGCAGAATTACTTCAAGATACAGGCATGTATCTTTACCAAAAACTTTTCAAATGAACGTACCGGTGACAATGACCAAGCTGATTTCATCTTTGTTGGATTGAAACTGGTTAGGAATCCTCAAATTGCAGAACACATCCTCGCTTCTGAGTCCACTGATGTTCCTGTGTTTTAAACAAACTCAGTAGTACATAATAAAAATGACATGTTTTTCATACACATTTAAACCCAAAGTCCCTGTTCATTATATGTAATTGTTTTCAAAATTATGATTATGAACTGTTAATTGCAGCTTTTATATTCACAATAACTCTGACAAGTAGGCCTAATATTGCCACTCCAGTGTGTAATGCAAATTACCTGTTTCTGACACAACAAAGAAGTAGTAATGTTCATCAGATAATATAAAACATCATTTTAACTGTGTCCCAAAACAGGAATCTTTCCAATACCTTATTTTTACACAAAGGTCATTAAAACCATCTGCAAGATGCGCTGGACTTTGGGTTGATGACTGAACTGATGGTTCCATTGACAGTTTGGTTGGTGGCTGGTGTATACTGTCTTGTGTGCTGCTCTGCCAACTGGGGTTGATCTCCAAGATGGAACCTTTCAGTGACTATTATCTGAAAGTGTATAGAGAGAGTGAAGCAGAAGTGGAAGGAGAGCTAAATATATAAATGATTCCAAACAGGCGGACTTTATAGAGATAACAAGACATTCAATAACTAAACAGACCGATACTTTGATCTGACATAAATAAACAAGAGATTAAAATAACATGGAAAGGCTTTCTGAAAAGCACGCTTAGAAATGTACAGCACACTCTTATTTATAATACTAAAATATCTTATTTATAATACCGCTTAAAATTTATAGAAGTATACATACAGCGCAAAAGCAGGCAGTTAGGCTAAGAGGTATATGTCCTGTGACGGACTAGCATCCCATTTACAGTGGTGGCCTGTCTCCTGATCTGTATCGCCTGGGATGAGCTCCCCGTCCATCCAGCATTAGCCGCTGGAACGTGGATGATTATTAATATGTTTATACGCACAAACAGTTCTGACAGCACCGACAACTACATCGGCCTATCACATCTACGTCAGCAAGCTTAATGAAAACTTCACTACAACTCAAGAATTCCCACGTTTATTAAATAGCCAACGATCAGTAGTTTTAAGCTTTTAACATCATTAACTACAATTCGAACGCTATACGAATATACATGAACATTTAAATGCAAATGCACTAACCTGTTACGTGGACGAAAACATGCAGAAATGACGACTCCGATCAGTCATCGGTCATTTTCAGGCGTCAGAGACGATCACACTGCCCGCTGTTTCACAATCACAGTTTTTTTTTTTCCTGGAGCTACTTCAGGTTGCCTGGAAGAAGTAAACAAGGAACCACGTGCAGCGTCCGCCTCCCCCGCAGCCTCGCCTCCCCCGGTGGATCCCCGTCCGCCCGAGAGCCCTTATTACGCTAGCAGGTGTCTTTGCTTCATTGCGCAATGTTTTCTTAAATAGCAATATGAAGATTTTTACTGCGTGTTGCACGGTAGCTGATATGATACTGCTCTGTTGGTTCAGTTATGAAATCATAAGGTCATATTCTGAATTTGTATTTTAAATCTTCAAACTCAAATCCAAAATATGCGTGTGCTACATACAGGACGTTAACATAAAACTGCATTTTCATTCTGCAGGTATTCATTCAGCAAACGCCTTTGCCCAGAGCTATCTTACACGTCAAAGGAGAATAGAATAGATGGCCAAACCTTATACTGAGAGGCAATATTAGAAATATATTCTTGAAAATTACGAAAGCATATAGGCTACTGTATGTTTTTTTTTTTTTTTTTTTTTTTTTACAAAAATCCTCCCACGTTCTCACGAACAACTGATGTTTCGTTAGTATTTATTCACTGTAATGGGCTAAATGTTATGAAAAAGCGTAACTCACCTGGACAGCTGTCAGTTCTGGCGGAATAAATAATTAACACTGTGGTGGGTAAGTGTAGCCGCTGTTAATACCAGCGCCATTGCATCGCATTTCTGTGATGGATGGATGGATGTTTATAATTCCACACACACCGCTGTCAGCTCCCTGTCCCATTTGCATGGATGTATTGGGATGCCGGGACTCTAAGCGGGTAGCGGGGGTGACTAATGGACTTTCCACGCGGTGCAGCCCCGGCTTCGTAAATTTTTGATTCGATCCGGAGAGATTAAGGTTAGATTACCTATTTCAAGGGTTAACACAACCTCTCCTTGTTTCTGAGTGGGCTCCGTGAGGTGGGTCAGATTTAGGCGCTGCTTGGGAAACGATGCACCATAATTGTTAGGAAGGACCACGTGGCGGCCCCGTGGAGCAGAGCCAGCAACTCCGGCTCTTCCGGCGAGTCACCCGGTCGCATTCCTTCACAGTGAAGGCACACACACCTCGGGGAGGGTCGGTATGTTCTCGCCCTCCCCTTCTTGCGCTCATTCTCGTTCCCCCTGCATTGCAAATCAGTCAGGGTCAAAGTGACGCGGTAATTCGGCACGAGGCACCGGGATTGGGACTGAGATAAAGATATTTCTCTTTGTCTCCATTATCTGTTAATTATCAAGTTTTTAGAAATTTGAGCGCTATTAATCCACACTCACATATCAATGTATTCAATAGATATTGCTAATCTATATTTGCCATGCGGAATGCTATGGTTCAAAATAATTAGTCTCATTCTGTGTCCTAAGGCAGGGACTCTGTAAAGTGTGTGTGTGTGTGTGGGGGGGGGCAGCTACACTTCCAAGGACCCCTGAGCGACAGGGGCCCTAAAAAATTGGAACATAATATGTTTTTTTTGGGTTGGGAGCCCAGTAAGATATGCTTTGATGGCCCAAAGTCTCTAAGGAACACCTCTGTCCTAACTCATACACTTTTTAAACAAGAAAGCACCATTGAGTTACAAAACAAAATAAAATCATAGGAATAAATGAAAGGAAATTAATAAAATTGAAGGAATCACTCCCTAAAAATACAAAAACAGTACAGTTTAATAATTATTGTAAAATAGACCAGCTTTAAATAAATATTAATACATAGTGATATAAATACAGTTTTAAAGTCTCAGCACAAACTGCTTCATTATACTGTAACACTTGTTGTCCAATTTTATGTCCTGGCTAATCCAGACCCACGTGACCCTGAATAGGAAACATGGTTACAGAAAATGGATAGATGGTTACTGAAAAGGGACGGATGGACAGATGGACGGATGGATGGATGGATGGATATTGTCATGACCTGCTCGGCCGATCCTCCTGTGTACCACGCCCCCCTCGTTACCTCGCGTTAATTCCCGATTGTGATCACCTGTTGCCTGTTATTTTCGGCTTGTCCTGTGTATTTAAGTCTGTGTTTGAGTTAGTTTCCCCAGATCTGTCATTAATGTTCGTTGCTGTCTGCCCTCTTCATCTCGTAATAAACCGTCGTATCCTGCTTCCTCGCCTGCCTGCCTCGTCCTTCCCTAGCTCCTGCCTGTTCGCCTGACACCTCTCACAACAGATATACTGGCTAGATGGATGTTCATATACTAAACAAAAACAAAGCACGGTTAACAGACACCTGGACACAGTTTTTGTCATAATTTATCTATTAGATATACAAAAGAGCACATGTGCAATGTTTGGCTCCACAGGCCGCAGTGATTGTGATCAGATGGTTGCTAGTTCTAACCCACCCTTAACAGAATAGTCACATGTCTGTGGGCCCTTTAGTAAGGCCCCCAACTACCCAGGGGCCACTTTCACTGTGACCTCCAAGTTGTCTCTCACTTGCATATATGTGTCTCATATACAGCAAGACGGGATAGAGGATAGGAGAATTTCCCCACAGGAATTAATAAAGTATCACTATTCTGATAGGCAATGAGTTTTAGAGGTAAATTTTTTAGCTGAAATATATTAATTCAGGGATAAAAGAAGTCTAAATGGATTTAAGCCATATATAATTTTAAAATATTTCATATCACACAACAAGGTTGACTTTTTTTAATATGTATCTGCAAAAGTTTGCCGCTTGTTATTTATGGACACCAGTATGGAGAATCCCTGAACTCTCCTAAGATTCATCTCTCTTTTGTGGAGGTGTGCTGCACCAGTGGCCTGTAGTGTCTCTGTACACACCACAGCAATGGCGGCACCAGACTCAGACTAGTGAGGTTTAAGCCTTGAATATAGCAAAGCCCCACATCATTATTTTCTGTTTGTTGTATGTATAATGAAGTGTTTCTCAACCCGGTCCTCGAGGATGGTCCACATTTTTGCTCCCGCCCAGCTTTCTGCCAGACAGTTCGCATTTTTGCACCCTCTGTCTGCGGATCCCTGAGGACCAGGTTGGGAAACACTGGTATATAATGTCTTCAGAGTCATGATGGACAAGTATCTAATGTATTTTAAACAGAATAGACGGACCCAAGTGCATTTTCTAAGTGTAAAAATGCAGTAAATGCACCATGTGAAATAATTTGATGAAAGTAACATAAATCATTGAGGCACCCTGCTCAGCAAATTGTATCAGCCCCCCATCCCCTGGTCTCTGAGCTAAACCACAGATGTTGTCAGATCATAGTGACACCCCAGTAGTACCGATACGGATGCGGATCAGATGCTGTCCAGGACCCTCAGGGTGTGTTAAACCATGTGGAGAAGTTTATGACTCTGTTGCTTTGGACTCTGAGTTGCCAACAGAGTCATCATATCACTGTCAGGCACTTTTAGCAAGATGTCTCAACACCCGAAAACCGCTCCAGGAGTGCCAGAACAATGGATGACCTTGTGCTGGGTCCCTGGGCTTCACTCTCAGTATGGGAAAAGCGAAAACCGAAGAACTCCAACATACTTATGCTTTTATACACCGCAATTAAGTAACATCCCCATCAGAGTTGGGAGGTTCAGGTCCAGAGAGTAAAAGTCTAGACCAAGATTTTGATCCAACCAACCAGTTGAGTACTCTGTGACTGTGACTTTTTATATTCAACTGGTTGGTTGGAACAAAATCTTGGTCTGGAGTTTTACTCTCTGGACCTGAATTATCAAACTCTTAGTATAGTTAAACTCAACCGTTTAACTATACTAAGACTTTCTAAGATGGTTACATCATACATCACAGCACACATCAGAACAATTGCAGGCCAACCCTGAAGCAGTTCTCAAAATGGACATGCAGACAAACGATGGT
Source organism: Mormyrus proboscirostris (assembly GCA_026779585.1). NCBI lineage: Eukaryota > Metazoa > Chordata > Actinopteri > Osteoglossiformes > Mormyridae > Mormyrus > Mormyrus proboscirostris. The sequence goes on from JAODKF010000047.1 coordinate 12,671,465, forward strand.
TTGCAGGTAGAATAAGACCAAGCTGATCTACCCCAGTGTGATGAAGTATGCTTAGGCTCGGAACTCCTCACACAAATATAACATGCGTAAGCAGATTAATCCCATAGTCACCTACGTGAAATAATGTAAAAAACTGGCAGCATTGCATCAAAAAGCCATTAATATGAGAAAAAATAAATTCACTTGTCAGGGTGTTTTCTCACCCGCCTGCATAACTAGAATATTTTGCCCCCAAAAGGTGATTTTTTTGTTAGTAATAACAGACAAAATGAATGATGTCTCAAATAAGAAATTACTTCTGTAGAATTATAACACAAAATCTTTGCTCTGAGGTGTGCTGACAGATAATGATCTTCAATAAATCTCGCATGGAAACAAGGGTAAGTCTGAAAAAGGCAGGACTCTCCCAGACTGAATGAGAATAATGTTTCCATTAGTGTTTCAGGATTTCAGATGACATTAACGGCACACTGGCTCTTTTTCCCAGTAGCTTCCATGTGATGTTTAAAGCGCTATGGACCTTTTTAATTAAAATCAGAAACGCATCCTTCTGCAATTCCAACCAAGGACTGCTCTTTGATTAGGAAATCCGACAACAAACTTTACACCAAATACATTGTATTAAGAAGCGGCAAACTGCATTTAAAGCTCCACCCACCCATTTTCTATAACCATTTGCACTATACAGGGTTGTGGGGATTGGAGTCTATCACAGAGGCTATCGGTACAAAGCAGAGAGCAAGCAACCCAAGATGGGGCTCCAACTCATTGCAGAGCACACTCACGCATGTGCACCCAGAGACAATTTTTAAGTCTAGTTAACCGCAGCAGGTTTCGGACTTTGGGGGGTGGAGAAAGCAAAGAACCTGGAGGAAACCCTGAAATGACATGGGAAGAACTCACAAACTACACACACATGGAGCCACGGCAGAGACTCGAACGCTGCTCCCAGTGGTGGGAGGCAACACTGCAGCACCATTCCAGACTGCAGTTAAACCTCTGCTTAATTAATGTTAGGCATGTGTTAGTGCAGAGGCGCTGTCACGTGAGAGGTGAAGGCAGAGAAGGTGTCATCTGAACTAAATTGTCCTTAACATTTTTCATAGCTGCCTCAAACCATATGATGCTAAAAGTTACATCAAGGGCTTGTATCGTGAAGCAGGATTTTTTTTGCTTAGCTGGATAACTTGTCGGATTTAAGGTAGTCTGGGCTAAATGTACGTGAACAAAGATAAAGTCCATAAGTCCTTTTAAACTAAGGTACTTTAAATCCGACACATTATCCAACTAAGCAAGAAATCCCGCTTTGTGATGCAGGCCCCAGATCTGTGATATGTTCAGCTTTGGTTGTGTTTCACACAATAAGACACATTTTAATGTTTTTATTCGCCTCGTGCGCCCAATTCAATCATTTACAGAGGGTGTTTCTGAGCAGTTCAGCTATGAGACTGTTATAAACCACAGCAGCAAAAACTGAAACCTCTCAAAATGTCTATAATGGATGAGGCAACAGAGCACATAAATGCTGTATTATAGACTGGCATCTCATGCAGCATGTACTACTTCTGTGCCCTGAGCTTCCTGGAATAGGCTTCAACATCTCTGGCCGACCAAAGGATGGATGGATGGATGGATGGATGGATGGATGGATGAATGGATAGTCAGATGGGAAGGTCTTCCTGGAGAACTGATGCAGCACCCTCTGACTTCCTTGACTTGGAAGATAATATGACCGTTCTAATGCGGCATTTGCATTACTTGCAGCAGAATGCCGTTGCGTATGATGGTCTGGTAATGAATTATTTGGTGGATGGATGGATTACACATAAATGACAGTATAATAATGAAAGTATATTGCACCATACAGGTGGCAAGAAACGTTAAAATTCAGTCCAAACTATTCAGGAATTCCCCCTCTTACAGAAAACAAAGTCTGATTCATGGTGTGACTGTGCCGGCAAAAATCTCTACCAAGACACCTCACATTCTTCACCAGGTGCTTCGTTCCCCCCTGCGGCTATCAAACAGGTTTATATTTTGGTTGTGAGATGGCGGGGGGAGGGGGGGGGGTGATTGTATGGGTGATGAAGCTTGCATCTCGCTTTTATGTTTCACCCCCCACTCCCTATCCTGCTTAGCCCCTGTGATGGATGGCACCCAAATGTGGGGGTGACCAGCAGCCCGTGGGTTGTGCGGCCGACAGCTGCCCCCCCCTGACAGACCCAAGCTGCTCCCTGTGCCCCTGGCTCCCCCGATCTGTTGTTTCCTGTTGTGACCTTTCATACGGCCTGATGTATGAGTCCGACGGCGACGGCCTCATTAAATCAGAACATTAACCCGAGTCTCTCTTTAACCAAGCGACAGGAGCAGAATCTGAAAGCTCGTGTCCGCGGGCGCTGGAAACTTAACTCATGAATCAGGCCGTTAATGCCGCCGGGAGCCTGGAGCAGACTGGGGACCTGCACCGCCCCCCCTCCTCGAAATCCCGCCCTTGCCCAATACCCCCGCCCACC
>JAODKF010000047.1:12693380-12712495 GCA_026779585.1 Mormyrus proboscirostris
CCTGCAGACACATCTGCTCTTTCTGGATAAGACTGTCCACCCCTGCCCTAGTACAAATCTGAAAGCTTTCAATTTAGAAGGCATCTAAGGTGCTCTTGTTTAGATTCAACAAATTGATCTTAAAAAGTAGCTTTACGATAAAGGAATGTTTATTAAAAATGTACTTCTTCCTCAGAGACTCCCTGGAGCAGATGAAAGTTCTTTGCGCACATTTTGTGAGGCGCGCAAGATCCACTTTCATGTATGCCGGGTCGCCGAGCGTCGGGAACAAGGCCGCGCTTGTGTCCATCACGGAACGATGAATGATCTCTTTTCCTGCCCTGAATCTTCCATATCATTCCACGCAGGGGCCGGCAATTTGTCTGTCATGGCCTGGGGGCAGCTGTCCCACCAGGGCCCAATTAAACTGACAGCACCGATATTAGCGGCGCGCGGGAGCCGGCCGCCACTGAATTTAGCCACTGTCCGCCGGCGAGCGCCGTCCACGGGGCCTCTTTCTCAGTAATTAATTTGGTAAATATATTAATTGTGAATCAGGCTGACAATGAGATCAGATTGTCTGGCTTCCAGGCAGCCACTGGTGATAACTGGACTGCTCAGGTTTCAGGAGCTGTCATCTTCCAGGGCTCAGCCCCTTATCGATGTCCCCCCCCCCCACCAGGGTAATTTCCTGTGAGCTGTAATTAAATGGTGGCCTCCTGATTGCATGTGTCTTCTGCCTCTTGGGTTTCAGGCTTGGGAGAGGCTGCAGAGCGTGGGTTTGGCACTCTGTTGCCACCTACTGAAGGTCCTCCCGCAGTCAGAGAAACAAAGCAGCCTGAGTTCTTTCTAAACAGTCTTGGTTAAGTCAGACCCCTAAGGCGGCCTAGGCGGCCACCTCAGGCACCGTCTTACGAGGGAGCACCGAGTTAACAAACCACAGGTGTCAATACCCTCTGCCCCAGCAGGAGGATCATGTAAAGCAGGGCTATTCAAGTTACAGTCCTCAAAGGCCGAGTCCTGCTGATTTTCCGGCCTTCCTTCACCTGTGAGCCAGGTGTGAATCCTCTGGCCAATCAGAATCAGTAATTATTAAACTAACTACCTGGGAGATCTGAAAACACGGCCTGGATTTGGAATCGAGGGCCTAAGTTGAATAGCCCTGATGTAAAGTGTCTTAGACAGAGTGAGATTGGGTGAGGGTTAGGGGGTTAGCAGTGAAGCTTGCTGGGGGGTTGGGGGGGGACAGTGAAGCTTGCCTGGGTCAATGCTTGTGCTTCGACTGGCACTGGCTGTAATATCAGGCTGAGTTTTTAAGGATGGGGGGGTGCAACCTTTCCAGGGCTCAGACCTTATTCTTGGACATATGGGTGGCCATCAGGACTGAGACAGATTTCATGGGGGGAGAGGGAACGGCACTGGCAGGCCGAAACCATCAGAGATAAATGTGGGATGACTGTAGTGACCAACCCAGTCACCTGACCCTCTCACCTGAGCCCCCCCCAATTCTCACTCACATTCTGCCTTTATGTCCTGGAGGAAATCGGAGGTAATTTCAGCGACCGGTCAGATAAGGAAAGAGCTTCATGCAGGGGCTTCATCCCCCCCAGTTAACCTGCCAAGATGAGCAGATAGTGTGAAGATCCTCATCGCGTCACGTGACTGGCTGATGCAGCCCCCACATCGTCCTGGATTCTAATCCTCATAACTGAATTAATATTGGTGTGATTTGCTGCCCGCGGCCCTAGGATCCATTCTGTTGCATATATAGCAATAGGAATATATTTCTATCTGTAACATTGTTTTCAGTTTAATGTTTGGTTAACTGCATTATTGATTGATGGCTGGGGTTGGCCGGGGGTGAATTCCAGATGAGTTCTGATCCTGCCCCACCCCCCAGGGAAAACCTGGAATCAGGAATATGCATAAAGTGTGGGAAAGTCAAGGTGCTATTTCTCATGCGCACTAGAGTTCCTTCTTTGTGTCGCGTGACGTTCCGGAACCTTCTCTGCAGCCTGACGGTGCAGTCTGTAGCTGCGTACAGACCCTGGTCCTGGGCTGCTGGAGCGTGACGGAGGGGCCTACTCACCTCCACTTGACTCTCGTGTCCCGGGTGATGTCAGCTGACCCGGCAGTGACCCGTTAGAAGCTGGCACCAAGCTACATTCCCAGAGCACCTTTGGGAACTCTGAGCTGCTTCAACCCCAATTTAACCTGTAAATCTCAATTTTGACTGCTGATTTACTTCTAAACTGTCTGACTTTTAGTTACAATCATCCATCCATCTTCCATGAAGTTTATCTAGTTCAGGGTGATAAAAATATATTTCTTTTATATTACCCCTTAGAATGAACGGATGTCCTCTGTTTTGTATCTCTTGCATCCCGTTGTTTATTTACTCTGTGATCAGTACCATCTACTGTAGATTCTTAACAATTTACTAAACCTCCATCCATCCATCCATCCTCCATATCCGTTTATCTTTTTAAATGAATGTGTTCTTTCTTGTCTGATGGTCACAAACAGAAGAAAACCAAGCAAACTAAATAAAGAATATAAAACGATTTCTTAACTAACATTTGTGAAAGATGCTGACACTAAATCAATATATCTGGTATTGTCCAGACTATGCCAATTAACTGAACAACAGTAGTTCCTGTAGGAGGAATCACTAAACAATGAGGTCATGGTCTTTGAATGTTAGGTGACATGATTTCATTATTAGGGGAGATGTTGTGGCCCTATGGAGGGTAACTCCCCAGCCACGAATAGCGGGAACATGTAGGTAAAAAACATCTCGTGTAAAATGATTAATATCTCCTGCCACAGAGTGTACCATCTGCTCTTTCTCTGTGATAATAATATCACCCAGAATCCTCTGGGGCCCCCGGTCAAGGGCCTTGACAATTACAAGAGCCCAGAGGGTTGACCGCTGGCAGGCAGTTAGCGTGTCCCTATGCGAGCCTTGTGATGAGATGACAGGAACAGGGTGTTTATGGCCATCGGAGGCCCGGCCGGCAGGGATGACTGGCAGATCCAGGAAGGAAAAACATGAAGCTATGGCATTCTGAGCCAAGATGGCCGCTCGACTCCAAGAATATTTCCAGACCGCAGTTGGTTGTGTGGAAAAATGAGCACAGGAACTTTATATTGGGGAGGGGGGGAGGTTAGAAACCCTCTGACAAGGTGAGAGTGCAAAGGAAATGAGAGGATCAGCTGATACCCCTCCCCTCATTTGTCCACTAAGCCCGCTCCATTCTCCCCTTAAATCCCTAATCCTCTTTACTGGTATTACTTGCTAATATACCCAGGTGGGGTGGGTTTGTGTCTGTGGGGCACACGAGGGCAGGGGGCCAGCAGCGGTATCTAAGAACCTAAGAAAGGAATACATACAAAGACATCTAATAACACGGGACAAATCGAGCCTTTGTTCTGCCAACCCGAAAGGTTCCTGGCGCTTTCAGAATTGGGGGGGGCATGCTGGTATGCGACAAGCGAGGCCCGGCCGCTGATCGCGGCGCTCGCGGCACGGCAGCTGACGGTGTCGCGCACAGCTTTTTTGCGCCGGTGAGATCACATGCTGCTGGAAAGAAGAGTCTGCGTTTTATTCTGAAATTTATGTCGCATTTTTTATTTTCCCCAGGTGACAAAGAGCACTAACACACTAACAGTAGTGGAGAGAGACTTAATGAATATACATCGGCCCTATATCCAGTGCCTATTCTTAGGGGTCCAGAGGGGGATGGCAGGAAGCATGAGCTCGAAGACAACAGGGAATGCCAGCCTAAAATTATTAATATTATTATATTAATTTTTTGCAAACATCATTCTCACAGTACACCATAAATGTATACCATCAAAAGCGTACTGCATACTGCAATAGTTTAATTAATAGTTAATTCCAGATCCATTTGCCAAGAAATCGCTGCCAAATTATATTTCCTTGCTGCCAATTCCCTTGGACAGAAGGTACAATGGCTAATTCATGCACTAATTATAAGCTGTTGATGACGCATTCAGCATAAAGTCAATCAAATGCTGTCAGTCTGGGTATTTCCGTAAAAGGCTACCGAAGCGAGCTGTTCAGCAGAAGAAGAGCACTCCCTGTTGTCCACTTTAAAAATTACAATTTCACCAGAATTATTGTTTTTCTGACGTTCTCCTACAGAGGGCGCAAACCTACCAATAAATTAATATCATGACGTAATGAGGATTAGAACCTTAATCCATTTAACGCAAGTTTTAGAGATTGTCTTCCTGTTCACATTCTACAATTTTGCGGTTTTATGACTGACTCACCAACAAATTAAAGGACCACGTCCTTAAAACTGTTAATTGCTTAGAAAGAAAGAAACTCGGATATCTTTGGGTTACTGTGTGGCTCAGTGGGCTAAGCCTGTGTGCTTATAATCCTAAGGTTCAAACCCAGCCTCAGCATGTCTGTGGGTCCTTGAGCAAGGCCCTTAACCCCCAGCTCCCTCTACAGGTGGCTGCCCTTCGCGGACAACTTGCGCTACAATAAGAGCAAGTTGAGGGAGGCGTAAAAATAATAAAGTTCCATTATTATTATCAAAATGTCGATTGTCAGACCTCATTTATTGGTAACACACACTGACAATTGGCATTCAGCCTAATGTGGCTCAACGTTGTAGCTGCATTTATAATTCTGATGTAGTTGCTTCGAAGTCGGCGTCCGTTTTTGTGATGTTTCCATTATTTTATCTACCCGCTGTATGTAGCCTGTACTTTAATCATCCTACGTGTGGGACTTTCTAGTCCAAACTATATTCGAACTAATTCACTTATAATTCTCTATTTGAAAGCCTGGACTAAGTACAAAGTTGTACTTTTACCCCCGAGTTTGCATTAAATTCCAGAGGTTTGTCACAATCGTTCTGATTAAAATTCTTTCTCAAAGTGCCTTTCATTGTAAGTCTATGTGCATTAAATTATGTGGATATGATAAGTTTGTAGAGCGAGATATTTCCGGAATCAATTTTCCATCATCTAAAACAGGGTTATTCAAATCATGGTCCTCGAGGTCCGAGCACTGCTGGTTTTCTGGCTTTCCTTTACCTGTGAGCCAGGTGTGAAGCCTCTGACCAAACAGAATCAGTAATTATATTAAACTAACTACCTGGGAGAACTGAAAACATGGCCAGGTCCAGATTTGAAGATTTGAAGGGTGGGGTGGGCTGGACAAAATGGCAATGCAATTTCTAAATTTCTTAACTTATTTAAGTCTGCAGATAGAATATTATCTGAACACATATTCATGCAGTAACACATTTTTCCTCATATTGACCGACGAAAGCCTCTTTCCCGCTTTGATTATATATTCCACGTCTCCCCACAAGATGACACTGTTGCTTCGTCGGTAGAACTAGAGTTTTTAAAAAACACAAGTATATCTGGTGCCCCTTAACCGTTCAATTAACTGAGATAGTAACCTTTAATGGAGGGATGCCAGTTTATTTATTTTTAATGATGTGTTTCGAAATGTTTATTTCTCCTGCTTACCACCCACCCTTGATTAAATGAGGACATTTTGTGTGCTTTCTCAATAACAAGTTGCCAAAAAACATCTCTTGCGTTTAGTCATATAGTACCTGCACTCACTGAGTCATGCTGATGTGTCAAAGATTAACACAGGCCTTTTCAGTGAGGCAGTAATGGGTAATTGCCCGTGACTAAAATTGTGATGCCAAGGCCTTGTTGTGGAATTGAATAGGCTCGCTGCAGAGGCTCGGTTTATAATGTGATTAAAATAACTGCCTAATTAAATAACGCAATGTGCAATTGCTTCAGATCCAGGAGAGGAGAAGCCGCAACGCCTCTCGCAGGGGAGGCATCGCTATAGCTGGGAGTGAAGACTGCAGCCCCCAGTTTCCATTTAACCTATAACACACATTTGCGTGCTGACGCACACTTTTCTATTTCGGGAAGATAATGACGCATAATTAATCATTTACGAATAGGACCTACCCTCTCTCTGCCGCTATTTAAAAAATTAAACGCTGCTTTTTATAAGACTAGCTCGCGATAGTTTATAAATCTATCGCTCCAACCGCGACGGCTGGGTCTAGAGCCGGTGGTGTTAAAGGCCAAAAGTTACTGGGTGCCAGAGATGGGACCTTTACATGTTACCGGTATCTTTTTGTATGTTTCTTCCCGATGCGTTTACACGGCCATGTGCTGCCTCCCATCGGTCACATGCAGAAAAATAAAAACGAGGACATTTTGAAGAAGAGCGTAAGAATACTCTGTATGATTGGTGCTATTCCTACTTCTACAGCTACATTAGTCCTAATGATATAACAATATAATGACAACTTTCTGAAATCCTTTAAGCCTTACTTAAAACCTGTAACAGTTACGTGAGAAAAAAAAAAAAAAAAAATCCCTTTCTGGTGTAATACACGTTATTGTCGCTAGGTGGCATTCCGCTTCAAAACTACCAAGATCTAAAGGACGCTAGACGCAGAGGCTCAAACGACGTCCCACTTCATCCATTATGTACAAAATCATATGGGAGGATCACATTTTATGGATTTTTTAAATAATTAGTAAGATTAACAGGTAACTAGCTCAGGGAGGGGTCAATCGCTGTTAGTGGACAATGTAAATTACTTCTTTAAGCAAACTTGTCATTCCTTCATGATCCAGAATTCTCTCTAAAAGCTAAATATTTAAATTACTCATTTCTATGGCCATTTTACAGACGAAATAAGTGGATTAAGAGAAGCAGAAATTTCCATTTTACTGTAATATGCAAGGAAAACATTTCTTATGTTCTTATGAATAGTCTTCCTTTTAGTGTAGTGCATGCTAAAACCCTGGGTTCCTTTAAATCAAAGCTAGATAAGATTTTAACAACTCTGAGCTGTTAGTTAAGTTCTCCCCAAACGAGCTCGATGAGCCGAATGGCCTCCTCTCATTTGTGAATTTCCTATCCTCTTATGTTCTTGTGAAAACCCCTTTTAAAGACTTTGACCTCACCTAAGTACTGTATGCATTTGAGGGTTTAATCACAGAAGCCATGATTATGAGTAGTAAGAGCCCAACAGTCCACCCTAAACATCCTGGATGGTGGGATCATATCAGCAGTGTGTAAACTGCCCCCACCTTAATGCAAATACCTTAAGGTTTCAGGCTAAACTTCAGTTCAGGACACTGGAAAGTGAAATGTATTAATTCTTGGATGTAGTGATTCTGATTAGCAATACTATGACAGTCATCAATTTGAAATATACACAGACCAGCACTCTGTGGTATATAAAAAGCCTTTTACCTGCATATCACTTCACGGTGCAACTTATTACAAACTCAGATGTCACTTGATGAATGCAATTGCTGCACATTAATTTGTCATGATTCCGGAATAATAATTGGCATATATTGACATTTGAAATTTTTGATACATACACACACACACAAACACGTATGATTAAAGAAATTACTCTGAGGTAAACTAATACATTAATTAAATGAACATTGTTCATTTAATTATAATTCTACTACTACTACTACCAATAATAATAATAATAATAATAATAATAATCTCCAGCTCCGGCCCTGAAATAGGCTGCACCTCCCACCCCAGCCCCACCATGAATATGGATACCTGGCAGGAAGATGGCTGGTTGGATGGATGGATAGATAGATAGATAAATGCCAGAGGGGTCAGACAGTCTCACCGGGTGGTTCTGCAGCCATCGACAGTGAGAGTTCACGTACGCTCCCCGTGTCCACGTGGGATTCTGCCAGGTACTGCGGTTTCCTTCCCCAGACCAGAAAACTGCAGATCGGTGAAGGGGTATCTCTGAATTGCCTGGTGCCCTGTGATTCTTGGCTCTGGGGTCACCGCAGCCCTATTCTGGAGAAGTGTTTATGAAAAACGGATGGCTATGCTGTCACAAATGAAGAATCATTCCCCATATGGTTACATTTTAACAGTAACTGGCAACTCAGTCTGGTTTTAATTGAATTATTTACTGTATACCGTGTATCAGATTGTTACACAACAGCTCGCACACAACAAATGCTGCAACAGATGCATGATAATAGAGGCTACAATATGTCTGATTGTTTGGCTGGGCGGAGGTGGCAGACAGTTTCTCCAGCTGTTTTGAGGAATGTCAGGATAAATTCCGAGGTGTGAGGCACACAGAGGAGTCTGGCGAATTCAGACTTGGTTGGAGGGACCATGAATGTCCCAGGTGGGGCTCAGTCAGGCAGGAGGCCCGTTCAGACAGCAGAGCCTAATTTACCAATGACATGAAATGCACTGGTGTGTTTCTCCCCCAGGTACGCTTCCAGAACATGCCGTCTGCTTCCCGGTTGTTTCCCCAGACATGTACACCTGAGTTTTGCTCCTGTCCTGAAGCCAAAATGGCTGTTGTTTGTCTGAGTTCTTCTCCTCCAGTTTTTCGTAACTCAATTAATAAACCCATCTCTGCGTGAGATGATTCCAGTCACCCTTCCAAAAGTCTGAAAGACTTTTTCGGGTAAAAAGATTTGATTTCCTTATTTAATTTCCAAACTTCGATAGCTGCAGAGGAGTTTGTCCAGCTCTCCACCCCCAAAATCCAGAGTCCCTCCCCTTCATGAAATTTTGACTCTACTCGCAGCTGCCTCCATTTTCTAGACATTAATGAGACACTCCCCCACACTGCCAGACTTGTCCCAGGGCCCGAACCTGAGGTTGTATAATGACGTTCTGCTCGAATCTCAGAATCCCCAAACACTACTGGGATTTATACATACACAAGAGGGTCTGAACAAACAAGAATGTCTGAGATGAAGCACTTGAGATTTCCAGTCGAAAACACACCCTGAGCTTATAGCTCATGGGAGTGTTACTTACACAATAATGTTCTGAGGGCAGAATGAAAAGTTGTTAGTTCAGAGAGATAATCAATCAGATTGTAGAGGAGGTGGACTCAAGCAACTAAAGGAGGCGGGACCAACCAATGAGGTGTCTTGGTCCCACGTCCCCCTAGTTCCTTTGAAACACCTTCCCTACAATCTGATTGGTTATCATTCTGAACCAATCATTTTTCATTCTGCCCTCAAAACATTTTTGTGTAAGCAAAACTCCCACAAGTCAGTTTAAAGGCTCAGTTACAGCTGCTGCTTTAATATAGCTACTACCATACTGGCATGTTCATTTTTATAATGATATGCGCCTGTAGCTTCCAGGATAGGCTCCACCCCCCCGTGACCCTGCATCATTAAAGTGGGGGTGCTCCGCATTAAAATGATGTCCCTTAGTATGGAGCTCTATTACGTTCTGCCTGAACATTCAGTAACCCCTCTGGGCTTCCTTACGTGGTCCAAAGGCCTGAAGTCAGGGTTAGCGATGGATGGATGGTCTTCCTTTGAGGCAACTCTGTGCCCTTTGCCTGCAAGGCTCAGAGTTCTGGCTTCAGCTGCCGCGCCTCCACAGACGAGCCGCTGTATAGAAGTGAGAGATGAGATGGACTGGAATGCGACTCTCCCCACGCGACCTCCCCCAATCCAGGGCACCTGAGTCCTTAAGATGAAAAATCACCAGCACTGACCTGACTGCCGTCCCTTTGAAAGCGAAGCTGAACTGCCTTGTAGCTGCTGTCGACCTCAATAATCCAGGGCTGCCAACTCTGCTCAGCTGGCTGGAGTGAGATTTTCAACTCAGGTCTGCACACACATTTACCTGTATGTAACAGATTTATTACCTTGTGAATAATCTGTAGGGTTTGCAAACTACTCCAGTGCCTGTGATGTCTATTGGAATAACATAGATTTGCTAATAATTGTTATGTTTTTTTCTGGTCACAGTTTGGGTTAGGAAAGGGCTGTTTTTCGACTTTGTGCTGTATTGTCACTACTGAGTCAAAATGTATCCAGCTGGATAAAACATTAACCTCATACCTCCAGGGTTGACCCTTCAAATACTAACCGCAGCCTAAATGTTCTCCTGCTTGAGTTTCCACCTCCCTAGACATGCAAGTAGGTGACATGCTGTCTCATTGCCTATGCCTGTGTGAATATGTGGATATGCCTTGCAATGGACTGGCATCCCCCCATCCCTGTGCCGGATAAGCTGTCGGACAGGTGGGAAAAAGAAAATAAAGCCAAATCATAAATGTGTTAAATGCAAGCATCTGATTTGCTGTACATCTGAATAAAAAGTCGACCCAGCGATCGGCATCCAACTACAGCACCAGAGTCTGTGATCGCACGTTTTTTATTGAGCTTGCCCCCTCGTTCTGTGCTTCCCCCTGGCAAATCTGCCATATGCCAACATGTTTCTGGGGAGGGGGGGTACTTTTCACAACTAGAAGCTCCCAGAAGTGAGGTGGAGGCCATGATTTCCCACAATCCTCAGGGAACCATAAATATTCAGCACGAAAAATTTGTTCATGGGAGTTTTACTTTACAAGAGCTTTACAATAATGTTCTAAGGGCAGAACGAAAAATGATTGGTTCAGAGAGAGCAGATGTCTTGGTTCAGCCTCCTCTACAATCTGATTGGTTGTCTCTCTGAATCAATCATTTTTCGTTCTGCCTTCAGAACATTTTTATGTATGTAAGATGATGACCAAAAAAGTGGCACAATGTATATTTAAGCACTGTTGATAAGTGAGAAACGCTAGGAACTTCATAATCACACTGTCAAACCTTGTGATTACAATGCATCATATTTAGTTGTTTAGTAGTAGCCTGGATTTCACTATGTTTGATTCTATGTTTGAAACACAATTATCCAACAGGGAGTGATAACGCAAGACAACCAGCGACATAAAGAGTCACAGTCACAGAGTACTCAGCTGGTTGGTTGAAACAAAATCCATACGATAGACTACATTTAACCGCCCAAAATGGAAAATGCATTGGCACAAGTAATTTGTAATGCCTCCCCCCCCCACACACACACATATCCCATCTGCTTTTGACGCACACACAGTTCAGAGTGAAACTTCGGCTCCAAGCACATGATAAGGCCACTTTAACCAACGCCCAGTTGAGATGCAGCGATTCTGCTGCGGTCAGGACTCAAACCGGCCTTCTGATCACAGACACAGAAGCCTCACCCCCCGAACCACACACTTCCCAGCCGCTTGGTGTGTTTTACTCGTGGAGGCGCCGGAAGGAAACGGAAAAGCCCAGAGCCGTGAGTGCCGCTGAACACGAGCCGAGTCTCATCGCCCGCGATGCCTCAGTGCTCTGACGGGACGCCGCCTTTCTCCTACAGCACTGCCATCATGGGAGGTATGTCTTTGCTTCACCTGACACTTGTAGATCCTGGAGGGGAGTTTCATTCGGGTGGGAGGGCTAATTGGAGCTCTTACGGATCCTTCGAGAGCCAGGGAACCCTCCATCCTAACCTGATGGTTTTGGGGGGGGGGGGGATTCAGATCTTCTCTTATTTTAGGAAACAGCTGCGTATCAAAGAATCTGTAAAAATGTACGTCTGGCAGAACTCCGCGGAAATGCAGCCGATGTAGAGGCTGTGAACTGAGGACTTGGTTCCTTGGTGCAGCATTATCTCCATGAACTGCAGTCGACTTATTTGTAGGCTGACTGGTCTCTCTTTATATAAGAGACCTACTAGATGCAGGGGGTTGTTGCCCCCCCCCCCCCCCCCCAAAAAAAAAAAAACTTCACTTCAGGGTCTCCCCTCTCCCCTCGGATGTTTAAGAAACTAAATAAATAGCTAGCAAGTAGATTCAGATGGTCTTAGTTGCCTAGCTGGTTAGCACAACATGCCACTTCAGCATCTCATTTATTTAATATTTAGTGCAGTGACTGTGGTCAGTGGGGGCCCCCAAGACTTGGGGGGGGGGGCATGATTGTGCGTCTAATGGGGTACAGGTGAGGCGTGATCGGCTTGCAGAAAATCTGATGTCGCCAGACGTGTGAGAAGACAGGAGGAGATATCAAAATATCTCCTAGCTGGAAGGAGGGAGACGGAAGGGAGTAATGAGACTGAGATCAAACATGAAACAGGGACGCGACCCCCATCGGCGGCCAGAGACGTGTGCCCATGGTCTCGGGTAAAATTGATAAAGTCAGAGGCGATTTCAGGCCCCAGCGTCTTCACCCTATAAACCAGAGATGAGCTGCTAATTCTCATACTAGCCTGATTATCTACCTTTGACCTACGTAGCTTGTAACTTGCTATTTTTTTCTCGATTGTCTTGCAACGATAAACTAGCCGCAAATACGGTGTCAGAGCCTGCAGTCATTATTTAATGACTGTATGTTTGACTCGGTTGACACTCTCTGCCCCTCGGCCAGTTAAACATCCTCCTGACTAGACTTAGGCCTCCAGCAATGTTAGGATATCAAGTTTGCGACAGATCATGTGGTCAAGGTAGCAAAATCCTCGTACATCGCTTTGGACAAAACTACCATACAAATAACTGTGAGAGTAAATGAAAGTTTCTACATCATATTGTTTGTGTTTTTGCATCCCTGGGTGGCTCCGTGATACAATAGATAGTGCTTTATCTTTCCAGACAAGCATTTTGGTTCAAGGCCCAAGAGTGTCACTTATTTTGGAGGTGATGTGAGGCTCAGTGGTTTGGGGCACTGTGTCCGTGATCAGAAGCTCCTTAGTTCACAACTTGTAGGAAAGATCTTGAGCAAGCTAGGCAAAATTAACGTTAGTAAACCAAAGATCATATAGCGTTAGCTAAAAGCTAAAGATACTATAGACTTTTAGGCATATTTTTTATATATATGTAAACACAGAAATATATATATATTCATTTGTGTGTGTGATATATATATCATTAAAACAAGCGTGTGTTAATCTCATCCTCTTTCTTTAGAGTGGTGGGGAGGTATTACAAAACAATTACACTTTGGGCACCAAAATGGCCAGCAGAGGCTCTGTTGTCCAGATCTTTAAATATAATTTTCACAGCATACATCTGACCGCAATGGGAGCACGGTGGATATGATTCTGTAAGTGTGAACAGTGTCAACTGCACACAAGCCAATGTTCTTAAATTTTACTTCTACAATAGTGACTGTATCAGTCTGTAGGGTGGGTCATGCAGTTTTGAGAGATCCCCAACCCCCCCTGAAAAAAAGCAGTACTGGTTTAGTAGTAAGTAGGAGTGAAAGATCAATAGATGTGCTGTGTGCCCATTATTCTGTTCTCATGGGGGGGGGGACGGGTCCCCAGAGGCGTCGCTTGGGGTTGTTGCCCTTTAAGCGGGAGTCGTGTCACACGCAGTCACTGACCGGACAGAGGAGCCTGGATCCAGCTAAAGCAGCCTGCTTTGAAGAGGCTGTGGATTGACTGATTTTCATTGGCAGTTACCAGTTTTGAGTTTATTATATTGTTCAAATCCGTTATCATATATATGATAGCGCCGCGCATGGCTCTCACGGCTCTCCTTTTCAGTGCTCCTTTTCGTTGTTTTTGTATTTTTTTCTTGCATTATTGGTTCTGCGAACATCTGCTACACCCGTCAGAACATTGTAGACATCCGGTGTCTAGTATCCGACACTTGTTTCGAGTGTTTTTCATCACACACACAACATCCCAGACAACATGGCGAAACCAGCGGATTCCCCGAGGATTGTTGTTGGGTCCAGGAGACAACGCAGACGGAGGAGAGAAAGGAAGCAGACGCGGGAGCGCAGATCCGGCGTTATGCTAAGGCTAAAGAAACAAGCACACAAGCCACCTCAACTGAGCCTGTATCTCACCAGTGCCAGATCCCTGGTGCATAAAACGCATGACTTGGAATTGCAACTCGCCGGAAATCCCTAACTTCATGACTGCTAAGTTTTGATTATCACTGAAATCTGGCTTCACCCGGGGATTCCCGATGCTAGCATGCAGCTAGCAGGCCGCACTCTCCTCCGCTGGGACAAGACAGAGGAATCCGTTAAGAGCAAAGGAGGGGGGGGGGGTCTGTATTTATATACGTGAGAACTGGTGCAACAATGGGGCAATTATAGACAAAGACAAAGTTCCCCTGATCTCGAGTACATGTCTGTAAGATGCCGGCCTTTTTTTCTACCAAGAGAGCTAAGTAGTGTAACTAGAGTAGTGATCACCTTGGCTGTGTACACGCCAACTGACACCAATGTAAACACGACGCTCCTGCTGAGCACCATTAACGAACATCAGCAGGCCCCCCCTGACGGTGTTCACATAATTGCAGGAGACTTTAATAAGGCCAACTTGAAGACTGTACTCCCAAAATTTTATCAACGTGTTAAGTGTTCAACTAGAGGAAAGAACACTCTAGACCATGTTTACTATGACATCAGCCAAACCCCTCCCTGAACCCGGCCAGTCCGACCATCTTTCTCTCATGCTCCCCCCAGCCTACACCCCCCTCAGACGCAGTGCCGGGTCCACCACAAAGACTGTTACAAACTGGCCTGAAAATGCACTCTCCACACTGTAGGACTGCTTCGAACAGTCAGACTAGGACATATTTGAACACCAATAGCTGGAAACATTCACAGGAACGGTACTGGACTATATAAGGTTGAAAATGTGGACAAAAACATTCGGGTTTTCCCAAACCAAGCTTGATGACCAGCCAGGTCCATACACTCTTCAGAACCCGCGACGCTGCTTCAGGTCAGGTGACACAGCTCTGTACAGGGCGGCCTGAGCCGCTCTGAAAAGAGGAATTAAAAAAGCCAAGACGGACCATAAGTGGAGTATAGAATCCCACCTGTCCAGCCACAATGCATTTACATTTACAGCGTCTAGCAGACGCGCTTTTTCCAAAGCCACTTGCAATCAGTGCTAGTAGCCCTTTAAGACCATTAAGTTCTTCAATTTATAAGCTACACCTAAGATCGACAGGTGTCATCAAGAAAAAATGACTAAGAACGCTGTATAAAAAAGTTGTTAGGAAAAAGAGTGTACAGGGAAATACTGTTAGTGGATTTTTTTTTAATGGAGAGAGTGGACAGTAAGGGTGGTATTAGTCTCCAAGGTAGTCGTTGAAGAGTTGTGTCTTCAGATGACACTTGAAGACAGGAAGGACAATGGGAGGACATGGGAGATGTGGCAAGAAATACAGAAGATCAGAAACTACAGAGGCTGTGATGCAACAACAGGAGATCTGAGTGCGCCACTAGCAGAGGAGCTAAACTGCTTCTTTGCTTGCTTTGAATCATCACAACAGCAGCACTACCTTGCTCCATCCCTGCTCCCACCTCTACTGGGTTCCCGCAGCACTCCACTCACTGTAAAGCAGCACGATGTCAGGCGGGTGCTCCTGCCAGCGAGCCCCAAGAAGGCTGCCGGCCCGGATGGAGTTCCTGGCAGGGTGCTCAGAGCGTGTGCCCACCAGCTCACCCTCATCTTCACCAAAATCTTCAACCTCTCCCTTGCCCAGGGAGTCATTCCATCCTGCCTGAAATCAGCCGCTATCATACCAGTGCCGAAGAAGTCTCCCATCACCAGCCTAAATGATTGTCGCCCTGTGGCCTACACTCCAGTAATCATGAAGTGCTTCGAGAGACTGGTTCTCAGCATATCAAGGACTATTTCCCCCAAAACTTCGATCCCTACCGGTTTGCATATTGTGCTCACAGATCCAGAGAAGATTCCATCGGCGTAGCTCTCCACTCTGTGCTGAGCCATCTGGAGCAGCGGCAGAGCTACGTCTTCGTGGATTATATCTCGACGTTCAACAGAGTCATTCCTGACATTCTCATCACCAAACTGGTCACTTTCAGCCTCCCCCCCCCCTCACATGAGTCTGGATAAAGGACTTTCTTACCAATCGGCTCCAGACTGTGAGACTCGGCCCCACCTCTCCTCCATTCGCACACTGAACACCGGATCCCCACAAGGTCTGTGTGCTGAGCCCCCTCCTGTACTGTCTCCATACCCACGACTGTAGTCCGGCCCACGGCAACAACCTCATCGTCAAGTTTGCTGACGACACCACAGTGGTCAGAATCATCTCAAAGGGAGACGAGGCAGCTTACAGAGAGGAGGTCCTGAATTTTGCAGCCTGGTGTTCAAAGAACAATCTGGCTCTGAACCCCAAGAAAACCAAGATCGTAGTCAACTTCAGGAGCCACGGCACTGACTTAGCCCCCATCTACATCAACGGCGAGTGTGTGGAGAAGGTCCACACCTTCCGGTTTCTCAGCATCCTTATCTCCGCAACATCACAGTAGTTACCAAGAACGTTCAGCGGCGGTTACACTTCCTGAGGGTCCTCAGGAAGCACAACCTGGACTCCAACCTGCCTTCACCCGCTGACGTACTGTTATGATACAGCAGCTGCACCGTGGCAAAAAAAACCCTATTTAGTTATTTATTCTTTCCATATGTATACAGTAGTGCAGAACTTTTTGCACTATTTGTTTATTGTTTGTAGTGTGTTCTACATATATGTTTGCACTGGAGCTGCTTTTAATGCGTTCAATCTCATTGTACATGTGTATAGTGACAATAAAATGCATTCTATTCTATTCTATTCTATTCTGAAAAATCCCTTAGATTAAATCTGAGGTATTTTAATAGCATGCAAATAACTAGAGTTTATGTTAGAAAGGAGTAGATCAACTATCTACTGTGGTTTTGAGTGATGCTCCTTCAACACTGCAGCACTGACTGCTCTGTTAGACCATTAAGTTCCTCAGCAGTAAAGCAGTGTACCATCAGCACGCCAAATGAAGGTGGCTGCAGTGCGATCCCGGAGACTTTTCCAGTGGATGTACTTTAAAGTTAGGATTTAATTGCCTTGCTAACTAAAGTCAGTAAAGCGTGGGAGTCTCGGACGTCTCCTAATTGTGAGCCACCCGTTAATCTGCAAAGAGGCCTTCCCACCTCAGCTTTAAAGGCACATCTGCATGTGCAGGATGAGTCGACAGAAAGGAAGTAAATATCTTTTGGACATTATTTCTTTAATAGCTGAATCTGTTTTGGTTTTATTGGCACTGTTTCATGAACCGTCAAATCAGACTAATATCGCTGCTATTTTTATCTCCCATGTTTTTAAAGATTCATTTGTATCTCCTTAAATCAGTTAGTTTTACATCAAAGACAGTGACTTTTATTTCTGCAGAAAGATAAATTGGATTTTGTTTTTCTGAACATGGGTGTAAATTATAAGGGGGATGTAACCCCCACCATAATAAAACCCCCCTATACCCCCTTACATCAGTGCCCCTTACAATAAGCCTCAACCTCAACCCTCCCCCGTGATTATGCCGTTAATTCTGCATTTTAATTCACACGGGGTTTCCGTAAACAGTACAGTTAATATCCGCTTAATAACACTTTCCCAGCAGCCCCAGTCGGTAGGTGGAAGCCAGCGGCATTGTTAAGCCGCCATAGGGACGTAGAATGGGGAATCCCGGCAGTGTGATAACGGACTCAGAGCCGCTCTCTGTTCCTCTCCCGCCGTGTACAGACAGCTTGGTGTTTTAATGAACGTCATGGCAACAGTTTACGGAGAAGTAATGAACACGAAAGCAGACACCTCAATTATCAGTAGCAGGTAAACTAATGAGCTCGGACCTTATTTGCATGCACCATGGTGACCGGTCTAGTTCAGGGTGACTATTTAGGGGGCGTCAGGAGGCCGTTTGCGTCAATGCATAATTAAAACCAAAAGGCAGTTTCTGTTTGAAAGCAGGTTTGCCCGCGATCTCGAGGACTGGCGACACAGAAGGGCACAGCGGGTGATGGTTAGGGGTAAGGGGTTGGCGTCTCGTATGAAGGGGCAGGACACCCAATGCGTGTTGCTGTCTCTGGGGAACGGACATTGAAAGAGATGGAAATTTGAAATATTACATCTACTTTTTATACCTGTAGATCCATTATACTCAGGGCGTAGGAGTGGGGGGTGTTGGGGGGGGGGTTGTTGGATTTAATTACACCCACCCCCCCCATATGAACAGAAGTTTATATTCATATTTTTAAGTTGCCCCCCCCCCAATATCAAACTACGGGGGGGGGGGGGGGAGTGAATTTATTTGCCGTCCCCTCAAGTAAACAGACCGATATCAAACTCTCCTGCACTGTTGTTTACACATAGATCATTTTGAAATATTGCACATGGGTTGTTCTACCATATTATAAAATGCTAAAACGTCCCATCCTGACAGCCCCATCTGATAGATTGCAATAAAAATTAAGCCAACCACTGCCTGGCAATGGCTCATGGGAGTTTTACTTACATGGAAATGTTATGAGGGCAGAAGCAACAATGATTAGTTCAGAGAGATAACCAATCAGATTGTAGAGTAGGTGGGTCCAAGCAACTACAGGAGGCAAGACCAAGACATCTGATTGGTAGGTTGCATGATAAAATAAAAAATAGTAGTATTATGATAGCAGTAGTATTATTTTAGATACCCCCGTAGGCTATCTGAGGTGGTTCTGTCCAGAGAGTCCTAAAAAAGACCCATATTTTGGTTGTCTTTCCATCCTAACCCCATGTTAGTTCCCAAATTAGGATTCTGTCTTTCCCCACATCTGAACGTCATGCCAAATACAAAGAGAAACCGATCAATTATTGCAGAATGCAAAAAAAATAAATGCTATTACTACCCCTCTTACAGCAAACCACCACCTAATGAGACCGTTCACCTTTGTGAAAATCTTCACATTTCGGTGAGAAAAATCCATGGGACTAACTGGACAGAAAACTTGGATGAAATGCAAATAAGACGGTTTGCTCTCTAATTTACCCTCGATAGCCAAACCAGTGCTCCAGGGCTCACGCTCCCACACACATACAGAATGACCTCATTTTAAATCATTTATCAATCAGTCACAGGTAAGTAGGGGAGCTCGGCCCCCTCTCTCAAAACATCCCCATCCTCCGGGAGATTTTTAAATATAATGTCTTTTCTTGCCGTTCTGTGTGCTGACTTCCTGACCCAGGGAGAACGGAGATGCAGATTCTGACACATGCTAATGTACAATCCCGTCTTTCCAGACTCGCTTGCCGTGCCCCCGGTCTGCGGACAGCGGCTGATTATTTTGATGCCGCAATCGTTCCGAGCGCGTTTACGTCAGAATCGGGTCGAGGGAAGGTGACCCGTGACGGGATGACAGCCTGGCGCACATGCAGGTCCGCGGGATTGTTCTTTTGCTCTAGGTTGAGAAGGAATTTTAAAAAGGGGGGTGGGGTGTAAAATTA
>JAODKF010000047.1:12721144-12736235 GCA_026779585.1 Mormyrus proboscirostris
CCCCCCCCCCCCCCCCACCGGGATTCATAGTGAAATAAACCTCTAATATAATTCATTAGGGTTCAGCAGGTAGAATTCAGGCACAACTGTTGAGAATAACAGTATGGTTTCCCTAGCATAATGTAATGCATCAGAACTGCGCACATATCAAAACAGCAGAAATGTAAGCACTATTCTTTTGATCTTGAGCGACTCGCCATGCTGACTCACCAGCACATTGACGAATGAGGCTGCGTTTAAAATGGTACAAAGGGAGTTTTTATGGTGTTTTTTTAGTGGCACTAGAACAGTTTGCGTATCGCAAATAATTTTCCGGGTCATGGTTAGTTGCAGACAATTTCCACACTTAATTAACACCTCGCTAGCAATGCTACTCTTACTACGCTTCTGGTGCTATGCTAGAATTTATTTATCCAGCCCCTAACCATGCAGTCAGGTATACAAACATTTGTGGAAAAATGGGTCATTCTGCCGAGCTCATTGAATTCAAACTTGCTGCTGTCAGGATGCCACCTTTGCAGTAAGTCAATTCATGAATTCCCTTCCCTGCTAGAAATTCGACTGTCAACTGTAAGTGGTATTACTGCAAAGTGGAGGCACTTAGGAACAACAGAAACCTATCCGCAAAGTGGTAGACCACACTGAGGTTACAGTATTGTGAAAGACGTAGTTGAGTTGTGGTGCCCATTAAGTAATTGTTTAGGTCATCCAGCCGGAATTTAATGGTGCAGTACGACATATCCAAGATGCACAGATGTAACCAGTAAGATGAAAGCCAGTAGCACTCGCTGTTTAAGTCAGGTACTGAAACAAAAACACTTGTTGTAGACTTGGATAGTAGTTTAGACCGGGAAATATAAATTGCCATGAGAAACTGAAAGTAATTATAAAAACACTTTATGAGATTGACACTGTGAGTTTTTTGCCCATCAATACAGTCAGGTATCGACCCAGATGCTGCCAGGGAAGTGGAATCCCTCCTGTGACTTCAACCGAATTCAGTAAATGTTTTAGTGAAATAGATGCTTACTCAGTAACACCACATTCATTACTAATAAGTTACGGCGAATTCAATTCAATTCAATTCAATTCAATTCAATTCAATTCAATTCTATTTTTGTATAGGGCCTTTCAAAACAGATTCACCCCGACGTGCTTTACATGGGTGTGTTGTGATACATTCTTGCATCATTTATACAGAATAATACAAAAACAGAGAAAGGGGAAGACAAAGAAAGAAAGAAAGAAAGAAAGAAAAAGAAAGAAAGAAAGAAAGAAAGTCAGGTTACAATGGAAGAGAGGAACTAAAATCTCCCAAGTTGGGAGTAAAAAAATACTTCTGGGGGTCCAAGGTCAACTGGCTGCCCCCCCCCCCATTATAAAAAAAAGGGGGAGAGGACTGCCAAATCCAAAACACTACTGGAGCCACTTTTTAATTGATTCCTCATCTATCATTGAAATGTTGTTGCTAATTTCAGACAGGGAAGAGAATGTGTCACGTTCCTGTCACGACTTAGAAGTCATATGCAGTGCATGTATTTTTAAATGTCATGAAATGTGAAAAATGACTGACTCTGGCTGCTGTGCGGTTAAAGGGGTCACTGTGCACAAGTCCGTGGGCGAGAAATCCAATCAGATTAGCTAACCTTTTCATCCAGTGAAATTAAACTTGGATTTGTTACAGAGCACAGCAGTGACCAGATCTGTTCCCAGGGACACTGGACATTTCCGGAAGCAGGGGCATAGGTTTCAAATTAACATGGGGGAGGGGGGGGGTATGTGTGGGTCAGACGTGTGACGTCACAATGCATTATAGCACGATTCTGCAGTCGCCTGTATACAGTTTGTCTTTTTTTTTTAATTCATTAACTACTGCCCTTTCTATTACAATATATAAAGTGATATTCATCTTCATTAATATGGCAGCTTAAAGCTTAAGTCCAGTAATGTCCCACATCATGCACCCTGATTTTGCTGTAATTATCAAATTATCATTGTACCACCTTCAGGGTGCAATGTTTGGACCACTGAGTGAACACAGTCTTCCAGAATGGTTCGGCAGTCTTTGACAGAGACACACTCATCCACAACAAGTAGTGGGCCTGGGGGGGGGGGGGGGGCTGCCATGTCATTCCAGCCCAAACCAGCACTTATCCACCCCGTGCTGCGCTCTCAGTATGCAACCTTCCAGGTGGTGAGCCTCTTTGGGGCTTCTCCACATTGTAACTCCCCCGGACGTGTGAAAGGTAGCGAAGGTGGACTCATCAGAGGACGATACATGATTCGCATTGTCCACAGACCAAGATTTGCACTGCTGTCACCATTGAAACCGACCTTTGGCATTGGCACGAGTGACCGAAGGCCTGGCTATAGTAGCCCAACCATGAATATTGAGCCTGTGTTGCTCCCAAAGGACAGTTTTGGTGGAAACAAGAGAGTTGAGAGCAGCTGTGGTTTTATGATTTTTTTGGATACAATCCGGGTTAGTGCCTGGACATCCCCAGTTACTCCTGTTGGATGTGGCTCATCCCGACATTACCCTGGATACCGTGACCCTTGATATGCCACAAAGGCTCGCTGCCCTGGTCACAAATGCGCCAGCGAGACGTGCACCAACAATTCGTCCTCTTTTGAACTGTGGTGCGTCTCCCATTATGTTGTGTGAATTGCAATATTTGATGTACAGCTGTGCTATCGCTCCGCTAATTGAACCTTCACTCTCTGCTCTTATTGATGGAATGTACAAAGAGTGAAGATTGGGCACCAGACCGCACATACTGTATTTATGCGTGAAACCTCAAACGCTATTGACCAGTAGTTTCAGGTTCTTTGTCTAACCCCTGTATGTAGGCGCATAATACTATATTATTTGTTCCCGGTCAAATAAAGTGTTATCTATTCCATTAAATATAGGTGTTGCCATTGGATAATCCACTTGCCCTTTTTCTGTTAAGTGCAATATATGCTCACAATGTCGACGCACGATTCCACCCCAAGGTGACGGTGACTTTGGCTTTTCGGTGCTTTCATAATATGACTGTCACTGCCAAGCCATGGATCAGCGGGAGGTGAAAAGGCACAAATCACTCAAGTGTGAAAGTGCAGCATCAGTCCAGTGGGGGGGACAAAAGAAAACGACTTGAGTTTTAGGTACATGAATTTTGCCAAAGGTTGTATGACTCTGTGATCTACAAGACGCAGTGTTGTATGCCGGCAATAAACAAAAATGACGGAGGAGACAGATAAATACTATCCCGCGTAGAAAGGGGCATCACCGCAAGCTTCCGCACAGAGCTGTGCAGTTTACTTCCTCCCACAACACTTAAAATCCCCTGACAGGAGCTGTTATCTTCAAAGCGGAGCTTCAGAATCGTAGCATCTCCCCTCAGAGACAGTAAAGACAGCAGCCCCAAAGTGCCGCACCGCAGGAAAGTCACAGAATAATCTGCCGTGAATCGCAATGCGATGTGCCGTCATGGTAATGTACGACATCATCATCATTCTTGCAAGAACTAATAAAGACGATTCATTTATGCTGCTGATAAGGTCACAGGACAGAATGCGGTTCGACTCAGGTTACATGACATTGGGACCAGAAATATGCTTAATATTCTTAGCTAATATACTGCATGTACAATGCTAACATTCAACGTCTTGGAACAGTTCCTTTATTTAGTAAAAATATTGCAAATTTATTCATCTTATAACAAAAATCATTACCATCCATTTTCTGAAACAGAAAAGGGGGTCTGGGGGGTCTGGAGCCAGCTAACAACCCAGGGTGGGGCACCAACCCATCACAGGACACACTCACACACCACTCACTCACACTCACACACCACTCACTCACACTCACACACCTACAGGCAACTTGGTAACTCCAATTAACCTCAGCACGTTGTTGGACTGAGCGGGGGGGGGGCAAAGAGTATCCAGAGAAAACCCCACAATGACACGGGGAGAACATGCAAACTCCATACATATGGAACGCCGGTGGAGACCCGATCCTCAGCCCCCAAAGTGTGAGGGCTCACTGCACCACCATGCTACCACATATTGTCATCTTCTGTTTACAAAAATACACATCACGTTACAAACAAGCATTGACACAGAAATTATAGTTCTTGACAAGCAGTTCATTAGCTGTTCATTAGCTGTTCATTATTAAGCAGCCTCATTTGGTGCTTTTTAATTAGTTACACCTTCGCAATTACATAAGACACCAAACATTTGCGTTTAGTGTCCCTTTGGGAGCCAGTGACTACGACTACAATTAACACCAAAGCAGCAAAGCGAATGACTCAAGACAAAACAAATTATGACACTTAATAAAAGGAAAATGTCTGTGCATGAGATGTGTGCAGATGTTAAGCGTCGCCTGCCGATGTTCTTTCATGATGAAACTATTACATTTACAACATTGTTACAAAGTTAAGCAAGTGTCCCAAGACTCTGTGAGCGGACATAGTTATTAAAGCCATTCAATGGGATGTTTCACAAGTTGCACACTGAAACCTTGTTTTTAATAAATAAAAGCCATTACATGAAGTGCAAGAATATCATGAGCGAACCAAACCCATAAACACTTCTGGTAAATTGCACGGTGGGTCATCTTAGCAAGGAATCCTGAACTGGTGCCACCTTCACCATGGAAAAGCTGTAGGAACTTCATCGCAAGTAGGTCCTGGATTTCCAGCTTCTGCCAAATCCCGGCTTCTCCATAAAGATGTAAATATCTGCCGACTGCCTGGCAGTTCCTGTGCCGAGGGAGCCTGAGACGAACCAGCCATGCCTGTGAAAATGCTTTTACTCATAGGCTTTCGCATTAAGGGCCAATCAACACTCCCAGCCCCTTTCAGCCTGAATGTGGTAAGAAATCTGCAGTCATATGATGCATTCTGTATATAAATACTTAGAGGACAAACATTCCCTGTGTTGTCAGTATGGTCTAAGCTTGTCTGTGTGTGTGTGCGTGTGTGTGTGTCTGTGTGTGTGTGTACAGTTGCAAGAAAAAGTATGTGGACCCTTTGGAATTATATGGATTTCTGCTCAAATTGGTCATAAAATGTGATCTGATCTTCCTCTAAGTCACAACAATAGACAAACACAGTCTGCTTAAACTAATACCACACAAATAATTATATATTGTCATGTTTTTATTGAACACACCATGAAAACATTCACAGTGCAGGTAGAAAAAGTACAGTATGTGAAGTCCTAGGCTAATGACATCTCCAAGAGCTAATTGGAGTCAGGAGTCAGCCAACCTGGAGTCCAATCAATGAGATGAGATTGAAAGTGTTGGTTAAAGCTGTCCTGCTCTATAAAAAGCACACGCCAGCTTTTGAGTTTGCTTTTATCAAGAAGTATTGCCTGATGTGAATGACGCCTCACACAAAAGAGCTCTCAGAAGACCTACGATTCAGAATTGTTGACTTGCATAAAGCTGGAAAGGGTTATAAAAGTATCTCCAAAAGCCCTGATGTTCACAAGTCCACTGTAAGACAAATTATCCATAAATGGAGAAAGTTCAACATTGTCGCTACTCTTCTTAGGAGTGGCTGTCCTGTAAAGGTAACTGCAAGAGCAGAGCGCAGAATGCTCAATGAGGTGAAGAAGAATCCTAGAGTGTCAGCTAAAGACTTACAAAAATCTCTGGCACATGTTGACGAATCTATGATATGTAAAACACTAAACAAGAATGGAGTTCATGGGAGGATACCATGGACGAAACCACTGCTGTCCAAAAAAAAAACATTGCTGCACGTTTGAAGTTTGCAAAAGAGCACATGGATGTTCCGTAGCACTACTGGCAAAATATTCTGT
Organism: Mormyrus proboscirostris; assembly: GCA_026779585.1. Taxonomy (NCBI): domain Eukaryota; kingdom Metazoa; phylum Chordata; class Actinopteri; order Osteoglossiformes; family Mormyridae; genus Mormyrus; species Mormyrus proboscirostris. The sequence continues at coordinate 12,726,971 of JAODKF010000047.1, forward strand.
GGACATGTGAAACCAAAGTTGAGTTGTTTGGAAGACCCACACAACACTATGTATGGAGAAAAAGAGGCACAGCGCACCAACATCAAGATCTCATCCCAACTGTGAAGTATGGTGAAGGGGGCGTCATGATTTGGGGCTACTTTGCTGCATCGGGGCCTGGACAGATTGCTATAATCGAAGGAAAAATGAATTTCTAAGTTTATTAAGGACCTTTGGACTTAAGGCCATCTGTCAACCAACTGAAGCTCAACAGAAGATGGGTGATGCAACAAGACAACGACCCAAAGCATAGAAGTAAATCAACAACAGAATGGCTTCAACAGAAGAAAATATGCCTTCTGGCCTAGTCAGAGTCCTGACCTCAACCTGATTGAGATGCTGTGGCATGACCTCAAGAAAGTGATTCATACCAGACATACCAAGAATATTGCTGAACTGAAACAGTCCTGTAAAGAGAAATTGTCAAGAATTACTCCTGACCGTTGTGCAGGTCTGATCTGCAACTACAGCAATTGTTTGGTTGAAATTATTACTGCCAAAGAAGGGTTAACCAGTTTCACATACTTTTTCCACTTGCACTGTGAATGTTTTCATGGTGTGTTCAATAGAAACATGAAAACATATAATTATTTGTGTGGTATTAGTTTAAGCAGACTGTGTTTGTCCATTGTTGTGATTATTGTTGTGAGAGGAAGATCAGATCACATTTTATGACCAATTTGTGCTGAAACCCATTTAATACCAAAGGGTTTACATACTTTTTCTTGCAACTGTGTGTATATATATATATATATGTTCCTTGATGCCGAGGTTATAAATGCAGCTTGTTTGTTATGGTGGCATTTTACATTGAGCAAACCCTAGTAATTGCAGTGGTAATGTGAGTGAGAAGCTAAGTGTCTTCAGTGCTTTTAAAGGCTGCTTCTAGGCCAGTGCATTAGTGCATTTCGCAGTGCCCATTGTAAGCACTGACATTATTAGGCTCTGCCATATTCATACTGGCATTTTTTTTAATAAACACACTATGAGAGAGCAGAGTCATGCAAAGAAAATGGACAGCTGCAGTTTCATCTTGGAGGTACAGTGCTGTGCAAAGGTCTTAGGCAGTCAAAGAAAATGATGTTTAAATAAGATCTTCATGTTGGTTTAAAACTATGGTAGTGTGTCTGTCAGCGTCCGTCAGCTTAAACATTTCAAAATCTCTCCTAAAATCACCCCAGTTTTTCAAGACATCATCCAACACACACATATTTTTCGACTCATCAACTACCCCACCATGTTTGGGTAATTAATGGGCAATTAATACCTCATTGGGTTATTTAACTGAATTGCATTAATTAATTAATTGAGTTAGTGGCGACGTTTAACAAACACACTGAATGGCTGAGGTGCCCCTGAGGAGAGGTTTGGGAACCGAAGCTAAGGGTTCATCTAGCCATCCAACAAGATATCAGTAACATTCTGGAGCATAGAAGACATTTTAGTAGTTCTTATTGTGTTCATTTTAATCTGCATATGCACTGTGTTTTGTCTGAGCAGATTTGCACTTATTACCCAGATAAACAGCCCTAAGCATTTTGTCTGGCTGCCTAAGACTTTGGCATAGTGCTGTATAAATCAGGATTTTCCAAAATGTTGGACCATGGGTTGGCGATATTGCTCAGGTGATAGGGAACAGGCTGGAACTGGCTGGTCAATCACACGGCTAAAAAGCCCACTTGTGTTCAGATACAGGCTTCCCATACTTCTGAAACATCTTCTCACCAAATCATTTTAAGGCAGCTGTGCGGCTTGTACTTCATAAAATGTAATAAAAATAGACACGGGACAAAGTGTTTCTCCTGATAACATAACAACCATATCGTAACCACCATAACTCATGTCTGTCTTGGCAAAGCAACTGCAGATTTTAATTTTCCAGAATCCTTTTGCATTACAAATTCAAAATTGCTCGGGCAAGTTTAGAATGAAAAAATAAAAACAAATTCTTCGAGACAGAGAAGTTATCTCAATCCCATCAAGTCAAACCCGGCTTATCAGATTGTCCAAAATTGGTTTGGAGCAACACATTCTTCACTCTTCCACTGAGGGAACGGAATAAGCTAGGTGGTGATCAAATGGGTTCCATAATAGATCTGCTTCCCATCGGAGGTTAAGTGGTGATCCACACCCTAGCTTTCAAGGATAGACCTCCTTCGGTCTTCCTCTGCAAGGGAGCTGCTATTTTATGTGAAATTCCTGCCAAAGTACCAGTTTCAAGGAAATGTGTAAAACTCCTACCCAGAGCTAGATAAGGCTTGGGAAGCCCAGCTCTCTAAGGAAAGATCCATCTGTCAAACCCTGTCAAACCCATCTGTCCTGTCGCAGCACAACTTAGCCACTCCTGTCCCATCAGCCAGGCTCAGTGTGATCACTGACAAAATGCTGGTGATTTTCTAACAACTTAATCAACTAAGTCATTGTGATTCTGCTGTGTGTAAAAATGACAGGGTTTCTGACAAAAGAATCATAGTGACTTCAAAGCCATGTTTTGCAGCTCAAAAAAAAAAATCCAGAATTCTGTTGAATTAATTCTAGTATTTAACAAAGGGTCTCAGTAATTAATGATATTCTTTTGTTATTTGGGTTAGCGGCATTTACCTGTGCTTAAAATTATTATGTATATATTTCTAGATTGGAGAGATGTGCTTAAAATAAATGCTGCATATAAAAACTGCTACTTTGTACTATTATTATTTAATTGGTTTAGTTCTACTTATATGATAGGGTTATACTATACGTTAAAAAGATCACTCTGTACTGCAGTCGTTTGCAAAGTTAGACCGCGCCTGATGAGAGCTCGCCCGCGCGCACGCGGAGCTGCCCACGCTGCGGACCCGGCGCCTCACGTGTCACCCCTTCGGAGCGCGTGCGGTGCCAGCAAGGAAGAGCACGTGACCGTGCGGTCTACCTCCGCCTTCTTCTGCAGGCATCTAGGTGCTGGAGGCTGAGGACGCAATTAAAGTTGCATCTCATAAGCATATTAACATTTTTAACATTAAGCAATCGAGTCGATTCAGGGATGTAAGCAAATATGTGTCTATATCAACAGCATCGACGGAGCGCTACTTACCACCACCCTCTCAAATAAATATTCACTAATTAAATAGTGCGTTATCATTAATTTTCATGAAAATCAGACCCCTTTAGTAAAGGATGAGTCCTTTCTTTAAATCTGCAGTGACGCGCCTGGTGAGTGTATACGCATATATTGTAGTATATATCTATGCTATATATGACAAATGGGAAGTATGTAATTATGTATCGAATGTGGCCATTCCTATGTAGTCCTGTCACAAATTTTTGTAGGACTTAAAATACACCAGCTCTTGTAATACTGCCAAATGTGCATGATCTTGCAAGCAATATAAGCACCTTCACCCATGATTTTCTTTCAGTCCGATATAAAACAAACGAATGTTACCGTGTGTAATGGAGTGACATTAGCACACTGAATTCCCACGCCGGCGGACCAAATAAATAATGCAGTGTGTTTCCCACTCGTTAGTATGTGACGTCTTTTTGCAGGAGAGGGGAGTGCGGGATTCCATTTTCCTTGGCTCACTTTCAGGGGAAGAGTACCCCATGCACTCAAGTGCCATGCACATCACCTTTTGCAATTTCCAGCATTTATTACTGGACTTTCGTTTTATTGTATATGTGATCTTTTGTGTTTTTGTGCGTGACTTTTAAATATTCATAATAGTTTTTTTTAATAGGCTACGTTTTTCGTGAGGACATATAAAGACAAAGAAAATAAAGACTCTAAATGTGAATTCAGTTCGACAACTGAAAAATGTAATGGAGAATTAAGATAGCCTAAGTAAAAATCATTTGAAATGTAGTGCATCCGTAATTTGTTTGGAATATCCGGATCTATGCTGTATATGAAAGCAATGCAGTATTCAGCGATTTCATAGAGGCGATCGCAGAGTATGCCGTGCCAAAAGGATTTGGAGACTCCGCTGATCCACTTTTGGGAACAGACTGGTAGCGTCCGTACTCTAGTCATGCATCCACTCACGCCTTAGCTGATTAAGCCTGATTTCTCGTAGCTGTGACGGACATTCCCGCTGTTTAGCCTACTCATCTGAAAGTAGTGACGTTGGATGGAGAATATCTTCTCATCGGGATATAACTGGGCTTTCTAGCCACGCAGGCTGATGGATATACCCCACAGTTAACACCATGTCATTTTTTAGCTGCCGGTGGTTGGATACAATTACCGAAACTCCGGATATCTGAGCGGAGCGCATCATGGACACGGCGGAGGTAATTGTCTCTCTCCTGGTAGTCCTGATTATAATCGTGTCGTTGCTGTCCAACGTGCTGGTGCTGATCTGCTTTCTGTATAACCCGGAGATACGGAAGCAAGTGCCGGGTTTATTTACCCTCAACCTCACCTTCTGCAACTTGTTGCTAACTGTGTCTAACATGCCACTGACTTTGGTGGGGCTTGTCAACAAGGTTCAACCTGGCGGGGAAGGTTTCTGCCACATAATCGGATTCTTGGACACTTTTTTAACCACAAATTCCATGCTCAGTATGGCAGCGCTGAGCATCGACAGGTGGATCGCTGTGGTTTTCCCCCTGAGTTACCACTCCAAGATGCGCCACAGAGATGCCGCGATCGTGCTGGTCTACACGTGGGTGCACTCCATGTCTTTCTCGACCGTAGCCGCCTGTCTGTCGTGGACGGGATTCCATGAACTTTACGCCTCTTGCACTCTCTGCAATGCCAGGGCGAATAACAGGCGGACCCAGTTCGTTGCTTTTACTGTGGTTTTTCATTCCCTTACTTTTCTCATGTCTCTGATAGTACTGTGCGTTACTTACCTTAAAGTGCTCAAAGTTGCGCGGTTCCACTGTAAGAGGATAGAAGTTATTACAATGCAGACTTTAGTGCTACTTGTGGACATTCACCCAAGGTAAGTCGATTTCGCTGTGTCCCTGTCTACGTGTTTTTGTCTCAAGAGGTCACTCTACCAAAATCCACCAGACTTTCTGCAGTATAAAAATTGACCCATATTTGTTATATAAAGGATGTAGGAATGTACATAATATGATTTCATAAATGATAGATTTGATGAAAATATGTGCAAACATTTGACTGGTGGTAGCTATCTGTGTGCCGTATTTCCATGTCAGATTTATTAAGGTCTTGATAGAGAGTCGCACATTTATCAGCGTCACCCCTACACAGTTCCTTAAATAATTCTTAAAGGTCACATTTAAAATCCAGTATATTTAGATGATGGTGCCTGAATACCCTACGTACTTACCGGGGACCCACATAACAAGTCGATATCGCACAAATCACTAGTCTGTCTCATATATATATACAGATATTACAGTCGAGACGCATTTATTTGAATACATATAGGGTAAAAATGTTCCTAATATTACAGACTTAGTTTTAGTTATTTTGTTTAAAAACGTCAATTTATATTCAAGCGAGAACGGCGAAATGACCGTGTTTCAAAGCAATGCTGTTTTGGCATAGAAAGAAATGATTCAAAAACTAAATTTGTGCATTAATACACTTGGGGGAGATTATTAGGCCCACTTAGACAAACATTTCACTCGCATATGTATTACAAGTTATTTTAAAATTTAGAGATAACGGCTATTTTTCCAAGCATCAGAATAGATTGCCTAATATATTCCCGGTGGACGCATTCTTTGGCATGTAATATTCACATGGTCAGTTTTGTGTTTAAAGCAGCCGCTATCGCTTGGGGAATAAGGACCCGCGAGAACTCGCTAAATAAATAACCATGTCATAAGTTGCGGATGCATTTATAAATGTAACTAACCAGCAGATTTACTCAGTTTTTTGCAGCCTTGTCTTATCACTTTCAGCATAAGTGTGGACAGACACCAGTGTAACAATGAAATTAAAAATGGCACTTTGGAAATCGGAGTCAGTAAAACTTTAATTTAGGCGGATTTGCATGTTTAACATGTGGTCCCATGCTCTGATTTCCAGGACAGTGACCCACCATGTTCATGAGCAGCCTCCCTTGCTGTCTGCCCTCATAGTAGCCTTGCATGGCGTGACACAGTCTTCTCCTGCCACCCCCCCCCCACAGTGTTCGGCAGCAGTGTCTAGAGGAACAGCGGCGACGGAGGCAGAGGGCCACCAAGAAGATCAGCACCTTCATCGGAACCTTTGTGCTGTGCTTTGCACCCTATGTCATCACAAGGTGGGGGCAAAAGCTCATCAGACGTGGTGGTCTGGGGGGGGGGTTATGCAGCGATGATGTCATATTCACTTCCGTCAAAACCCCTGTTCTCACCGATGTTTGGCACCCCCAGATTCTCTTTCTATCCCTCACCAACCCCCACCCCAGTCACCGATACTTCAGTCCTATGCAATGCAGTAATCTGACCTCCTGATAATGAATACCCTGCCACTTGCATTTGCACTTTTACCCCATTCCGGAATCTTCCGCAGTGGATGGGTCATAGCTGCCGACTCCTGCTGGGCCCCACTGGGTCCCTGTCAGCTCATATGGCCCGACATGGAATTCTGGGCCTTCTAGCCCTAGATGTGGATCTTGCCTCCTGATTGGCCCAATTTGGGATTCTCTGGATGCCTGAGTGCTAAGGAGCATTCATGCAGCACCAGATCAGATCAGGCACAAATAAACACAGATAAATTACGGGTTTGAACCACCCTCGGAATTTGCTGTACCCTCCCCCTCAAAAAAAAAAAAAAAAAAACATTTATGGGTACTGGTCAGGGTCAGATACAGTATATCTTGAGCTCAACTTTCATTTCATTGGTAAAGTAACTTTGCCCTCCTTGCCCAATGAACTACAGGAAATAAGAAGGTTAATTATTTAAAAAGCAATAAACTCAGGCACTGGGCTAATGTAGAGTTACACAAATGTAGCCGTAACATCTTGTCTTTTATTTTTTTAAGCCGTATGAAAAGATTGCTGAGCCAAAGATCCATAGTACGGTTGTTTTTTTTCACACATTGTTAATCTTTATGACCTTGAAAACTAAACTGAGATTTAAAAAATCTCTTTAATGAGATATTGGACAGTTGGCTTATAAATGGGTTACATGTAGCATTAAGCAAGCATAGGATCGTTTCACACCAAAATCCCTTCATGACAAAACCACTTATATAAAGTATTATCTCAACACACAGAAAATAATCCAATCTTTTTCCACTCTTTGAAATGTTGTGTATTGTTACGAAGCCTAGCTATCAGAGTCAGGATCATTTCTCAACGCTGGGAAATTCAGCTAAAAAAAAAAAAATCACACAAACAGAAGCCCAAAGAAGTTGATGTGAATTGATACAAACACACCTGTAGGCTTGACAGCAGGTGGCTGAATCTAAAAAGAAGTCGAGGCCGGCTGTGAGTTTGCTTCAGTAAAATCAGCTCTCCAGTTTGTCACGGATAATCAGAATCATCAACGACTGGAAGGAGGGGGCGGAGTCTTGGTGCTCAGGCTCACGGTGATGCAGATGCCATATTGGCTGCCCAATACAGAAGGATGTTTACATTACAAACAGACTGACTAGTCAGCATCTAGAGGTGACACAGCGCAGTGTCTACTTAGGCTCCTGTGTCGAGACTCTGCATCAGAACTCAGCATGATATTAGCGACCGCTTCTCGAGTTACGTACATTAATATGATTTTTCACACTTCCTGCATAAGTGCATCCATCTATGAGGAGTAGGTGTGTGGTCCTGTGTGGGTGCATGTTTGCATGCTTGCCCATTCCTTACCGACATACCACGTAGCAGACATTTATATTCATGGTGATCTGCACAGCTTACTGCTAGAACATTCCTGCAACTGAACGGTGAAGCCATTCGGGTGATGGTCCCTTGTTCATTCTTGAGAACCAGCGAGTGGATAGAACAGGAGCATGCAGGGAAATGTCATAATGTTCTCACCAAGGCCTGATCAAGGCTAATTAAGGATCTGAGTCCATATTTGTGAGCTAAACTGTCGCTTTGTGTAGCATTTCTCAACCCAATCCTCAGGGACCCCGAGTCGGTCCATGTTTTTGCTCCCTCCCAGCACCCTGCCAGACAGTCCCTGGTAGGGAGCAGGGAGACAGCAAAAATGTGGGCTGTCTGGGGGTCCCTATGGACCGGGTTGAGAAACACTGCCTTAGTGTAACCTGAGTATTTAATTTATCAATTCAAAGAATTTGGGAAGACTATTTTTTTCACATTTATATTCCACCATTAGTGAATTTCTTTTGAATATATATTTGAGATGTATTTGCCATTTTATTACAGGTGTAATGCTCAGCAGAAGTATGCACTGTGAAACTTAACAACAGAGTTGGAATCTATCAGCATTGTAAAATGGCATCTATTAGTACAAATATTTACATTATAAATTGGTAACATATTATAGTCATTTGTGATATTTAAATGTACAGGGAGACTAGCTATCCAAGACTAAAAGGTATTTGTTTTACCCACTATACTGTAGTACAATAGACTTAATTGAATGCTTCTTACATTGAAATTTCTTTGAGATTAATGTACCATTAGATTTGTTCCACTGTTTCATGTCTTGTCCTTTGGTTCTTGAAATGCAGCCTTTTCTTCAACAGTAAAACTAATGGCGGTCGCAATATGTAACAGTAAACTTCCAGGGCACACGATGCACAGTCTGATAAGCATTAAAGAGAAAAAAGCAGGAAAAAGCAATTTCTTTTTCATACGGACAGCACTTTACTGCTGCCATGATAATTATTTATCAGTGCAGAGAAGACTTTTATTGAAAAGGCATAAGTTTTAGACATGAACAGATATGGAAATAGATGGAAGCACCAAACTCGAGGATTAAACAGTGACGCCTCTCCTGAGGATTGACCTGGAAGTTATTTGGTCAGGAATCACATTTTGCTTACCATGACCTGGAAGTGATCTCAGGAGTGCGTGTGGAACATCGCCCTCCACTTCCTGCACACTCTCAGGCTGTGTGTCTTGGCAGGATCCTGGAGCTGTTCCCGGCAGTGCCTATCAACCCTCACTGGGGACTCCTGTCCAAGTGCTTGGCCTACAGCAAGGCTGCCTGCGACCCGTTCGCCTACTCCCTGCTCCGGCACCAGTACCGGAAGACCTGCAGCGACATCATCAACCGGATGCTGAAGAGGAGCGCCCTGAACGCGTCGGGGCAGGGGAGGGGGAACCACGTGGTGCAGACGGTAGAATGAGGTCGACCTACAATGGGGGGGGG
>JAODKF010000047.1:12736281-12756313 GCA_026779585.1 Mormyrus proboscirostris
AACCGGCCTGGGTTATGTATCAAGTCAAATTACCCCCCCCCCCTCCCCCCCACGGGGAGCCACCCCCTCGTTGCCTGCACCATGCACCATCAGCGCCCCATGTCTGCTTGCTTGTGCATTTCCATACGTACCCTGTGCTGAACACTTATCCCTTAGTCAACAGTGGTCATTTCCGAAGGTCATAGAGCAGACTGGGTCTGGGCCTCAGGGGCCGGATATCACTGCAGGCGATGACTGGCTCTTCAGTAGATGATACACAACCTGAGCAGTGTGTGATGTCCTTCAGGACCAAGGTAACGTGGTTTGAGCTTCGGTGGGACGCAGAGCTGCGACCTGGTTGGTTTCCGATTAAAACATTTGCCTGCAGGGATGTCAGCATGTAGCCACTATGTCAGTTATCTACATGATCATCAGTAGTTTAGCTACAAAACTATGCAAGAACACAAAATCATCCCTTGGATTTGGTGAAACGTTCAACCATTTAACCCACCCAAATATTTAATTGATCTCAGCATTTTATTGGCGCACAGAATCACATTGTGAACATTGTGAGCATATGATACAGAAAGTAAACTTGTCGTAAAGTAGTACGTCATTAGTTATTGCCTGTCTTCGCGAAGGGGTGTTTTTACGGCGTGGTAAAGTTATGTTCACCCATGTTCCTTAGTGCTAAGTGTTTTATCCAGTGAGACATCCGACTTACACTGGCATCTGCAGAAATCTTTTGAAACATCGTGGTTTATTGGCCACCTGCGCAGACAGTGTGCGTCTTATGTCTTCGAATATCTTTTTTTGTGTTCTGGTAAGTAGCGAAATCGAGGGTAGCGCCAATGACTGGTTGCCTGGGTTTGCTGCTGTGGCAGAGAGCGTGTGTCCCACCATCTGCAGACCTAAATGGTGTTATGAACATGCACATAGACACGTAATAAAATTACAAGTTACAATAATGTACAAAAACGTATCTGCTATGTTCAGACATAAAGCCAGTCATGAAAAACTGCTAATTTGAACCCCTTTCGAAATCTAATCGCCCTGATTTACCAAGGGACCCCCCCACCACCGATCATCAAAATCGACCCGTCCAAATTTACTTTTGCCTCTGGGTATGGTTGAGGGGAGAGCGTACCAAAATACATTTCTGTCAGCACCCTCTCATCCACCTAGCTCTGCTTTATGGGTTTCTGCACACACTTTAATGGAACATCCTGCTAATTAAATAATTACCGAGTGGAGCTTTGCTTAGATGAGAGCTGGTTACTCACATTTAGACACGAAAGTGTTTTTCAGTGCTGCTTTCTTCCAGTTTAATCAAGTATTTTTAGACCAACTTTTAGTGTATATATACTTTCCTTGATGTTACAGGACTTACGGCCAGGTAATTGCATCTAAATGGATGTTTAGGATGTAAACGTACAAAACACTCCTGAGGACCACCGATACAGCAGTTTCAAGTATTCAAACATAGACACTCTTTTTTGACTTGGTTAAGTTAGTCTGCTTTTTCGGTGTCACGACCATATCCTATATGAGACGAAGCTGTATATTTTACATTTTACAGCTCGCTTTCTCTTGTCCATTTTAATCTATTATTTGTCTTAAGTATACAGTAAGCGATTGCCGCCGCTATGTCAGGCAGATATACTTCTCGCAGTGCATTTTGTACAATTTCACATCAAGGACGGTCTCTGTAGACGCGCAGGAACTGCTGGCACAGTGCGGACGACTCGGGTATCCCGATGAGACGCGCAGATCGGGTTGCAAGACTGGGGGGCTGAGTCATTGAATGAACAGCACGGTTTGACAGATATAATAGCGAAGATAATTTGAAAGTGGCTGCCGCTGCGCACTCAGAATGAAACGGGCTGCTTTTCGGGTCGCACGGATAACCGAAGCGATCGGTGTGGGTGTCCGGTTAGATGTGGACAAGTGTAGGACTTCACTAGCTCTGCTGTCGGGCTTGATACATTACAACTCCCCATCATTTTTATGGGGCTGCTTTTATGGAGTTGTTGCTTCTAAGTGCAAAAGGACACCTACGCATACACTGGGCGACAGTTATGTAATTAATCCTAGAACATGTTGTAAAATTAAGCGATTACCGTGTGATTAATCCCGTGATTCATTACTGAAGTTGAACTGCTATATAAGGATTACAGGCATATGGATAAACTTTGATCTTTTGATTTGAAATAATCTGTGATAACAAAAAGGCCTACACTGAAACAGAAGCTACATGCTGTATCATCAGCATTCATTTTGAAATTAAAGTTCCTCTTCAAATGTTTATTCAGTCAAGAATGGAAGAAATGAAAGTCTCCAGTTATATAAATCGTGTTAATCTGTCTATATTTATAATGCATTGTTCACGTAATTATCCATAACAAAGACATGACACGCAGAGAAAACTGTCAATGATCTGAAAGCTTATTTACTGAAAAGGGCTACAGAAGCCATTGTGCTGTACGTTTCAGATAAGGTTGTTTTGAAGTTAATTACTGCATATGCCATTTAGATAATCTTAATCATTTACCACACGTGGCCGTCAAGACAATGGCGTAGAAACCATTCACAATTAGAATGGCAACCACCGTAACCTTTACCAAAATGGAGTTGTATTTATGAGGCAAAAACGACTGAAAAGGAACGTAAAACACTTTCATTTTGCTGTAAAAGGAATAGAGTTTTGTTAGCCTATCTGAATACAGTTTAAAGTTAACATCTTCCATTCTACCTTGAATACGATTTCTATACTGCTACCCCTGAGTACGTATGGGAGCTTGGGAACTATTTTCGGTTTCATACCCTATGTGTTTAATCTTACAAGCATCTAGCAACGTAGCACCATAAGAACAAACTTTTTAGCTTTCGGAGATTTTCTTTACACACACAAATGAGGGGCCGGTACACTGGTCTGTATTCTTTTACTTAAAAAAACTACACACATTCCATCCTCATAAATCATTTTCTTGTGGTATGTACCAGGAAAGCTTCACTTTGTCTCAGTCACTATGACCATTAAACTGTCACCAAGCTCTAGAAACGATCTCGTTCAGTACTACCTGGGAATGTGATCAGCCTTAGACGACCTTAATATGTGTTTACCCGGGCATTCTGCGCACTGCCAAGTGTCCATCTGACGGTTTAACAGAACGCAAAATATGTGAAGATGAACTGTCATGTTTGAAAATGTAGCATATTTCCAGAGCAGCTGCCCAGAGCAGGAGTCATGAATTAATTACCAGTAAGGGGAAGTAGCTTATCGTGTGCCTGGTGTAGCAAGTAGGCCTAGCTGACTTAGCAATTTCCCGTTCTTTAAAAAAAAAAAAAAACAGGCAAAAGAGAGACTTTTGAACAGTGCAAATGATATTGTACATCGTCCATCATTTACATTTTCTCACCTTTTTTAGTTTCATTAATTTAAATGTTTGTGCTGATCTCTGTATGAATATTGTTAAATACGAAACAATATTAACCTCAGCAACATCAATATTAAGAATAAGGCGGTGCATAGCTGCCATTCTGCTCACCTAATGATTTCTGCATGATCACAACTTCCAAGGGAAAGAACAATACCTCAGATGCTATCACAAAACAGACATACCTCCTATACAACGTGATCGGCATTTCGGAACGCAAGCTACCAAACCAGAACATCTAGGGAAACGAAGTTAGCACAGAAGGAGTCTTACGAGTAACTTATGGCCTTATCAGCGCTTATCTGTCTATAAACTGCAGGATCTGGTGTCCGCATCCGTCAGACTCCGCACAGTTGGTGCCTGCTGAGGATTTCATACATCATTTGCACTAAAAGAGTATTTGTGGACACGCGTGCTTTGTAAAAACTAAGTTGTGACTTGTTGCTTTATTAGTAAATAAGTAGAACAAAATTAATTGGCAGTTATGTATAAAATTTATATAAAGTAACGGCAACATAGACTGTGTTTGTTTATCGGTAATTTTATCAAAATGTGATTCAACGATACATACTTTGTACAGAGTGTTCTAGAATGTGGTTTAGCATTGTAATTACAGGTTTTTATACATTTTCACAATTTCAATAGTACAGTGACGACTGGTTTTAGCTCTAGTGTGTTGGTTTATGGAAGCTGAAAGTTAAAATGTGGTTTATATTATTACCTTCTGTGAAGAAGGTAAGCTACAGCACCAAAATCATTGTTTATGGACAAAATATTTTTAGATTATTGCATTTATCCGACCGCAATTAAGCATTTAAAATATGGTTTAAGTAATACTAAACAAAAAAGCATACCTATAATGCTCAGTTGTTCATAGTGCATATTTGATATAGAGTTAGATTTAAGACTGAATACTTAATAACGAATATAACTTTTCTATTCATTAAAAAACGCTCACGTTAATTCGCTGCATCAGCTATACAAAAGGTATTATTTCTGTTTTAAATTATTACTCTTATTGCATTACTGAATTTGTGCTGCCAAAATTACAATGTTTATTTTTTTTCCTTGTGTTTAGGTGTCGATGTAAAACATGTTGGTTTATATTTTTGTTAATAGCAGGTATTGTTCGATTTTCCTAACATATATTTATCGTATATTTATTGTAAATTTGTCAGAATAAATAATGTAATGTTGAAAGAACATCCAGCTGTTTCCTGGACTATTTTTAACACTTTCGTCTGATAGGCCTAATTATGCATATTAGTTGATAGTAATAATACTGCATTATTTATTGAGGCTTTACTACGTGCGAATGTTTAACATGTTTACGGTAATACTGATGGGAAATGCCACGAACGCCGTTTTACGGTGAGCAGAACAGGCGCGCAAGGCCATCACAATGTCACCATGACGTGTCCTTGGCTGCAATAAAAGACATTGACATTCAGCGAATGCTTTATCAATCTGACCACCAAAGACCACAGTGATCAAATCACTCTTGCCATCCTTGTTGACATTTACTTCCAATTGGCCAGTTCATGTTTATATAGCAAATATTTTAAAAAGTATTTAGCGGGTGAGAATATGGGCGTTATGCTCAGGAATGACTCAAGTGTTAAGAGAGGTTGTGGTTTTTAAAAGGCTGGAACGCAAAACGTTGCTCGGGTATTAAATATACAGTCTTGTACACAGTTGCATGGAGTATGGAACTGCACAATGGTAATGGCCACTTGTGGATCGTCTGCGTTCTACAAATAGTTTCTGCTTCAGGGATAGCTCTCCCGCTCGCTCCACGCTGCTCTCTGTAATGGAATGACAGCGCAGGCCTCAGGATTTGCAGCTGTAAATGGCTGCGATCCCGATCCCTAACCCCTGCCTCCCGCAACCCGCCTTTGGGTGGGGTCAAGCAGAGAGGCTAATCGTGGCCGAGAGACAAATCTGTCACCCTCACCGGAGGCTGGCCAAGCGGCCTGCAAATCGCTGGGATGGATTCAGTCATCCTGTTTGTTTTGACTCTGGTGTCTGGATGTTTACTCTTAATTGCCTGTGAGATATTATACAGATAACAGGAAACTTGATGTGTTTTCACATCAGTGTTTACATTTAATCTGTACTGTACCTTAAAGCACGAGTTTCACACCATGTGACATGCAGAACGATAATCCGGACCTCTTCTTAAAAAGCGTGAGTGCTGTTGTCGAACCTGACATCAAAAAGCTTTATGTGAATTTAATCATGCCTATTTGGTAATCAGTGATCCAATGGTGTATCCAGATACAGTCCTCCGAACTTTGTCTGATCAATTATTTGTACATTGTGAAAAAAATGGATGATGGTGAAATTACATCATTTGAAAACCACTGCGGTGATACTTTTTGAATAAAAGTTTGTCTTGTTTCTTTACATAACGCACACACATAATTTTAACATTGTACACAGTTTTTAAAGTTTGTTCTTCAATATCCTCAATATCATTTCCATTTTTGACCATTTTTTCACAGTTTACAAATCATTTTCGACGGGTTAACAGATGCTGCCCCCTCTCCCCCTTCCCCCGTGAACAGTGCTCCAGTTATCGAATTGCCCCAGCAGGTTCAGATAAATTAAATGAGCAATTTCCAAAGCCCCACCCGCTTCCTGACCCTGACCCCGACAATCCGGTCAATTTTCATTTTTAATTTCTCATTAGGAATCGGGGTCCACGAGGGGGAATGTCACAGAAAAGGTGTGATCTATTTGGGACACCGATCCACAAACAAAAGAATTTAAATCAGAAATATTCAGTCCATCCCCTGTATATATTTACTGACAACTTGTGTAGTATTGCATGTAGTATAGGGAACATCTGAAATTGCCCTCACCCTCCTGGTAATAAGGGATCCTATCTCATCTGGGCCCATTTCTCCTAGTCATTTTCAATCTATAGTTCTAAAACAGCCCAGTAGTATATCTCAGGCCCAAAAGTCCGAGGGGGTGCAGGGGGGTGGGAGGGGTTGCACATGAGGGAGGCCCTTTTGAAGAAATTTTGTCCCAGGCCTGGGATTTATGCACGGTGGGCCTGCCCGGAGCAGCCACACCCCCACCCCCACCCCCGGACACACACCTGTTTATTAACATGTTCAGTGTTTTTCGTTCTGATGTAGCAATAATTAAATAAAACGACTTGTAGACGGGATAGTGGACAAAATGAAGGGTACTGCTTATTCTGACACCTACTGTGTATTTGACTTGGAGACAGGTTTTGAAAATCTCGCAAACTGAAAACATCAGGCCGAGGTCATAACAATTCTAGTGAAAAATTATACATACATGTATTTCACAGGATTCTACCTGGGCATCTGACTGGTATTATTAGATTCCAAGAAGTGGTATTTCATTTAGCTTTTTGTACACTCAACCCAAGCCTGTTATTTATTCACGTTTTGTCAAATGACTTTCTGGAAATGATTTATCTCGTTTCATCTGCTGGTGCGTGGCGAGATCTTTCTTCTTGTTTGATGTCCATTGACTCATCTGCGTGTCTAATCTGTTTCTCCGACGCGAGCGGATCAGTCGTGTCCAAGGGTGGCCGCCTGTTTAAGCGTATGTGATGCTGGCAGACCGGTGTCCGTTTCAAAGACTGGACAGGCTTCTGAGGAGCCGTCGTCCTTTGAACAGCCTTGGGGGGGGGGGGTCGCTCAGGTTCTCTGTTCTGTCTTACTGCACATCTGCATGGCATTAGAGTGGCAAGGCTGGGCAAGACAGCATAACCCTCCCCCGACCCACCATTCTAGGGGGGGGATTTGAGTCAAATTTTTCAGTATCCTTTTTATCGCTGAACTCTACCACCTTTCCTTCCTGCCCCAAAATGTAAATAATTAGATAAATTTTGTGAAAGCTGCCATGTATCTCAAAAACTACTGTACTGTACCTGTAGGAGGTGCTGTGACAGGGGCCCACATGGACCCCTGGCCCATCTTCAGAGTGCGGATTCTCCTGGTTGGTATTCACAAAAGGCAAAGAACAAATAAAGTATAGCTGCTATGAGTGAACACGGCAGTGCCCGGGAGGGAATTCTGAAAATCAGCACTGCAAAAAAAATACACGGCGCCCCCTGATGGGAAGCCCCAGGAAGAGCCCTTGCGTGGCTGATGTTCCAACTGGCGCAAGTATCACGTGTGGGATCACCATGATTACACTCAGCGTTCTTAAAAAGCGAAATCGGACCACTGCCACGCCCAGCTCAAGCTCCCTCTCACAAATATCCCACTTTCCAAAATTAAACCCCAACCCCCCTTTAAAAGCCACCCTCCCATGACTCAACAAAGTCAAGAATAGATAATTGGTAACCAATTACCATTTTTTTTTATAGGAGTACGGGGTGTTTCTTATTTTTGAATTCCCGGGAGGGACACAATGAAGTCGTTCTGAAACGGAGGCCTTCCAGTAATTGTGGGGCTGTGCGACTCGGAGTATGTGGGCGATTCTCTGCTTTTTTTTTTTTTTTTCTCCTTCTTCCCTTCAGCGAGCAGGCAACCATGACAGCTCGCCGGAGCCTGAGCAATTAGGTTCTCCTGCCTCCGGCAGCGCGGTACACAGGGCCCTGTGGAAGCCGCCGAACGGGCAGAAAATACACAAATATAGAGCAACGTATATGAGCCAGGACCCCGAGTATCCGGCACAAACCGGAATGAAAGTGGGGACATCCGCTGAGTCAGCTTGCATTTCTCTACCCGAGGGAACAATACAAAAAAAAAAATCACACAGAAAATGGGGAAAAAGATGGAAGAATCAGTAACAGTCATAAGCTTCTGGACATTGTTGATGTGTATAAAATGTTTATTGCATATAACACATAGACTTGAATAGTACTGTTCAGTATGACAATAAGACAATCATTCATCAAGCCTTTCTGTCGCTTATATCTTAGACCAACTTCAGAATGAATGATTTCCCCTCTAAAAAATGAGACATATCTGAGAAATAATGCCACAGTTGAATGCTCTAGGATGCATTTCCCAGTTTTTTCTTCCTTTTTATATATTTTTTTCTACATACACATTAATTTTCAGCATTTTTCTTGAATTTCCTGTTAAAGGTTTTCTGTAACTTGGAGATACGGTCGAGGATATTCTAGGACTCAAGACGAATTGTCCGTTAGGGTCCTGAAGCTAAGGGCACAAACCCCAGGCAGCTATACAACCAGCCAAGCTACAGCAAGTCTAGCTGCTGCTAGTTTATTCTCGGATTTGTTAACGATTTGAAAACAGTAACGTTATAGACAATACATATTTTACATAATGAATACATCATACCACTTATACTGTGAATATAAATTAAGTTGTGAAAAACATACGTAATAAACTGACACAAATGAGAACAATTAACCCTCAAAAGAGAAGGACATTTCAATACAAAGACACGCCTTTGTACAGAAATACAACATGTCTGAAATCTTAACTTAGACTTAAAGATACGTCTCTGGTCTCTGTAAGTATCATAATTCTGATAAATAATCACAGGGAGAGGGGTTGAGAGGGGCCAATTATTTTGTAAAAAATGATATATGCTGGTAGTCACCTTGTTATAACTCACAAGGTGTTACATGAAACGTACAAGACAATCACAAGGAAACTGGATACTGCAGATTGCAGTTTCTCTGTTCACCCTTTGAACTGATGTCACCTCAGTGCAAAGGCTGTATATGAACTAATTTTAACTATGACAACAGGGCACACATTTAAGCAAATGCCAAACTAGGGCCAGAATCAGTCTGTGGTAGTTAGCATAAGAAACATCAGCCACTGTCTGACTCTTCTTTAAGCATTCAATCCAGTACATCACCTTATTATAATTAATAAGTTCTGTAAATGCTTGGAGTAAGCATTGTGTGAGACAATGTATCCGTCAGACTGAAGGCATGATAACTTTTCTGGAAGGATGGGGAAGGAACCACAAAACATGGACTAGCATTCACCATGACTGTCATTCTGCTACTGTAACAAGCAATATTATACGAATGTGTATTTTAGAGTTAAAGAATGGGCAGAAACTGTCTCTTTTTAAAGATACATTTCACCTTTTCAAAAGACACAGTTCTTACATGTGGATTTCCTTGTTTTTTCACTGATTCTGTTTTTTTACAGGTCTCACCATAATTTGAATAAAATCATTGAGAAATCCAGTCGGGGATGGGTGTCAGCTTCCCTGTACTTTACGATGATAGGTCCAGTCTGTCCCAGTAAATGCGGCATGACCCCATGCTTATGCCCCACGCCGTCGTTGTGGGCGGGGCTGCGGTGGCCGCCTGACAGGCACGTGGCTTTCACTGTGCTGCTTGTTAAATTTATCCATGATCTCTTTGATGCGTGATAGGTTGGTGCGGGTGATGACAAAGTCGCACCGCGTGGCCCCGATTTCGTAGCCGACCTCGCACACTTTGCTGGTGGAGGTGTAGCCATCGGCCCTGACGATCACCTTGTACTCCCCGGGGTTCAGCAAACGCCAGTAGTCTCCGTCGGCCACTGGTCAGGCAACAGACAAACCGATAGAACGACTGAGCTATAAACATCAACACTGAGAACACAATTTATTCAAACACTTATCAAATAATGTCCATGGCTTACATTTAGAAACAACGTCTACAAAGTCTAGAGGTTTCTAATGGACGTATTAGCATGTTAGCACATTAGCATAAAACAGTAATATTAGCATGTTAGCATATTAGCACAAAAACAGTAATATTAGCATGTTAGTATGTTAGTGCAGAAGGTAATATAACATGCTAATCCTACTGTGACTATTCAATATGAGCTCTAATGTCATTTTTTTGGAAGGTGTGTTTCTCTGTGGGTTAATATTCTCTGTGTCCATGAGCAGAAGTTTGCCTATTAAAATTCCATGGCTGTAGTATGACTGATATCATCACCGGCCATTGAGCAAAATATTTAATCTCAACATCTTCAGTGATCCTGCTCTCTGATCCTCAATTGCATGTTGCTTTGGAAAACGTGTAAACTAAATAAATGTAAGTAATACATTTTTTGATTCTACTTATAAAGATTTTACATATCTTGGTGAGTCCCATCACAGCCGCCAAAGCGAGATTAGGAAGCTGGGAATGAACAGCAGGGGGAATGCTGTTCATGTTACTGTACAGCTACATATTCCCAAGGAGTTTCAAAACTAGATTGAAATCAAGCCTGGTCACGTTTCCTTGTCCAAACTGTGCAATTAGTTGATCAGCCTGGCCTGTACACTCATGCACCACTGCGAGTCTCGTTCAGCTATGACATTTTCAAAAATTTTCAAAAATTGGGAAAAAATACATCCTAATCGTTTTAAATTCTGCTGCCCAAAGGTGGCTGTGCAAGGGACTAAAAAAGCCAGGAAGAGAGGTGCAGATTTTAAAGGTTTTCTGTCGCTATTTGAAGCCCATTTGGAGAGGCTGTCAAGTCACCGTACGCTGTTATTACGACTGTAAAAGCATCGCTTGGGAGGCTTCTCACCTTCAGAGAGAAAAGGCAGGTGTGGAAGTGGCAGTTTGGTTTGTTCTTTTTTATTTTATAAATGTTTGTAAAGAATAATTACAGCACCGCGCAGTGGGAGCGCTGTCCTTCACAGACCTCCTACACACCAGGGCTCTTCATTTCTGCGTGCCATCCAAGGCGAGAGACGGACGCGGCGTTTTTCTGCAGGAGTGAGGCGGGAATCCTGGTCCCCGACAGCCGAGAGAAGCCCCACGGGTCAAGTTCCGACGGAACGTAAAGCACATGAAATGAGCACCTCCTACGGGTGTTATTTGGGGCTCAATCTGGCTGGGGTCAACAAAACGGACGCTAAGTCAAGTTTGATGAAGTCCCCAGGCAGTCTTATCCCTCCCCCAATCATTCAGCGTGGCCGGTGACACGACTGTCACCCCCCGATGGCTAATTAGTGCAAGTGCGGTAGCTGCTGTGAAACTGTCAGGTACTCAGGTAAAGAAGCAGCCAACACGAGAAGGATTCCCCCACAAAAAAAGATTAAAAATAAAATCCAGGGACCAGAAGGTCACATCCGAGTCTCTAATGATGACAAAACAGTGTCTCAAAGTGACAAATAGCAGAGCTTTAATAAAACTGCAAGGGTTCAGGTGTACTGCGTGTGTTCCCTGGATGTTAAAAATAGCACAGCGTGCCGTCATACTGCATTCACCTGCCTCGTGCCCCCTGAGGGATGGCATCGCATGCGGGGGGGGGAGCTGAAGTCAAACGTGAACATCCCGCAAGCACTGTCACTGTGTTCCAATGGGGGAGGGGGTGGTTAATCTCACACTGACTAGCCGCAAATTAGCATTTTTCTGGATAGGGTTTGGTGCTTCCCGGACAGCCACGAATCCTAACCACTGACATGGCGAGTTCAATGCTCCACGTTGGAGTAAATATTAAACGATCACCATGGTGAAGCATGGCAGTCATGCGAACACGGCTTGAAGTTCCATCTGAAGCAGATGAGCAGATGTTACCTTGACAATGAAGCAGACTGATGGGGAACAAGCCACGCTCACACTGTCTGCCTCCCTAATGGAAAATTCTGCCTTTTGATACCTCAGTGGAGAGACCGTTCTAAATGAAATATATTTTTCCACATAAAAATTTCTATTTGGAAAATGAGCAAGCCAAGATAGACAGACAGACAGATAGATATATAGATAGATAAGCATGGATAGATAAACATGGATAAGCATAGATAGATAAACATGGATAAGCATAGATAGATAAACATAGATAGATAAGCACACATGCAAACACACATATAGAGTCATGTGAGCTATAACTCATATTTTAGACAATGGTACTGTAATGTAATTCTTGGAGGTTTGTAAAAGGAATGATTGAGACTTCCAACAAGGTCTTTTAAAAATGCCCTAAGGACTGTTCCTCAGTCAAAGAGTCAAATCTAAGACATGAGTCAAAGCAATACATCTCTATCTTGCAGTAATCTAACTTTTCATCTAAAAAACAGTACAGTCAGGCCTCACCACAGTTTCCCTTTTTTCTCTCGGGTTGTTATTATTAATCTCATTAGTGACAGACCACATAAAAATGGAGACTCTCTGTCATTAAGGCGGCTGCAGACTGGGCTCTCTGATTCACCCCGCATGTCTGCATTTCAGATCTGACGTGTGCCTTGACACTTTCGTGCAAGGTTTCACGAGACAGAGACCGGCACAGAGGAAAGAGGAACTCTGACTCCACTCCAGTTGCTCCCCGCGGGACATCTTGAGGCAAAGTTTGGTTTTAATAGTCACGATAGAGCGACTATTTACCTATTTGCTAAGTATCCTTTATTGACACCAGACGTTATGAATCATAATTTATTATTAACGTCACTTTCCTCGTTACGCCACACAGGGCCAGACAGATGTTCTGTACTCCTGGCCATGACCGTGACACACTGAGCATGGTAACTCCTGCCTCGGAAAACACTTTTCAATCGTCTAATTCGTGTCACCAGAACTTCTCTGATGCTCGATGAATCATTCTCTTCTTCTCCCTGCCTCTTTCGCTTTCTTGGACTCTTAAGGAAAACTCAGTACACCTGGCTGAGTCGGGCCGCCGCCTCCACTGGAGCAGAACAGCCTGGTGAAGAGTCGATCAGAACATTCCGGCTTCCAGGGACAGTCATTACCGGCATCTCTTTACGGAAGCCATAACCAGCTCTGACATCTAATCACACTGGCGGGGATGTAAAAAACAGGACGTACAACAGCGCACCGGGCTAAATTAATGTGCTCTCCAAAAGTTATTTTGAGATCTTGGATCATTGCGGAAAATGGCTGCTAACGTCAATCCTATGCCATAAAAAGGCATTTAACTCAAACATATGCTGCACGACAGAAATTATTTTAGGGAACAGGTGAGACTCACTCGATATGCAAATGCACATCACAGAATGATTTTAATCCATATTTAATATTGAAAATGGTACATTGTCAATAGCATATCCAAAAGCCTGATAACAAACAGCTGTTTGGACTCCTTAATCCACTCTGCTTGCCCAGTGTAATCAGGGTTCATTTATTTACTTCCTTTTCTCTTCTGTTAAACAAAACAATTTTCCGCACAGATATCACGCGCCGCAGGCAGGCATGAGGACACGCCGGAGCCAGGCGCCTCACACTGTCTCATGTGACCAGACGTTCATGTGACTTTCAGGGGTGTCCACTTAAGGAAGCTAAAAACGCTCCATTCGAGAGGTAGGTATAAAAGCCGTAAGATGTTTGCCATTTTATTTTTTACCAGAGCGACACAAATTTCATTGCACTTGACCGTTTTGCACACTGATCATTCCATATAATGAAACCTCGGAGAATTTCAAATCCTTCAAGCGTAATAATGAAGACACGTCTTAAATTACGTATCTCTCATCAAACCGGGGTTTGTTGACTCAATCGTTGTCCATTTAAGCTGGCTGAGCGGTGGAATTTCTGCATGCATCTGAACTTGATTCCCAAGCTGTTTTTTTCCTTCCCGTTCCTGACATTGGTAATACTTCTATTACTATGAATACACAGTAATCCCTCAGGGTTCTTAAAAACACTTGGAAAAAGGCTTCCTGTACCCCTCCAGTATCTACAATAGGCGAGTGGAGTTCCGCGAAACTCAATGTCCTGTTTCAGTGTTGTAACGGGATCAAAGCTGAAGGCCAAATGGGGAAATTCTGGTTTTAAAGCCGCATTTCACAAGCCGAGCGTGGCTCATTAGCTTCAAACCGGTACTTTGTGTTCTCGGTACAAAATAACTCAAACCGAGAAATTCCGCAAACCGGCACGTTGACGTGGGCCCGGCTGGCACGACGGCTGCTGGTTCTTGCTTTGTTCTTGGCCTCCGTTTGCGAGAAACTCGTCGCCGAGGATCTAATAATAGTGATTCCAAATTGGGTGCGATTTGGCCGTGCGTCCCGAATCTATGAGAGGACAGCGACCCCTCGTTAAATCTGGAGCTGGAAGCCGCACCACGGCATGCAGAGATTCGCATCTCGGGTGCCCACGCGTCTCCTCGGCGTGTCCGTGCGGCACGCGCTTGTGTTGCGTGCATGCGGCGCATTCCAGCAGTCGACATTGCGTCACATCGCCGCGCTTGGTTTTGTCGGCTGCTTTACTGCGGTGCTCAACGCTTTGACCGTTTGTGAGTCACACCCCTGATTCCTGTCTCTTCCTCGTTCTCGTACCCAAACATTTACTCGCTCCTGTAAACTGTGATGTTAAAGAGCCGTGATCAATGCCGCATGCGGTTTAGTGAGAAAACCTCACTTCAGATTACAACCGGGAAGGCTAAATCAGCTCTAATGAGGCATTACCTGAATAAGCAGAGCCTAGTGTGACTGGATTTCCATGCTGTATGAACACAAGTATTATATTTTTGTGATAAAAATATGAGGAAATTGCTTTTTACAAAGTATTCGTAATGAGGAATTATCTAGTCATTATGTTATTGTAGCTTATTGCTAGCATGAAGCTAATAATCAATTTTATATTGGCTAAATATTTATCTGTGAATACTCTGATGACAAACGAAGGCCACAGAAAAGAGCACAGAGGTGGAAAGTTCAGGAGCTTCAAGTACAAATCCAGACCAAGATTTTGTTCCAACCACGCAGTTGAGTACTATGTGAATGTGACTCTTTATATTAGATTGGTTGGATGAAACAAAATCTTAGTCTGGATTTGTACTTAATGAACCTGAACTTTCTACCTCTGAAAGAGCGAAAATCCTACAATGCATCTGCAGTGTGTCTGTGCGGCCGTGTCTGCGCCTGACCTGTGCGGACGTCGTGGTTGATTCCCTCCACGGAGACGACGGCGTTGGCAACACCCCGGCCTTGCGTGTCCCTCACCACTCCTTTAATCCCACGATGCACCTGGACAAGAGAGGTACCGTTTAGCGCCAATGGGCTGTGTCACTGCCTCGGCTAGGCTACCATATCCTATCCTCCCTACACCTCATCAATCATCGGCTGATTCATTCACGTGGAGACGGCCTTGCAGTTCAGCACATGACTCAGTCTTGGCTCACTAGGAACGCAACCTGAAATCACTCTCGTGTG
Source organism: Mormyrus proboscirostris (assembly GCA_026779585.1). Taxonomy (NCBI): domain Eukaryota; kingdom Metazoa; phylum Chordata; class Actinopteri; order Osteoglossiformes; family Mormyridae; genus Mormyrus; species Mormyrus proboscirostris. Next base: position 12,751,767 of record JAODKF010000047.1, read on the forward strand.
ACTAGCAGCGCACAACAGCAGTTTGTTCTTTAAGAGTAATGATTACACTATAGTTCCCCATTTGCCAATCACAGCACTACTTTTAAGACCATAAATTAAAATGACTGGTGGTGCAAACAGGACTCAGCAGGTATCTCTGTCGGCTCACGCCTCCAGGGTTCTCCTGTGTTGTGTGGATTTCTTTTGAGTTTTCTGATTCCTTCAAGTTACCTACAGTATAGCATGTGGAAATGTGTGTACGTGCCCCAGGGTGGACTGGCATCCAGTGCATAGTGCCCCGCTGCCTTGTGCCCCATGCTGCCTGGGACAGATTCCAGGTGCCAAGTGACCCTGGACTGCGTAAGTGGCTGGAAGATGGAAAATTAATAATACTAATAAATAATAATGATACACTTTGAATGAGGTGTTATTTAAAAGCTGGCAAACTCCAATCCCATCAGCAGAGCGTTTTCTAAACATCCCCGATGTCTTTTACTCAGCTGTGACACCGTCAGCTGGTCTCCTGATTTCGGTCAGCGTGAGGTTGTTGTTTTTCCATGCCGAACGTGCAGGAAAGGCGATTCCAAACCACACGCAACAGAACGGAATAACACAAGGAACCGCCGTACAGTCGCCGGAGTCGTTCCCCGCGCCCATGGACCGCTCTGATTGCGGCTCTCCGTTCGGCGTCGCGCGGTGAGCGTGTGAACGTTTTCACAGCTAACCCACATTTCAACTCCCTCAGCGTAAAACCAGGCTGCTCAATGTTTCATCCCCCCAGCTGAACTCGTGTCTCCTGACTGTGGGATAGAACAGCTTCCATCCCGACAGGATTAAAGAAAACAAGGTCTTGTTCAAAAGGCCAAAAGCCCTAAAAGGCCAATGGAATAAACAGCCACTCCAAACCAAACCATCAACACCTCTCCTGTTCCTCTCAATTTTTCGTTCATTTTCCATGTTAATTTTCAGCTCCAAATACACATTCTCCCTTTATTTTCAGTTCTCAGCATGCAAATCCTTCGGGGTATTTTTATTCTGTTTATTTAAAAATAATTACACAAGCATTCGAGGCTTAAAGACTTCTTTTCCAACAGGAAACGCGAAAGCCAGACACGCCGTCTACTCTCATCTTTGCACTGCACGTTAACGCACTTGCGGCATGCTGGTTTCCGCTCAACGCACGTTACATTCTTTCGCTAACTGGCAGACAATCCAGACAGCCCACAGGCAGATGCGCTGCGTTTATTTAAAACAAGCATTTCATCCTTGTTGTTGATCTGCACACCTGTATGTACTAAACACCAATGTCATTATGACTCATCAGAATTAAGGCAGACGGCGAGTCTGATTTCGTCTTGCCACACACGTGCACATCTGAAATGTAAATTAAAGATTCATAGGAAGAGATTCTCCACATTATTTCACCCCACTGAGTCTCTGAAAACCTGCAGTACTGACAGCGCTCCACCGGGGGTGGGAATGCGGCGTGTGGGGGTGGGGATTTACGGCTCTGAAACACCAAAGAGCTGAGCAATTTATGTTTTAAATTGTGAATTTTTGGTTCCTATACTTAACAATAAGACATTAGAAATGGAACTGAACAAATAACTAGTGAAATAACTACCATTACAGAATAACAGATGCATGATGCATTTAAATCTCACCCTGACAAATTTCTTTTGTCTTTTTTTTTAAGTTACAAAGTACCTTAACAATGTAGTCTGATTGATTAATTTTTATTGTTATAATCCTTACCAATTGCCAACCCCCCCCCCCTCCAGTTTTTATTTTTAGTTATATGGGTTGGGTGTCACTAACGACCCCTAGAGTCCACAGGAGGAAAAAGCTGTATAAGGTGTTAGATGGACACATGTGGAAAACAATGCATTTCGCACACTGAATGTCAAAGGACACCACTGTGAGTCACGTTTGCCACCGGGATAAGGGATTGTTGACCATTCCAATGGCGTAAGGCTATCATTTTGCTCTTTGATAATGCGAAACGTCACTCCCCCTGTCTCCCACGCTCAAGCCCCCACCCGCTGTCTCTCTCACCGTTCCCCTTCCAAGAGAAAAACCATAACCACCCCCACCCCCCCACGGTGAGTGATGCTCTGGAAGCCCACCGTGTCACCTGTGCCCAGCATCATCACTTACAATGGAACATGCCGGAAGGTCAGACAAAAAGCACAGGAAAAAGCCGACATACCAAAATCTACGTGCCGCGTGAGCCGAGCGTGAGTGTGATTTGTAAGGTTTTGAGCTTTGATATTAAGAAGGCTGATTAGTTTGACAAACCCACAAGCTTAGAAGCAGAAAAACCCCAGTAACTCTTTACGGGACCCTTTGCCTCCGATGTCATTTTAAATAAATCATTTAATTTAGTCTATTATTGTTGACGTGACAAGTCTAATTAGGACACCCGACTAAGAAAATAACTGTGCGACAACATTTTCTTTGTGCAAAGGAACACGAGAAGCACGGACTTAAATAAACATATTCCCCGAATTTGAAATCTTTGGTCCTATTGACCCGCAGAGCCGATTAAACTGCCAAATTATTTTTACATTTTCACATCTTGTTGGCAGACAGACTAATTACATTCGAACGGAGATGGAAGCGAGAATTTTACATAGACATATTCGTTTAGGAGTATCCCTGTCTGTAACTGCAGTGTAGAATGTAAACTATCCCAGCATGGCGTCCCAGTGCTCAACATCCATAGTGACTTTACAGCTCTTTCTGTAAGCTATATACTGATCATGTTAGGGCTGCGACAAGCCAGAGTCTGTCACAGCATAGACAGGTTGTACCTTAAACATGACACCAGCCAATCACAGGTTCCTAACTATACAATATACAAATTATGCTACCAAACCACCCAATCAGAGTATCCCTTTGAAGGGGACCAGGGTTTCCCATAAGAATGTGGTGAAGTCACGAGCAGAATATGCAAACTCTAGGTCCGGATTTGAACCCACAAACCTGGAGCCTAGAGAACCTTAAACAGCCTGCCTCTACGTTATTTATAAACATTCAAGACATGTAAATCATGCTGTCATTATAAGAGCAAGTCTTAAATAATAATAAGTGAAATGTTGCCAAAAAAAGCACATAAAATTGCTTTGTTTTTAGTGGTGTCAAAATGAGCCTAAATCACATCCTTCTGTAATGTCTCCCACGTCTGAAATTAAACGAAAACTTCCCTCCACCGATGTTTCTCTCACCGAAAAGCATATGTGAATGACTTTTTCCTTTAAATGTTTTGTTTACTTGGTGCTAAACTGGTTTACCTCTCATGTCTGTCAGACAGCACTTGGATATCCCCTTCCTGGGAATGTTGTGCATTTCATGAGTGCGACTTGAATAAAAGAGCAAGGTAATTCACGCGGACGAACATCAACCCGTCACATTCGCTTAACGCTTTCATCAAGTGAGGATATGGGGGAGGGGGGCGGGCAGGCACATCGGCATGCAGCGGCACGTGGAGGAGGGGCTGTTCCTAGGTTTGTCTGTGTGTACGTTTCTGTGGGTGTGCACTCATGGATATGCCTACATCTGAATGGGGAAAGTACCTTTTTTTGTTATTCTTAATTTCATCGTATGTTTGTAACACTTGTTTTTCAGCTCAAATAGGGGTCAGGAGGAATTACATTTACTTATTATCAGAGACTTTATTTACTATTAGATGCCATTTCATGCTTTATGCAAAGTGATGCACATTTTCAAGGTGCAACTGAGGATTAAGGGTCTTACTTATGGGTCCAACAGTGAAATCACTCTGCTGACAATGGGATTGGAACTGGCAACCTTCCGATCAGCGGTGCAACGTCCGAACCCACCGTGCCACTCACCTTAACATTAAGCGCATTGGAAGGTTGTGTAAAGCTATCGATTACATCTAACAGTCTGTCTGTGCTACCGTGTGTAACCCACCTTCCCGCCCTGTTCCCCTGTCCAGAGAGCGCCCCCTACCTGCTCCATGAAGACCAGCAAGGATTCGCGGTTGTTCTCCCACTCGTCCGGGAGCTCGCTCTGGTGGGGGAATTTATCGCAGCCCACAAACATGGACATCTCGAAGCAGTTGGTGTGCAAGTAGCTGAAATCATTCATACCTGTCAGAAACACAGCGATTTACCTCCCAGCCGGTGGCCTAATTAGCTCCTTGAGCAGAGGTTTGACGGCCCTTGTTCGGCCCTTCTGTATTCAGCTCGGATAGAAAGGCATGCCCCGGAAATGAGCAGCAATTCATCTTACCGTACGGCCCGATACCACCTTTCAGCTCCCCCCCGCCCCGGTATTCTTATGAAATTTTTGTTCTAGAAATGGCAGAATCCCTCCCCACCTAAGTCCACACTATTCCCACCCCCCCCCCTACTTTTGAAAGAGGACGAATATCAAACAGAGTTTATTATGTGTTCCAGATTCAGAGTAAGAACTCGAGACTTTGAAAAAGGGATGGATACAGGGGTGGGGTCAGAGGGACACTGGCCCAAGCTGAAAGCTGATTGGCCTCCTGAGTGCCCCCTCCTGTTACTCACCAATTCAAAACATATTATTGACTAATG